>JAUJPP010000003.1:39123536-39163855 GCA_030562195.1 Nipponacmea schrenckii | reverse complement strand
CAATCAAAGTGGCATAAAATTAAAGCAGAGCATAGTTATTCTACAATTTGTTATGTCAACTAAAGTTTATCAGGTATTCCAAAGATTGCTTTATCGTATTACACCGTAATACCCTTTATTTTCGGAAGAGCATTTGTTTATATTTTCAACGCCAGTGAGTACACACGGTATAATGCAATATTCTTGAGTTCAATTGCCGGAAAATCAACAAATCACATGTAGCTATTAATTCACTTTCGCACTGTAACGACGGCCCAAGACGCTATCCAATGCAACTGTCGTGAGAAAATTGTTGTTACTGTTACAAATCATGCTGCCACACCACCACAACCAGACCATGACCCTGCACAATCCTAACTGAGCGCAAACATGATAACCACATAGCGACTTTGAATACTGTTAGCTTTGATTAGTATTAAAAATGGACTTTGCTGTTTACTTTCAAAGCCAGCAGGCTTACAAGGTAGAACTACACTTAATTTCCTCTTCCCCCATTTTATATTGCATCGACGACGACATAGACATTATCAAATAGGGAATATATGAAACTGTTGGGACAAAAAGAAGTGTACGAAAACCTGAAATCTTCTTTAGCGAATTTCTCTCGGATGTATCCAGATGTATCACTGACTGTTATCACTTAACTACTGCTTCTATCGCCGTCTTCATTAGCCCAAAATATCCCAAAGGACGTTAAACTCCATTCATTTCATTTCGCCACTACCTGATTAGTGGAACGCAAATTTTCAATCGGGTCGCGTCACGATCCGGTTATTCCAAATCGACTTGCACCGATCACTACAGCTCAGTCTTGTCGACGGAATTGCGACGCGACGTGGCGGTCGTCGTGGCATCGGCTCTTCACAACACAGGGGGGGGGGGGGTGGTCATTTCGACAGACATGGAAAACACTGAAATCTGATCTGATTAGTAATGTTCAAACATTTAAGTGCTTGTATGTCACCATTGGATCAGATTTTAAATATCAAATTAATCAGGAAGATGTCTGGCGAACCATTGGTGATAACCTGGACGCGATGAATAGTATGGATGTTTCGGGACATGTTCTATCAATGGACACTTACGGGACTGACCTACAATGCCATTTTGAAAACCAAAAGTTGAGCTTAGGCTTGGAAATTGTTAGGTGCTAGCAGCATGGGTTTACACATTTCCTTTATGTGTTAAAATGAATATGTCGGTTTAAACAGTATTTATTACAGACAATATACAAACAAATATACAAATTACATAAATCAATGGTGCGATACAGAGACAAGCTTGAAGCTTATATGAGTCTGTCTCGATTGTAAATTTACACAGAATTTGTTCATGAAAAGAAGAGAAATAAAATATAATAGAACTATTTACGGAAAGGGGAATATGTAAGGGGCCGAATAAGTTCATTGGTGATTAAAACAAGAAATACAGTAATGGCAAAATGAAAATAATGAATATGTTATTGCAAAATATGTAAACTACAAGTAATAGCTTTTGGTTTCTCCTGAAATTCAGTTGATTTATTTCCTTTGCAACACATTTCAGCTGTATAGAAAATAGCGTAACATGTTTCCTGAAAAGTGAGCAATGATGGATGATCAATGTTCTTGGTTAATCATCTCCGTGAAGTAAAATTATGCAACATGATAAATCTTCCCTTTGATGTTGAAGGCACAAAATAATGTCAATCACAAGAAAAAAACACAAAACGTCCAATGTCCAAAGCCGGTAAAATGTTTGAGGTGAACATGAAAGGAGTCATTCGATCATTAAGGTCTATTCTGGATATTATTCCGTATAAAATGACACGCCGAGTTCTTTTCGGTTTCAATAATAGCTCATCTTTAAAAAAATGGTATTGTGTTGAGAACTGAGTTTTAAAGGAACATACCTAACGTCTCAGAAACATGACGACTTTAGCCCAACTAATCAATTATCTTGTTCACAGCGCATCGTCAAAATTTGAGCATTCAATTGCGTGTGCGCCAGAATTATCTGCCTTTCAAAGTTAAAAAAAATGACAACTAGTCATTTCTTAAGAGTCAATGATATATAGAAAGGACAAAAAGAAATAAACTTAAATTCCTAGTTTGATATATTTTTGAACGAATAATTTTCGTGCTTTGCTAGTGACCGGTACCTATAACTCGATCGAAAATTGCGAATTCGTGGCCTTTAAACTTGAGGTAACAACATCTCATTACTATTATTGGAAATGCTGACTGAGGAGTTGTTCTGAAGAGGAAATACCAGGAAACAAACATAGTAATAATGAACAGTCTATACTGTCTCAAAAGATCTCATTCATCAAACATTTTTTTTTTGAAAATCAGAAATTGATTGTAATTCAGTAGACAATCCTCCTATCTCAGTAGAGAGACGGGGTAATTACTTTTATACCACAGAATCAACATGTCTTTAAATTAAACCTGCTGTCCACCAACTGATAGACAAGATAATAAACCTTCCTTATTTTATTTAACTACATTATAGTTTAGTGTAACACCATCTATCAGTCGAAATTGTTCTATCATTTTATTCCATGTCAATTGTAGATACCAATCATTTACAGGCAATTGTATCATCTGTAATCTGAACTCATTTTCAGAAATAAACAGATAGCAGTAACTGCTATATTGGATCTAATATAGTTATCTAAATAGGGGCGGATTGTATAGCACTAAATATGGCGCAGAATGAACAATACGTTTTATAAGACGCTGGTCGCGTAATGAAGGTGGTCGCTTATCAGTCGTTAATTATATTGAAAACTCGTAGAGGGGACTTTTTTGCTTACTGAAGGTGAGCTCTCAATAAAGGTGGTCATGTGAGCAGGATATACTGTATAAATATAATAATTGTGACACAGAATACAGAGAATACACTGTTCTTATGAGAATTGATTTGAAGATTAAGCAATTCGTTATGATATAAGTGTGTTTAAGAAATATAATTATGATCTATTAAAAAGGAATTTGAGAGAACCTGTTTTGTAACTAAATAGTCGAATATGTTTTGTAGTAAATCAGGTTCAAAAACACAGATGGTACAATCTCATGTATGTTGCACTTACTCCATTAATATAATGTGCACTTTAAAACTTCTTACAGGCAAGAATAAAATCAAAATTGATTTACTAACATAATTCAATAAGCATGCAATATTATCTAAAGTGTTGGTGTCGAAACCAATATAAAGTTCATAACTGATATCTAATAATTCACAAATTGAGCATCTTTCAAAGCACGTTGCACAATCACTAATCGGACAATGGCTGTCTCCATGACCTTGATAGCAGAATTTTATTTAGATGTGAAGAACAAAATTTACGTGTATTTGAATTGTACTGTTGCACATTATATCTATAACCATGTAAATAATATATTATTTCATTATTATTGTCTTATGTTTTGACATAATTCTTATGCTAGACAATTTACAGGAACGTTTACTATTCATCTACCACAGAAATGTGTAATCCAGAAACTTGGATTTTTCCATCAAATGTAATAAACGTTACTTTATATAATTATTACATAAATCGAAACTCGTAATAGACGTATAACACAATTAGGCAATCAAGCAAAAGTTATTTTTTGATTCATTAGAAATGCAATTATTTAATGGAAGTAAAAAGAGAGGGCTAATTTTATTTCATTACAAGCAATATCAGATCAAGATCACCAAAGTAGATTTTCTCTTATGTTTATCCGATCATTGACCCGGAATATCTCGGAGCTAACTATAAATTGAAGATACCATAGAAGGCTAGACATAAACGAGTCAAATAAATAATTATCCGAAATAATCAGGTGTAATATTAAAATAATTGCCGGAAAATTGCTGCATCCCTAGGATTTAGTACCTTACTCGAATAGTATCTTCCCATCGCTACTTAACTATTCACATTTCGCTCACTTCACATATCAAATCATCTCGATTCGTCTTTTTCCATTTGCTTCAAATGTTCGATGTTTGTTATGTAGTACCAAACCTGGGGAATGGGAATGGGGGTAGAAGAAGGGACCAATTCGGATAAGGGGACAAAAGGGTAGGGTTCAAAATAAAATAAGGACGGGTAAGGATAGGGGCATATTAGAAAAGTAACGAATAGGGTGAAGGCGAGATGGGAATAGCTTGTTGGAGAAATGAGAATACTTGGTGTGACATCGGAATAAACCTATACGAAATGTTGTTGAATCGACAGGCACAGATATCTTCTTGATGAACCCAGGTATAATACGTTCTATGTTTTCAGTGTATTTTGTTTTTTCAAGCAGTCTTACTGAATTAAAGATGTAGAAACAACAAAGGTAGAATTTCGATTTTACATTGAATATCTGTCCATGAGAAGAGAAAAGTTTGTTGTTAGCGTTAATGATTTTGCTAGAATGCACACACGACAAAAATTCTAATTCTTTGAATTAAAAACAGCATTTGTCAAGACGAGAAGAACAAAACACGAGTTAATAAAAAAAAACATTATGGGAAATCAATAAGGTTAAATTGTCGATTTTCAAATTTGTTTTTAATTATGTGCCTTTTTTAAACGTGATCAGAATGTCTCTATTCTTACTCTATGTTAATCCATATAACCATATATCCATGTATAGGATATTTCTTGTTTCTTTTTCTACAACAACTCATAGAGGATGTCACATCGCTCGGCTTGAGGTTTTGCTTATTTTCGTCATTTTCACAAACTGTTTTTAATTTCAATTTAGTTATCGCTTTGACTATTGCTACTAAGCACAATTTCGATATGTCTTATAACTAGTAGTCTACGAATTTATTACTTATCATTTATTATTAATTTTAGTAATGGGTTTTGGATGTGTACAGTAAACAGCAATTAAAAGTTGTGTAACAACCCGACACTATGATGGTGTCATGCCAAGAATTAACTATGCAATAATTCATGTAACTTATTAAATATTGTGTGAAGAATTTCATGAAAGATCCCACTGTTCTACACTATGTAGGTGTAATGAAGAAACAATATTAATCAACGTACTGTAACTTAATTGTTAACTCGCCTACGTTGATTAAAATATGGGCATTTCTAGGGACATTGTAGTCCCAATATAACCCTTTCAGACACATTTAACCGAAATGATATTTATATACTGTTTATTTCGGGTTATCATTCTTTTTTGATGGAGCCAATTTACTGAGATTTATTGACAGAGAAGTGATTACAAATGGTCCAGACTTACTGACTTGATTTCTTTCGCCAAATCCCTGATGAGTGTTATAAGTCATATCTTACTAAGTCCTATAAACAAACTGTTAATACTATATTGGTATACAGAGCAATTACAATAGTGAAATATCTACCAATATATTTCATAAGATTACTCTTTATAAAACTGTTCGTACAATAATTTCTGAAAGTGCAACGCAGTTCCATCCCCAAGGAATCCTGATATTACCAAACTGGTTAATACAGAATAGATTCAATGAATGCTTCCAGATTGCAAGATAGTCTTGTAAAATTCAACGATTCCAAGGGATGAAGATTGTAGATTTTTGGTATATGAAAATCAATTCAGGGTTCAATTAAGATTGTCTGATCATTTTAAATTTTGTTTCACATTTTAGAAACATTCGGTTGAAATTAACAATGTTCCGGTTGTCTTGAACGTCTAAAATATTATAACGGATCAAGCCTTTTCGTTATAAATTGTTATTTATTATCAAAACTTGCAGTCTATACTAAGAAAAGTAGGAGGAAAATATTCAGGTGGAGTGAAATAGGTAATATAGAAAGAACAGAAATGAGATAAGTAAACAGGATGCAAAAAGGAAAAAAAATCAATAGTATTGAGCAATTACTTATAAGAAGGTAGAGAGAGACAGTGGTATGAATAGGGTCAAAGACTGAGAGAGAAAGGTAAAGGACAAATAGAAATATTACTCACAAGGGAATACAAAGAGGATTATAGTTGAGTAAAAGCTTCTAAAGTGAGATTAGAAGTGACCGGAAGATAGTTCAAAGAAGAGAAATGAAAGTTTTCAGTAATGTAGAGTATGCAAGAAAGCCACAGAAAGATAAGGGGATATTTAGGATATTCTTTTAAATTGAGTGATACACAATCACAATGTACGTCGGTGCATTGCTACGAATTACAGTACTCCGAAGACTTATTAAGGATATATCGATTATTAATTACTTTGGTGATTAAACTTGGCTTAAACAATTTTAATAAGCAACCTCACTGGTCAAATATAATTATAAAGAATTACTTCCCTTGAAATAAAATCTTTTTATACTACCGTATTTTAATAAAACCAATGTTTTACTCTTATTTATATCAGTAACTACTAATAACATTTAGAATAATAATATTAAAATATATTATTTATTATAAAACAATTTGTAAAATAAGCTCTTTGTGTAATATTTCAAGGTTTATAGAGACAAATGAAAAATAAAATAAATAGAGTTTTAATTCTTACCTTTCTGCACATTACTAACTTGAAAATTTAAAATAAAAAAATTGAATGGCCCTAATACGCTTCCGTATTTATATGTGTGTTTTTTCCCTCAATATTATTTATTGAATGTTGTATAAAAAAAACCAAGATAGCTCTGTCAATATATTCTTGAAGTTATGTCAACCCCACTGATTTTATTGACTTTTCAGCTTAGTCTGAGACAATTTTTATTTATTTTGATTTCCGATTATGTATTTTAATTCTTTTTTAATATAAAATGTGTTTTTTAATGTAATTTTAATGGCGTGCTAATAAGAGTACATAAATTGGGTCGAAATTTTCCTAATCATATTTTCAAAATCGGAGGCGATTGTTATATTTCACTCGATTTGCATTGATAATGGAATTGTTTATTTTAGAAAATAAGGTATTGGATGACCATTCTTTATAAATATATTTAGCTGTATATATAATATGATTCATTAAATTTATTCAATAACCATCTTATTACCATCATTGTTCAAAACCACGGTAGACCCATTAATAAACATTACAGTCACCGATGAAATCCATTAGACATCAATGATAGTGAAGTTAATTTACATTATTTGTTTCTTATTTTTAAATGATGCCAAACCTGATTTTGAAATTAATTGACTTTATTTTAAACCACAAAGGCGACACTAACGAGTCTCAAGTCGGTATATCTATGATAATTTATTAATTGACAGTGGCTATATTTTTATATTTAGTCTGTACTTCATGTCAATAATATATTATCACGCATCATCTTTCCTCAGTGTCTGGAGCAATACTAAATGAATGTCCTTTCCTGTTTCAATCAGGATAATTAAATTAGGTCATGAGTACAATTTCTATGTTGCAGTTTGGGCAAGTGAAATATAAATAGAATATAGTAAGATGTTGATGTAGTTGGGGCAATTTATTATATGTAGTGCTGTGCGGCGAGAAACTGTGTAGGAAGTTTCAGACTTAATTAGACTATTTGCCCTGCCCCGGTACTTAGGCCCGTCCACAATTCTTATATTGTACTTGTAATGCAAGTATATATTGAATAGATCTCTGTCAGGTTCGAAATTAGTAAAAGATTGTTGCCCTTGATTTAGAAAAAAGCGCTTTAAAATTGGCTTGTTTTAACAATCGGGTGAACGCTTTTTGAGTTATTGCCCTTGACTTGGAACAAACGAATGGAATTTGTTAAGTTATTACCCTTGTCTATTTTTTTCAAATTTGCATTTATGTGGACGTCCGTCGCCAATGTCTGTCTGTCCACAAATGTAGTGGACACGATAAATAAATGGTTTCTTTGTGGAGTCTTTGTACTATGTACCCTATTGAAAAGCAAAGGAAAAATATTAACCTTGAGTTATTGCCCTTTTCCTGAATTCTTTGTGGACACGATAGTTAGTTGGATACTTGATGGATCTTTCAACCCGGTTTCCTCCAGAGGCAGGTTGGAGAGTCTTGACATGAAAAAAGGCGTCTAGTTGTTCATATCACAACAAACCGAGGCCCTGTGTGCTACAGCCTATGCATGTTAAAGATCTCTTAATAGATGGAAATCGCTAAAGAGTAGGCTAATGTAGCTGTCCTGTCAAAACTTTCTTCACTGCTGCCCGTCTTCATTTTCTATATATTAATCAATTTGAACTTGATTGTCAATCTAAATCTTAGTAAATGATAAAAAAAACTATGACAGAGGAATGGAAAGTATTGAGCCTGTTTTGTTTAAAACTGGATATGGGAATACATTGTATTTTAACCTCAGCTTGGGTGTGAGTAGAAATCAGTTCACAACAGACAGTGTAGAGCTTCATTCAGATTTAAGATGTCGCATTCACTTCTTACTGCTATGAAAGCAGAATACACACTTTCAGGAAAAACTGAAGACTATTTGAGGTTTGAAAAAAGAAAAAAATCAGCTATATGCATTCAGATTATTATGTTTGCATCTTTGGGATAGAGTAGCTTGTTTATATCTGGATTTCTATCAGCTTTTGGGATTCATTTTTGTTGGTGTTTTTTTTTTTGGTTTTTTAATGTATTGATCCCGGCTCCAGTTTTGAATTGTGAATGACATTAAACCTTTATTTCATTTAGTAAATTTATTGGCCAAAGTCACCGACCCAGCTATATTTAAAGACAGAGCATGGACACGGATTCACATAAGCTTCGATCTATTTTTCAGAATCCAATTTAATCCGCAAATGCACAATTGGTGTGTACCCAACCATTGCTGGAAAATTGCGTGGTATTGCCAAAAAGTGTAAAGGTTGTTAGCAAACAAAAATGTGTTCCAAAAAGGCTTAACAAAGCTTCATCGTCAAAAGGCAACCAAGGCCACTTTGGTACTGCCGATTAACCCATTTTTTGAAATCATGGAAAACTACATCGTTATCACTAAATGGTGTTAAAATTTATTATTGTTGGTGTGATAAGATTACAGCCAAAGTAGTTTATTTCATGTTTACGAAATAGAGAGTGAAGAAAAATTATTCCCGATTAGTATTTGACAGTTATAGTATCCTGCAGACCAATTAGTAACCTACTAATAAAGCCATATCTCCCGAGTGTTAGATCTCCACCCTAAACTAATTTACGAAATTATAGTATTAGTAGGTCAGTAACATTGGCACAAGCTGTAAATTAGTATGTCCAGACAATAGTACACAACACCGTATACAATTGTTTAATTAGCAATGAATTGATTAAAGTGATATTATTTTTTCTGACCAGCCTTAGATACATGTATATTATTGTTAAGTTTATTAATACTTCAACGTTTTAGTGAATTATTACACCGAGCAAATTGAAATGGTTATTTGAAGTGATAGTAATGTTTTCTCACTGATAGGAAATTATTATTAATATGAAAGTGAATTTTACTTATCTAACATACAGGAGCGTAAATCGCTGATGTTGACCTACTTGCTTTCGTATCTTAAATAAGCGTTATGTTCTTAATTACCGTTTTGAGCTGTTCCTTCAAAAAAATGCTATTACATCGTTCTATATCCAACTTGTTAATATACTTTTTCATCAGGCTAATTGAAAACAAATGTTTTGTTTTCTGTTTATGTATTCAATTCTGTGGTGCAAGTATTTTTTTGATTGTGTATAAAACAAGACCATAAACAGGTTACTGAGTGAAAATACTCATTTTAATTCTTTGTATTTATTTTCTCTGAATTAAAATTGTGTTTAAAATGGACTAATTAACTTCATAGAAATCGAAAATAATTCGTTCCTTGTAAAATTTCTTGTAATATAATTTTATCAGTAAACATTAACAAAAACAAACATCATTTGATAATGATTGTTTTGCGAAGAAACATAGCGATCTCTGAGTGCAACAATAGGAACAGTATAGTGGCAACTCATGCACCTTCCAAATTCTAATTACGCAGTGTAGTATTATTTATCTATCAACCCAGTAAGTCTGCAAATGATGCAGTTAAAGCTCTACCGACAAAGTGTAGTATAATGTATCTATCTACCCAGTAGGTCTGCAGTGTAGTATTATGAATCTTATAACCCCGAGTTATACTGACAAAGTGTAGTATTATGTATCTATCTACCCAGTGGGTCTGCATTGTAGTATTATTTATCTATCAACCCAGTGGGTCTGCAGTGTAGTATTATGTATATCAATCCAGTTGGTCTGCAGTGTAGTATTATGTATCTATCAACCCAGTGTCTCTGCAGTGTAGTATTATGTATATCAATCCAGTTGGTCTGCAGTGTAGTATTATGTATCTATCAACCCAGTGTCTCTGCAGTGTAGTATTACATATGTATCAACCCAGTAGGTCTGCAGTGTAGTATTACATATCTATCAACCCAGTAGGTCTGCAGTGTAGCATTATATATCTATCAACCCAGTAGGTCTGCAGTGTAGCATTATATATCTATCAACCCAGTAGGTCTGCAGTGTAGCATTATATATCTATCAACCCAGTAGGTTTGCAGTGTAGTATTATTTATTACATACATGTGTAATCCTACTATACAGATACAAGGGAAATCGGGCCCATGTAATAATTGAATCCATATTACATATACGTTGAATACGGTCGAACTACTTTTTCTACGAATGATTGAGTCGCCATTTTTGTTTTCAAAAGCCATGTCGCTTAGCGATTCCCAGCTGCAGTGTCAACTTAAAATAACTCAAAAGACAACAAATTACCATTAAACCATATTTTGAAGCCGGTCCAACCACCCATGGGCTATAATTTCAGTCTGTCTGTCCGTTCTGCCTGTCCACAATTGTTGTGAACACGATAGAGACCACATTTCTTGATGGATTTTGACCAAATTTGATGAGTGTGTTTGTTATAACCCAAGGAAGAAACCTATTGAAAATCAGACCAATTGAAAAATATTCAATGAGTTATTGCCCTTGTTTTTGAAAATTTGTTGTGAACACGATTAAGAGTTTGTTTCTTGATGGATTTTGATGAAATTTGGTGTGATTGCTTGTTATTACTTTAGGATGAAGCCTCTTGAAAATCAGACAAATCGAAAAATAAATTGATGAGTTATTGCCCTTGTTCTTGAAAACATTCATTTTGCGTTCAAAAATGTGTTGTGGACATGATAGAGAGATGGTTTCTGGATGGATTTTGACCAATTTCGGTGTGTGTGTTTGTATTCATCCAAGGATGAAGCCTTCTGCCCGCCTGTCTGTCTGTCTGTCCGTCTGCCTGTCCACAATTGTTGTGAACACGATAGAGACCACATTTCTTGATGGATTTTTTGTAATGACCCAAGGTTGAAGTCTATCGAAAATGAAACCAATCGAAAAATATTTACTATGAGTTATTGCCCTTGTCCCAAAAAGTTTCCCTTTTGATTAGCCGATAGGAGAGGGATCCCGGGTTCTTATGGGTTTTGATAAATTGGGGTGCGAAATGGGGTTGAGTTAAAAAAATCGAGGATTTGGCCATATTTGAAAAAATTTTAGTCCGAATCAGCCCCTATTACTATAGAGCCATCGCTATTTTTTTTAATTTAATGACAATGTCTTTAATTGTCTTTTTTTAACAACAATGCAACCAAATCAAGTCACATGTACAAGTTGAGCCAAGTAGGTTAGAGGAAACTCCCTATGACGTCATCTTATGTTTTTAATATAACATTCCAGGGGGAATCCAACAGCGAAGTAGGCCGTACACATAGGAGATATAAATAGAATACGTCAAATTAGGTCATATTTAGAAAAACATTTTCAGTCCAATTAAAACAGTAACCGCGATAGAATGTAATAAAAGTAGAACAGCACACGTGCAGTTCTATCATTGTATCTATCAATCCAGTAGGTCTGCTCATGATGCAGTGTAGTATTATATAGTAAGCAACCCAGAAGTTCTACCGACGAAGTGTAGTATAATGTATCTATCTACCCAGTAGGTCTGAAGTGTAGTATAATGTATCTAGTAACCCCGAGTTCTACTAACAAAGTGAAGTATTATGTATCTATTAATCCAGGTCTGCAAATGATGCAGTGTAGTATTATATAAGTGCAGTATTATGTATCTATCAATCCAGTAGGTCTGCTCATGATGCAGTGTAGTATTATATATTAAAGCAATCCAGAAGTTCTACCGACGAAGTGTAATATTATGTATCTATCAACCCAGTGAGTCTGCAATGTAGTATTATGTATCTATCAACCCAGTGGATCTGCAGTGTAGTATTATGAATCTAGTAACCCAGAAATTCTAATGACGGTGTGTAGTATTATGTAGTAAGCAACCCAGAAGTTCTACCGACGAAGTGTAGTATGATGTATATAGTAACCCAGAAATTCTAATGACGATGTGTAGTATTATTTAGTAACCCAGAGTTCTACTGACAAAGGGTTGTATTATGAATCTAGTAACCCAGAAATTCTTATGACGGTGTGTAGTATTATTTAGTAACCCAGAGTTCTACTGACAAAGGGCTGTATTATGAATCCAGTAGCCCAGAGTTTCTAATGACGCAGTGTAGTATTATGAATCTATAAACCCAGAAATACAAATGGCGGTGTGTAGTATTATTTAGTAACCCAGAGTTCTACTGACGAAGTGTAGTATTATTTAGTTACCCAGAGTTCTACTGACAAAGTGTTGTATTATGAATCCAGTAGCCCAGAGTTTCTAATGACGCAGTGTAGTATTATGAATCTAGTAACCCAGAAATTCTAATGACGGTGTGTAGTATTATTTAGTAACCAAGAGTTCTACTGACAAAGGGTTGTATTATGAATCTAGTAGCCCAGAGTTTCTAATGAAGCAGTGTAGTATTATGAATCTAGTAACCCAGAAATTCTAATGACGGTGTGTAGTATTATTTAGTAACCCAGAGTTCTACTGACAAAAGGTTGTATTATGAATCTAGTAGCCCAGAGTTTCTAATGACGCAGTGTGGTATTATGAATCTAGTAACCCAGAAATTCTAATGACGTTGTGTAGTATTATTTAGTAACCCAGAGTTCTACTGACAAAGGGTTGTATTATGAATCTAGTAGCCCGGAGTTTCTAATGAAGCAGTGTAGTATTATGAATCTAGTAATCCAGAAATTCTAATGACGGTGTGTAGTATTATTTAGTAACCTAGAGTTCTACTGACAAAGGGTTGTATTATGAATCTAGTAGCCCAGAGTTTCTAATGACGCAGTGTAGTATTATGAATCTAGTAACCCAGAAATTCTAATGACGGTGTGTAGTATTATTTAGTAACCCAGAGTTCTACCACGAAGTGTAGTATTATTTAGTAACCCAGAGTTCTACTGACAAAGGGTTGTATTATGAATCCAGTAGCCCAGAGTTTCTAATGACGCAGTGTAGCATTATGTATCTAGTAACCCAGAAATTCTAATGACGGTGTGTAGTATTATGTATTTATCAATCCAGAAGTTCTACCGACGAAGTGTAGTATTATTTACTAACCCAGACTTCTACTGAAAAAGGGTTGTATTATGAATCCAGTAGCCCGGAGTTTCTAATGAAGCAGTGTAGTATTATGAATCTAGTTACCCAGAAATACAAATGGCAGTGTTGTTTAATGAATTTAACAGCCCCAAGGTTCTATTGACATAGTAGGCTATTATGTATCAAGCAACCCGGAAGAAGCCAGCAACTGACGCAGCGTAGTTTTATGTATTTATAAACCAAGAAGTAGGTTAAAACTATGTTACTAGCAACCCAGAAATTCTTATGAAGAAATGTATTATTATGAATCTAGCAACCCATAATTTCTAATTACACAGAGTAGTATTATGTATCTAGCTACCCAAAAGATCTAATGTCACAGAGTAGTATGATGTATCTAACAACCCAGTAGGCCTGCAAAAAAGACCAAGTGTAGTATTATGTATGTAACAACCCAGAATTTCTAATTATGCAGTGTAGGCCTATAATTAAGTGCATTAGGCCTACAAATGATGAAGTGTAGAATTATGTATCTAGCAAGCCAGATGTAATAAAAGCGCATTTTAGTATTTACTGATAAATACATACCACTAGAAACGAATTGATAAAAGGATAATAGGATGCGTTATTTTAAGTATTTCCAATACATAACTTCTTAATGATAGCATTGAACATTTATGAAACCCTTGATATATTACATCGTCTTAAAGAAATGAATTTTTTTTACGAGTTGAAATATACAATAAGGTAGATCTGGGAATAATATACTGACAATGTCATCCAGATTCGATTAGTTTATTTTTTATAGCGTTTTAGCAATTAAACTGATATTACGATAGTCTACATAGTTTCTGTTATGCCGGATGGTCAGAAATATCCTTTCTGGACTAAACCAAGTTAATATCGCCTTTTTAACAGTGTATTGCGTCGCGATGTCCATGAGTAGTTTATTATAGATTACCTAAATTAAACATAACCATGACTTAAGTGTGTTATGGTTTAATACTTTGAAGAAATAGCGTTAGTAAGATTCACTAGACAAGTTAACTATTCAAGTAGAATATTGAATTAAATATTAGATTATTTATTGATTTCTACAATAATTTATAATTTACTCTGTAATCAATGTAAAATGACAGTCAGTTTTGACTACTACATCCTTATATATTGAAATTTATGTTTACTGAATAGACTTTACAGATTCCTAGACAATCGGCAATCAAAAATCACTGAAATATACGACTGTGTAAAAATTCTCTTAACTCACTTCGAAGGCCTAAATGAACACGCACCTTCGAAAGATGCAGTTACTTAGCGCTTGCGTCAACGCAATTTATATTACAATTTCGTATCATTTCGTTTCTGAAATTTTTAGTCTTCATTATCAAAACAACCAAAGGCCTGTCCTAAAAGTAGCATGTTAAACCAATCAAAGTTTCTATATTAAAATTATGGTAATGATTCGGGAACTATTAATAAATATAAACTCGTTTTTTTATTAAACTAAG
Source organism: Nipponacmea schrenckii (assembly GCA_030562195.1). Lineage (NCBI taxonomy): Eukaryota > Metazoa > Mollusca > Gastropoda > Lottiidae > Nipponacmea > Nipponacmea schrenckii. The sequence goes on along the minus strand of JAUJPP010000003.1, from coordinate 39,148,971 downwards.
AATATGAGGGATAGCGAACCCGAAAAAGTTGTCATAATGCACTACTATAGGTTCACTATCCCACTATTTCTAATTTTAATTAAACTGGCGTTAATGTTCCCCTTTATTCCATAGTTTATTTATCATGACAACATATTAGGACGTTAACGATCCCTTGACAACAGCTTGAAAAGAATATGTCAATCTGTCTGCACACTGCATTATATTGGGCGAAACTTAGCAACTTGCGAGATCTGTAAAAACTTAGTTTAAAGGGGCCCAGGCTTTATTTGTTTCGGACAATCATCCGACAGCCACATGAAATCTTTTGGTTAGCTAATCAGAAATAGTCTACAGAGCTTACCTTTGAAATTTGAGCCTTTAAATCCATGTGTATCCATAATTATCCGTGTTTGAAAAATCATAATGTCGTAAGAAATTACGAACGTCCCGCCATATTGGAAAACGGTTCGTCTTGATAATCAAAGAGTTATCCTTCCCGTCATGCAATAGCGGTCATCTATATAAATAGACTACAACGCATTTTCAATTGTAGACTTTGTCAACAGGACACACAATTTTCAGACTGACTGGAGACCAGCCGCGTACAGCACGGAAAAAAAAATGAAAAGTGAAATTTTTTGTTTGAGGTATATTTCAAGGTATTTTGCGATTTTCTTAGAGCTTGAGTATTTCTGAGGACTGTTTAAATGTAACAAAGGCCCAAAACGACCCCTAAAAATCAAGCCTGGGCCTTTTTAACAATTAAATCTTGTTCCCGTTTCCTATTTGTCTTCAATACCAATGTTGATTACAAATGAAGGCGCAAATATGCAAACGTCAATCGCTAAATTCCGCAACTCTCTTCTGTTTTGAACCAAATCAACTTTCGTCACTTCAAAACGTTGCATTTTGTACTAGTTCTTAATAGAAAAGACTAGTTTAATCAAATGTATTAAATTGTAATTAATACTCTTAAAAATTCATCCTATTACATCCTTTCAGTGCCTTTCAAAGCACAGCAGGATAGATACGTTTCCAAAGAACTACCTTGATAATAAAAGTATTGACCACAAAACAGTTTCAATAAAAAATAAAGTGATCGTATCTATTGGATTCGGCAAGACATGGACAGATAGTTATTTATTTCGTATGTTAGGCTAGATCAAACTTGGATGGGTTTGGGCCCCTATCCAGAATTTTAAGTAACATAATTACGCTCTTTTCTTAGATTTAGTTTGGGCCTCCTAAATGAAAACCCGTGTACTTGGTTCGATCAGTCCTTATGGTAGTTAAGCCTGACCATTTTGGTATCTATCAAGGAAGACCCCAGTCAATCCTCTGGTTATTCTCACAAGCATATTGTGTTATACGTTGTTACGTTTAAGATCCCTCAATAACCAGGACATCAACAAAAATGTAGTTATACATGTCACTGTCCTTGCAAAACTTCATGAACGATAACGTATGATAAGGACGTAAGACTCATTTCATTTCATTTCGAAAGAGAAATACCTCAGGAGACCATACTAAAAAGACACCAGACAAGTATGATCACTAAATAGATTAACTCTCGATAAATGACATGTCCACTTAAGTGAAAACTAAATTACTCTATCACATTTTACAACATGAAAGACTAGAAGAAAAGCCAAGATAAAAAGTTCTCGACTATATTTTCACCGGAAGATAATTTTATCGGAATGAAATATGATCAAAGGTAATTAGATGACAATAGTGTTGATAAAAGGTTCAATTATTTCTTCTTATACATCGTCTTCTAGGCAAATGAAACCTTCGTTATTCATTCTTATTTTTCTTATAAGAGAAATCCGTTTACTTCTCTAGATCTTTCACAAAACTTTTAGTAGATATTTAATATTTAGGACCTGAGGAGTGATTCACTTGAGTTATCTAAAAGTGCATGTCCGTCGACGCAACCTGGTGCCAGAGCTTGATGGATCCCATTGAAAATCAGAAAATATTTAATATGAGTTACTTCCCTTGTTTGTATAAAGGTACAATTCTTACCTGATTTTCATAAAAAGCTATCTTTAAATTTTTATAAAGAAACGATTAGATTTCTTTTAATTACTTAATGCCACAATCTATTATGGAAATTCAATTGGGGTAAATGTGAAGTGCGGTCTAAAATAGGAATACTTATCTATTGCCAAATAACACTTGGTTGCCAATATTACACATGATTAGTTAATGTCTACAGTGTCTGGTTTAAATTGTATCAAGTTAAATCTGTCTATACTCTAGTATTCTAGTAGCCTGGATAATCCCAAAGCTGACAAATAAATCTAGTCACGAGAAGGAGCTTATTATTCAATTATGTTAGTCCACAAGGCCATTTCAATTTTCACCGTTGAGGCTTTGGAGGTCAAAATAGTCTGAGAATGAAAATACCATTCCCTAAACTAATAAATAGGAACTGCCTGTATATGATATAACTGTATATTTAGCGTGGTGTGACTTGCTTAACAGGAATACTGTCATTGGTCGGAGTATCAGATGAGCATATCGCAAATTTAGCGACATTAGACACAATATTTGCTGTGAGAATTGAGATCTGTGAGTGATTTGAAATTAAAATATAAATTTTAAACTCAGATATCATGAATATTTATCACGAAGCACAGGGAAAATACAAAAACGTAACCGAAAATTCAGAGGATCGGCATGTCTTCTGAAATGCAATCTAGCGTGTTATGCACTAATAATGAGGTAAACGCGTGTTAGCCAAAACATAACTGAGAAGGTCCAATAACGCAGACTAAATGAAATCGACAGTTGGAATGCTGGAAAAATACAAACAGTGATATAACAACGGAATCATTTGATAATGACTTTCAAATCAGAAAGAAACTTGTAAGTGGCTTAACTTTGTTTTTCTATATAAAATACAGTATAGTGTCTGGTTGGAGATATAAAACTGGTCTACACCAAATCAGATAAAACAGATTTTTTAGTCTGAGAACAGAAGATTAGTTAGAAGAAAATCTTACCATACTAACGAAATAATGAGTAAATTTAAAGCCAATTGCCTCCTTCCACTCAAGTTAACCAGTCTTCATCTGACAATTTCACCGTCTCAAATTTCTAGAAAATTGCCCTTCGTCTGAATTAAAGTCGTATATTTTGGTTAGAATTGAATTACTGGGTGGATAGAGGGTTAATTTCCAAGGTAAGTATCGGGTAGATTAGCGAGTAGTCCAGGCACTGTTTTCTATTAACATAAACTGTTCCATATGCCCGCGTCTGACTGTATGAGCATATTAAAAGGTACCTGCAAGAAAATTGATCAAAGGTATTGACCATTGCTTTTCTAAAGCTGTAGACCTTAATTCTCATCTTATCCAAGACAATTCAAAAATCGTTTATTACCACAAGAGCACCAGAGGTTGGTTGGAAAACATTTTTGCAATTTTCATGCATGCCTTTTGACATTATGTTCATTTGTGTGATGGGTTTCATAAGAGGTTTTCTATCTTATAGAGATTTTCCTGTATAAGAGGATTTTAAACACAAAATTCCGTTTTTTTCGGATAAAATATGATCCTTGTCGCCTGAGACTCTTTTAGATCTTATTGTAAGAGTGGATTATTTGATAGTTATAATCTGAGTATGCCTGTCAATCTGCATGTACAAGTTGTTACAGACTTTTTACGAGACTTAAAACACCAATATTTCAGCATATTACACAAGTTGGATAATAAGGTACAAAACTCAACAGGCGCGATAATGGAAAATTTAATAATGTAAACCGAGATTCGTGCTTGTTTATAGAAAGTATCATTTGAAAGTGATCAGTTATAATATTTATATGATATTATCCAACAGAAATATTCGTATTGGCCAGATTTCATTATTTGTTAACTAAAGTCTTTAATGGAATGAAATATTTCTTTTTTTATTTCGTCTTGATAAAAAACATTCGTTCCCTGAAAAATGAAATTAGTTTTGCTCTGGTGATGTTCAAGGCCATATCATGATAACGATATTTGATTTCTTTATTTAAATTTTGCAATCTAGAAGCAGAGGTCCTGTTATTGTGATTCTTAAGAAATAGTGAAATAGCGAAAACATTCTCTTTATTATAAGATTTGAATAATTTTCTTTGTAAACACTTAATCTGAAAACTTAATTGATCTTTAATTCAAATTCGTCTTTTTATGTGGACGATTTTTCTTCCCGATTCTGATCTATATATCCATATAATTATATAGTTTTTGCGTTATTAAAAGGTTTTTACACTCTAATTTCATAAGACGCATCAAACATAATTGCTGTTAACTTCGAGTCGATACATATTATGTGTTTCATTACGTCGAAACATCGAAGCGTAAAAGCATTGGCGTGGAATTTCAGTTACCAGAAGTGCAGTGGAGTCACTATGCCGACTGCACCGTCGTCTGAATAGCAGGTATACCACATGTTTTACTATTACGATTATTATTTGAAGTATATGTAGTAATTAAATCAGACAGAAGTAGAGTATACATGTTCAAATAAATCACATCTCCTGCTGTAAATTTACCAGTTAATTGTGAAAAACATGTTTTCATGATTATCTAGGTATATTGAATCTGATGTAACACCACAGTTTAGGACTTATATCATCTAGTTTTTATGTACTTATTTATTTTATTGTTTGTAATGATTTGGTTGTAACTTATTCCCACATTTCTCAAGAGTTTAGTTCTTGAAGTTGATAGAGTGCTTCTCACAAGTTCCGATTCTTATCCTTCCCGATGAAATATTTCATTTATGGTGCTTTTAGTTTTGAAGCAGATTAAGTTTTTTTTCAGAATCCATCTCTTTATGTGACATAAAAAGGCATTTTTTGAAAGAGAAAATTGATACATATATCGTATAGATGGTCTAGCATTACGTTCTAATTTGGTTTCCTGTGAAGGGAGGGATCGAATCTCCCAGATGTACAGGCCTCGGGTGGAACAAATATTTTATTGAGAAATGGGGATCTGGATCTGTTAGATGGTTTTCTTCTCTTCTGATCTGAAATTAGCAAAAAAAAACCCGCCCAACGGGCGAGAAGTATAGTACCTGTTAAGTACAGATTGGTTTAAGTTTGCTATGAACAAGGTTGTCATTTAAGTTCTGATTTTTGGAATATGCTATCATTTTCTGTTTATATACATGGGGAAATTTCTCTTGCTATCTTGCTTGCTTTATTACTGTTTGTATTGAAGGGGACGACAAAGGGTGCTATGCACGCATTATGGCGAATATAGTCCAATGGGTGTTTCTGTATTTGATGTCTCAATCCAATGGGCTTCTCTAGATTGACATCCAGCTTCTTTTGTATTACAAAATATGATAACTTGCTTTCCCTCAGTAGGCACACCTCCGATAATCATACCTGTAATTTAATTGTTCAATTGGTGTGAATTTGTCACTGATCTGAGACTTCCTTGAGAGACATTTAATAATTGGAGAATATATATATCTGGACAAGTACTTAAATTACTTGCGATGTTTCAACGAGGATACTGGTCTGTTTTACTCGATCACACTATTTGCTTGATAAGATAGGAGTACTTTCGTCGAAACGTAGTAAATTTTCTAATAAAGTAATTGTTATCCATATAACTGTGCCCAGATAAACTGATCTGAGAAAATATTCTTTTAGGCAATGCTGACAATAAGTATTCATTTAAGTTATTTTAAATCTGCTTAAATAGTTTGTAACCAGGTTGTCTGCACATTTGCAGTTTTTGAGATAACAACGTAATAAATCGCGTCCTTTTAGTCGATTTGCACAGAACATACGTGCAAATTGATCATAAAGGTGTCTCGGTACACATAAATAGAAAAACTCTTTACAATCCTTTAAATCTAAAACTCTATGATTTGTTCCCCCTAATTTGGAAATAAGAATCGACATCAATCTTCGAGACTTATTCACTGCAATTAACTTGTCGGACTCCTTACTGTCAATAGCAAGTACTAATTGAGACGCATGACCCATCTTGACACGGTGTTAACGATTATATTCTTGGAATTTTCTTTTGAATTTGAATATGAATTACGTCTTTAGGTTGAATATTAACGCCAATCACATTGCTGTATAGTGTAAATACCAGAAAGAGTATATGAAATTTTTGGCACTCTACTGACAGTAACCAATTATCCTTATCACTCGTACACGGAAAGAGCAACGATTCCTTAGGGTAAACTATTAGCGAGGTATAAATTGTAAATAATAGTTAATTTGGTTATAAACAATCGTCATATTAATCTGTAAGATCCTGTTTTTAGATTAGAAGTGTAAAGTCGGGTGTTCAGAATTATGTTTCTCATCAACGAATCAATTCAGAAAAACATCTTGAAAGACTTCAATGTCAATTATGAAGGAATTTATATAGCTAGTTTATATACCTTGCCGCAGTAAACTTGTGCGCGTATGAATTTTCGATCTTAAGCAAGGTTATCTGTATTAAACTAATCGAAAGCACGCTAAGATCCCCCACTTTGAGGCATATATTGGAACTAAATAACAGTTCTAAGGCAATTATCTAACATACAGGCATTGCTGCAACATCCTGTGCTTAGATATCTAAATATGTGTTCTTTTGTTGTTCTTTTGATGTAGAATTACGGTCGTCTATTGTGTATTATAAAAGCTTTACAACAAACGTAACAGTTAGATAAATAACTAACCATCGCACAAAGCGTTTTTTCCAGTAAATTTCATGGCCGATTCATACTTACAGGGTGTCTTCATTTATATATTGTGATTATCACATATTCTATTGTGAAGATACATATAATTTAGTGAATAGGAGTGTAGCACTCAGGCATTCAAATCCAAGTTCAAATAAGGCTAGAAGCCGATCATGGTGACCTTAAATTACCTCTAAATTGTGGAAGAGGCATTTGTCCGTAGGGCAATGCCTTGACATCATTAGCCTCTAGTAAGCGTATGGCTTTAGTATAATTGCCACTAATAAGCAATTGTTCTTGGTATTATTATATAATTATGTGCCTCTGTTAAACGTTCGACTTTGGTATCATCTGCCTTTATTAAGCTATGGCCTTAGTATCATTTGCCTCTATTAGGCTAAGACCTTGGTGTTATTCCCTGTATTAAGCAATAGTTCTTGATATCGTTATTTGCTCTATTAAACATTCGGCTTCGGTATCAGTTGCTTCCATTTAGCTATGGTTTTGCTATCATACGCCTCTAAAAAGCTACGGTCTTGGTATCATTAACCTACGGTGTATGTATCATTTGCTTCCATTTAGCTATGGCCACGGCATCATTTGGTCTCGGCATCGTGATTTGTCTCCCGGTATTCTAGATTTGGAGTAGTTTTAATAATTTGTAATAATGTCAAGTTTAATAATTTGATATATCAATCGGATGGGCACAACGAGGCGGAACATTTCCCTTGACATATTGACATCTTTATATTCCGTAAGATTCATCCAACGCAGATGTCCTATTTCTGTCACAAATAAGAAATCTCAATAGTTATTGACCTCACGATATAATCTTGACTATGTAAGTGTCTAACATTTGACAGGTTTCATGAGCAAGCAATATAGTATAGGGTCAATGAAAATTAGTTCATGCTAGAGAATAAATTATTACAATGTTCATTAAGTGCCGTACCTTCATTAGACCTGTTAAACTGATTCGTATTTTAATAGCTTTATCTACGTTAGGTGTTCCTTTTTTAACAAGTAAATTATAAGATTGATGCGTTGCACGTGTCGTTTTGACTTAATTTTCACGTAAAAATTAGAACCCGATCTCGTAATGGCATTAGACAGCCATTGCCAAGAGTTAGAAAAACGATTCCTTGTCGGTCTTCATTAGTACATCAAGCTGTTTTAGTTATGTAAAAACGAAATTGCCAAAAATAATTTCCTTACTCTTCAAAGTCCGTCTAGGATTCTCACTGAGCTCTAGATATTTGAACTTACAGAAATAAGTTAATTGGAAATAAGCATGTCAAATTACATTCCCTGCTATTGTTGTATAATGACAATCAAGTTAATTTGGTGCATTGTTTACTGACAAACTCTATAGGATGGCAAATTCGATCTATATGAAGGAATCCGAGATGAACCGGAGTCACATTCAGGCATTTTGAGACCTTCTTTCAATAGTTTTGCATGTTTGGAATATGTAGTTTAGTCGTTGGGAATATTTAAAATACTGAATAGATAGTGTATGGGAGATCTCAAAGTAAATTGTGCTCCGGATCGGAAATTAGAACCCGTCTATCCGCGGATAGATTGTAGTTGTTTTTCCAAATTTCCAACAGTTCTCAATTTGTTGTGGTACAGTGCAACTATGTAATCAATCGAGATATATGGTTTTTTTTTTTTTTTTTGACCATTTACAGGCCTATAATTATGTGATGATTGTGATCAATGGACGTTAGATGACCTCGTGTTACGAGAAATGTTCAATTCATTTGAAACTATTATTATTACTTACCAGCTGAATATAATGTAATATTTAATTACATACCTTATGAATGAAGTTAAATATATAATTTCTATGTGACGATTTGATTGAGCGGTTTTCACGTTTTAGCATGATAATCATTACTTTTTAACATTTATTATGTATTTTATTAAATGACAACTTCCGCTGTTTTTATTATCGTAATATCTTAACTACGATTAACAATATGGAATATACAGTTTCTTTAAAATAGGAAATCATGTCTTTTTCTTTAAATCACATCTTTAAAAAAACTTTTCTGTTGGCTAATAAACGGGGTTTATGTTTCATATAAATTATATTTTATATAATTATTGTCTTGTGTTATATATATGCTCCGCGCTTCTAAATGTCGTTTAAATCTTATGTCTATATGTTTCGGTTGCACTGTAATTTAATGGAAATTGTGACACATTCGGCCGCAAGTGAGCTTTAAAAATGCTACAAAAAAATCATCTGGGGATATATTCTATTCCCTTTGATCATCAGTTTTACAAACAAAAGCCTCCTGCTTTTTGCTATAATCGACCGACTATTACTAGTATAATGGTAAATATTTGAAATAAGCAAGGATCGTTTTACTTTGGCAATAACTCTATTGATAGTATTTCTTTAATTTGGTTGAAGAAATGAAAGAAAAATTCAGGGCGGAGGTTGTATGTTATTTCATATGAATCAGATATTGTTTATGAAAAATTAGCTTCAACTTATGAGTAACACCCTTATTAGTCTTGTCAAAAGCAACAACGTTATACAAGAAAACACTTTAACAATATGAAGTGATAAAAGAATATATAATGTAAAAAAATACTTATCAAACTGTAAAGGTCTGTTCTAGATTATAATATACAGATATGTACTCTTAAATATTGATTATAAGTTGAAAATTTATCGATGAAACCATTTAGTAATATATTTGTTTTATGTTATAATTAACTTAATGTGTACAATTTTATGAAATGTACTTTTGTCTTGTTTACACACTTGAAATCGTGTTCGGGAAACAAAAATAACTCATCGAAAGTTGTATCATCAGCATTTGACATGCAGAAGATATTGAATAGTAATAAAACATTGTCATTATTGTTATTTATGGATTTCTGTTGATTGTTATAATTGCTTATATTGACATATTCAACCGCCTTCTTTTCCTGAAATAATTAAAACCTCCCACACCAGACTTCGGAACTTTCATTCACCCATTAGTGTCATACACAATACACTATATATAGATTTAGAAAGATTACCAACTACCGATGATATGTTATTGACGACATGTGGAGGCGTGAAGACCAAAGATGTGGATTAAGTTTTCATTACAAATAGTCCCAGAAGGCTCGGTGAAGTTAGATGCTTGGTCACTAACCTAAGGTGTAAGGTTCAATCCCCACTAAGGTTAGTCGTTTGGATGGGATCATAAACCAAAGCCCCGTGTTCAACTGATATTGAAAAGCATGCTATTATGCCCATCTGGACATAGCATTTGAACAAGTATTTAGCATGATGTCATCAACATTGAATATGCTATAATGGCCATCTGAAAAGTTATATTATATTACGTGAAAATGTACGAAATAATATGATGAAACGTCTAAATGCTTTGTTTATATAATCGAAAGCGTTTAACAAGCATATAGAATGATATTATCACACATTAGTGTTATAATGGCCATTGGGAACGAAACCGAACGGAAATCAAGACATAATAATATGTGACCATTTGTCATGCTATAAAATTATTGTAATGACAATGACATCATTGGAAATAATTGTACATGATAACGCTAATAACGTCCTGGAAGTGACGGTTGAATCGGACGCCAAGGTTTCAATTATGAAACGTGCTGACGATAATTGAAATACAACTCAATCAGTGGTTGGAGCAGATCAACTGCATACTGGATTTTCTACAACAATCTCATCAATTTTAACTTTAATATGTACAGGTTATCATGTATGTCACGGTACTCTTCTTATAATGTCTGTTTTTATGCATGCACAATAATTGAATGCACAATAAATTTCACCAAGGATACAAACGAAATATGTACGATAGTGCCAGATCGCTATTACTCATAATTAAATTAATTTAGGCACCAACAATATTGCATATTGAAATATTGAAGGAATTTTAAAACATATTTAGTAAATTAATTTCATATTATGTTTGAACTGCAAGATGGAATGCGAATGGAAACAACATAGTATACTACTAAACCAACTGAACTGGTTACTGACCCAGTGTGTTAAAATGATGTTGTCCGTAATAACTGAATTGCAAAATAATTTTTATACAGATATCTGAATTTTGTGCTTTATCGCACTGGTGAGGCATGTTCATATTTACAAGAATGTATCCTTTGAAAGAAAAAAAATATATCAACCATAGTTTGTTTTTGACAATTTCTTTTAATGCATGTAGTATCTTGATGTCATTTGTCCCTGGGATTTGTCATTCTGTCTGTATGAAGTGTTCTTTTAAGAAAGATATTGTTCAAGCATGTTCGTGACATTAGCCTACTTTAGGGCCTTGCATTAATTCTAGATCATTATATCATGTGAAATTCGGTCCTGAGGCACATTTGCTCCTTCAGACCTACGGTGAAAAAGTATCTACACTATTTCTGCACAAGACTTAATCTTGTTTTGCAGCTTGTAACACTCATATTCCAGCAATGGCTTCTCGTCATGCTCGCTACGATGGTCTGCAAACGGGTTTAATAAATCAGCTAAGACATATAAGGGTCTTAGGACGAGTTTGCAACTTATTCTATATACTCAAGTAATGGCATTTATAAGGTCTACCTTAATATGAACAAAATTACATTTCTGTAGAAAGTTTTTCGAAGACTATCATGACCACATGTGAAATATATAAATTTGTTGCGCATTGCCTACGTCATAGTGTTACTTGACAAACGACAGTTTATCCAAAACTAAGCGCTAGTTTGAGTAACTGGATTATTGAAGGTAGCTAGTGAATGTTTCCTGCAATAATTTGCAAGACGGAGCAAAATATAATATTCACCAAATTAAGACCACTGTCTAAGAAATATAATATTACTCCTATTCAAAAGACTTCCGGAAATCTTCAGACTTTATTGTTTTCAAAACGATTGGCTGTAGAAATAATAATTGCGATGACAATAAGTTAAAAAACCTATGTCTCAAAGGGATTTAAGGTGACAGTGTATGAACAAAACAAATATGTCTTTCATTACATTCTACTATTTATTGATTTAAGCCACAGATGATACATGCCTTCAATTTTCTGACTTGTCCTCCAAAGTGCACTTAACTCATAAATTGCTCAAAAATTCTTTGATATTTAGCTTTTATTGAAGACAATATTCAAAAATTAATAAAAAAAAATTTTTTTATTGTTGATAAGCGAGAAATCCATTGATCAAAGTCAAAGTCGCATCGCAGAATGTTTTTTTTTTTTAGATGAACGCGTCAATTGTAACAAATGAATTGAACATTCGGTCATCAGAAAGACCTCAATAGAGACCCAATTACTTCATAAATATTATATATTTTTTCACATAATTTTATTCTCCAAAATAAAATGTCATCAAGAAGGATATTATCATTCAAATAATTGTTTATTTCAAGCGATTTCTATTAATGAAGGATTTGCAGTACCGTGTATAAAGATGTTGCTTTATATTTAAGACTTCGTTATCATCAACAGTCCTCCTGAACCTCGGTGAGATCCTTGCTTGCCGTAAGTGTTTTTCTCAAATCTATTCCTCCCCAAAATACATCAGTTTGAAGCGTATTTCATTCGAAAACTATATTTAATGATTGACCATGAATGGACATAAATAATATGTGTGCCTGTCTTCGACGTAAATGGTGAATAGTATACTTCTCTCACCATAAATAAACATCGCAGTGACAGCGCTTATTTGCACTCAATCAAGACGGAAGTGAATCTTAAAACAACGGATTTAGTAACTCCTGGGAGGTATCAGGGAGATAAATGTTCATAATAAATGACAAAATACCTTTATCAGGGCAATAGCAAGACAAATTTTTATGCAACGCCCAATTTCGACCCGAACTAGTGAACTTAAATAGCCCATTTTTATACGCCCACATTATAATGTGGTCGTATATTGTCGTCAACCCTGTCCGTCCGTCCGTCCGTCCGTCCGTCAGTCCGTCAGTCCGTCTGTCGGTCGGTCCGTCGGTCAGCCCGTTCGTCCGTCCACAATTGCTTGTGAACGCAATAGAGGCTGCAGTTTTTGTCGGATTGGAATGAAACTTGCTGTGATCATTTATATTGATGAGATCTCGGACAAGTTTGAAATTGGCAATTTTTCGATGAACGGTTTTTGAGTTATTGCACTTGACTTAGTAAAGACGCCTCAAAATTGGTTTGTGAACGCGGTAGAGACTACAGTTTTCATCGGATTTAAATGAAACTTTCTGTGATCATTAATATTGAGGGGATCTCGGACAAGTTCGAAATTGGCGATTTTTCGATGAATGGTTTTTGAGTTATTGCACTTGACTTAGCCAATACGCGTCAAAATTGACTTGTCAACGCAATAGAGACTACAGTTTTCATCAGATGTGAATGAAACTTGCTGTGACCATTTATATTTATGAAATCTTGGACAAGTTTGACCGTGACGATTTTTCGGTGAACGTTTTTTGAGTTATTGGCCTTGACTAAGTCAAATTGCGTCGAAATAGACTTGTGAACACGATAGAGACAACAGTTTTCATCTGATTGGAATGAAATTTGGTGTTATCAATTAAGTTGATGTCATCTTGGTCAAGTTCGAAATTAACATTTCGATATACTGTTTTTGAGTTATTGCACTTGACTCAGTCAAAACGCGGCTTGTGATTGCGATAGACAATACAGTTTTCATCTGATTTTAATGAAATTTGGTGTGAACATTTATATTGACGAGAACTTGGATTAGACCTAAATAATCTTATAGTTTTTCCTGTGTTAAAACAGAAAATATATTTATACTTGCTAAGCAACCACTTGTATTTATTATTTTGACTGTTTGGAAATAAGTCAGTCTTGTAGTCGAAACCAACCTATATTGCAATGTGGGAACTTTTCTAGAATTATGTCCTGAATATTCAGTTCCGACAGTTTCGTTTAGTCACAAATACATCTAAGTTTCCGATTTGAACGACCAGACACATGTCTAATCCTCTGTATCATATGATCAACGGAAAACCTGTATGGTAAATCTTAAGAATTATACTCAACAAACCTGAAAATATTTCAAATTTCAGACAGCAGCCTACGGAATACAATCCCACTGTAAGGTCTTTGGGGATCGCTCGAGATATACTGTAATTAGTATAAAATGGAATTGAGATAGCGAGTGGTTAAATACAACTCTGCGTTTGATTGTCACTAGATGATATATTATCTTTGTATTGTGTATTTATATTTTCTATTAGCTTGATTGCAACATTTTAGACGTCCTTGAAACGAGAGCATCAACAATCTAACTGATCAGTATTTCTTAAGATAACCTTCATATGTAACTGTAACTTTAATAACATATTGGCTGGTGATCCTCAAAGCGTGCGCACGTGAAGATCTATTGTTGTTGTTCTCTGATGTACATGTAGTCATGATTGTTTTGTAAAAGCATCAGTTGGATTTTTGACGATGCCAAGCAAGATAGATTATTATTTTCGATCATTCCGCATTTTCATATTTCTTTTCTTTCACTACCACAGAGGTCAAACTTTTAGTATTTTTCACATAATATACTAATTGTTTTTGTATCGTACTTCAAAATATACTTACTATTATGGAATGGTCTTTGACAATTGCAATAAACAACAAAACTATTGGCCGAACTATTTTAAGAAATGATCACCATAACCTTCATCTCATTTCTTGCTTAAAGGCGGAAATGATATCCCAGGAGTAGACGTGCTTAGGTCCATTCCGGTAGAATAATATTAGTTCGAGTATATATCGGTTTCGTCTACAAGAGACGAGTTATCAAATATTATTTATTACTATTATATGCCAAGCTTCCATTAAATTTAATTTCGTTGAAGTCTACCACTTTGCCGTGTTCTTGTTTGCTTAATATGGAACATTAATTCCAAATATCCATTATAATGTCCCAATTGAATTCCAAGAATTAGAAATATCCAAATATGTATACAAGATGTGTTATGCAAAATACAAACATATCGTTATCGGTACTGAATTTACGTTAAACCAATAATATATATATAATATATTTCCATTTTTCAAGAAATTCAACTGTAATTTATCATATAATATTCATAATAAGTAGGCTACTTTAAAAGAGAGAATGAAGCCTAAAATTCAACTTTAATATGCTAACGTTTCATCTTCAAGAAAGAATAAAGAACTGAATCCCCAGGTATAAAATTCAATTTCATTCTGTACTTTGTTATATAAACGTTTTGTTACTGCCATCTCATCATTTATCGAAATCAGACGAAAAGTAAAAGCTTCTTTTAAACATTCATCAACGTCACAAATAGTCAAGTGATTTGATCAAGTTCAGATAATACAACTTTTCAGCAATCTTATCATCGTTTTAAACTGTTTTCTGAACTGAGTTCCAAAGTTTTCTTCCAAATTTCCCAATGTTACACAGTGAACTATGTTATACACAAGGTATATGACCCAAAATCCGCCAGTGATGCTGCGCCTTAGTATGAAGATACAAAGTTCTCAAGAAAGGTCAATATGAGTATATATTCATTAGTGAATTTACCTGGTGTCGTAAAGTAGAGAATTCCCTGTAAAATCTAGAAAACTCTAAAAACGAAGTAATCAATTTTTTTAAGCGTTTTTCAATATTCAATTGCATTTTAATGGGTAATTACACATTTCATATGATTTATCGGATTATATGAGTATTCTATTATGATATATATTGCAGCAAATGCAACTGATGAATATATACTCTTATAATGGACCGAGTTTGTGTTAACTCTAACAAGCAGTATTCCTTTAAATACATATGACAACGGGCCAAAGAGTGATAAACTCGGATGAAAAGTGCAGCTTCTAGTGCAGCCACAGTTAATCAAGTAATTATGTGGATTTAGTGCGATGAATTTGCTATTTCTATTACTATTACTAATATAGACTGACGGGCGTACTCGACAGATAATTTAAGTGGATGTTTGAATGTGGGCAAGAGATATTGTTGCTATCGTTTCATAATGACGACTTGAATTCTTAAATCTAATTACAAAGATAGTTCTAAATGTCTGCCTGTATTCCAGCCTCTGATATCTATTTTGACAGTAATTGTTGGCTGAAGTAGAGTCGGGAAAATAAGGCCTGAATAAGTCTGGGTTTTGGATCCGATTTTTAATAAATAGGTATAAAAACCCAATGCTTTGGGGTGCGGAACTGCCAACCCTACACCAGCATACAAGTGTCAAAACTATGTAAGAGAAGTTGGAATAAGCGCAGATATTTTGGTCTAGACAGAAGGCAAAGGACTTATTACTTCTATTATATTCTAACATAACCATTGCTTCACAATATATATTTAACACAAATGATCACAAATTGACACATTCGGGGTATTTAATGAAGTTCGAATAACGCTGATGAAATGGCTATTTACATGGAAAATATGAGTTAACTTTTTATTCAATACACAATGCAATGCAATAAAATGTAAAATTGGATGCAGAATTCCAGCTGAACATTCATTAAATACGCCATCAAAATCAACGATTTCAAATATTATGTCTCCATATTTAACTTTTCATGGTCTTAGCAATTCACATCATCTCAGGCAATTTTATATTATATAAATAAATTTTTCATCTTACTCTATTTCACCAAAATAATGTTATTCCAAGACCAAGAAAACTTATAAAGTTTGTGTTCCTTAACACCATGATTATTCTTCTTTTTTTCGCTGTAGTTCTATAAAAATGTATTATTGCTCTACAGTTCAAGGACATCTGTTTAACACATAGATTGAGACTGAACTATAGTAGTTGTGGTCGAGGAAGCACGACGAACAGTGCTATTGAAATTGTGCATGGTGGAAGACGGTTCCAGACTGGTGTAACGGACTTTTGGTATACAGCGAAACAAATAACGATTGTAATATTTTCTAAATTGTCCACTGAGAAAATAAAGTGCAAATGGATTGACGCACGAATTGATGAATGTCAGACAGAAACCAATAATTTTAAACGCAATCCAGAAATGATTAAAGTGCGAATCGTCAAAGTAATACCACATCAGATAAATATAACGTGGTAGCCAGCAGACGGCGAATATAAGAACGAAGGACATCACAACCTTAGCCACCTTCTTTCTGGCAGCAATTTGACGCTGGTGATTATTAGCACCCCTGCCTTCACATGGCATCATTTCACCACTTTTAATTAACACACGTGCCATCAGAATATAGAACACAGCTATTACTACCAGTGGAATGGCGAAATAGATCATAAATTTGATACAGACATTGTACTTCTCGTAATCGAGTACATCAGTGGGGTAATTGAAGCATATAGGAAGAGTTTTACTAATATTCATTAACGGTATATCTTCAACATGTGAAACCACAGCGTCTGGTATTGCTAATATTGCTGCTAAACACCATATAAACACAGCAATAATAACTGTCTTGGCCATAGTTTTACTTGTATGTTTGGACATTGGGTTCACTATTACCATATAACGGTCAATACTTAACGCCGTTAGAGTAAAAACGGATACACCAAGTGATAAAGTCTCCAAGAAATAGTTCAGTCTGCAAGTAAAATCCCCATATGGCCAACCTTTAAATGTAAATATAGTGGCAGAAAACGGTACAGAGACCAATATCAATAATAAATCGCCTATTGATAAACTCACAATAAACACATTGGGCACATTCCTCATCACTTTATTAAACAATACAGTGAATATCAGAGTTCCGTTTCCAATTATTCC
Source organism: Nipponacmea schrenckii (assembly GCA_030562195.1). Lineage (NCBI taxonomy): Eukaryota > Metazoa > Mollusca > Gastropoda > Lottiidae > Nipponacmea > Nipponacmea schrenckii. The sequence continues at coordinate 39,131,557 of JAUJPP010000003.1, read as the reverse complement.
GATTAAAAATATTATTCCGAACGCTATTGGTACCAATATGGCTTCTGGTCCATCTCCGGTTGTGAAGGGATTGAATATTCCCATTGTGGTGTTCGAATCCATTTCGATATTGGTATTATTTAAATTTTGATGTATTTCCTTTGTAATGTTTGATAATGAATTATCCAGAAAACTGCCGAGGGGAAGACTATTATTATATGATAGATCACCCATTTTAATCATATTCACCACAATTAGGTTAATATGTATTTTATTTAATAATTATCCGTTTGCACTGAGAATAAGTAAGAAGAATGCGTTTCAACGGTAGTCAGTTACAGCCAAACCATCTAATAATGATCTGCTGAAAAGTTCATTAGCACTTGAAGAAATCTGAGAATACCGTTAGAAAACGTCGGTATTTAGCTTAAGACAGTGATTAGTTTTTAAATAGACAATGTCTTACCTACCACAAAGCTCCTATCTATCATTCTGGCCAATTACTTTCCACGTAAAGAGCAAGCAATGTTCCAAATTTAATTATCCATTTTAAAAAGCAACCGAACGTTTCTTCTCCGATAGACAATTATAGTCATGGAAACTGCTATAAACTGTTAACAATGAACAGCAAAATTAGACAAACTCAGAACTGTGAGTCGTTAAAATAAGTTTTACGCATTAAATCTGTAACTCAAGAAAACGTTAACATTTCTGTCCAAAAAAGAGAAAGGTTTCGTGATGAAGGTTCAGAAACGTCATAACCATAACTCCGAAATCGTCACGTCATCGGCTCTCTGTTTCTAATTACCACTCATCGATAATACTGCATATACTGCGACCATTGTACTTCATCAGTCACCTGTCTCTAAAGTTCAGTCTATAGAATTGTATATCCTTAAATTATCACTAATGACCTCGACTCTGTGTCAATTATAGGAATATAGATAAATCAGCTGCTTAAACATAAATAGATCAATTATTACAAATCGTTACATGCCACGATTTTTGTTATTCATCACATTCAAGGGGTTTTTCTTTTTGTAAAATTCACGCTTTGATCATTAAGACACCAAAACAAAAAGTTGAACGTTTCCGAAATTAAAATTGTGTTGCTTTCACTTTCTCTCAATTTCTAACGTCTTCAAACATGTACGATATTAAATTATTGTAATACAACCAATTTTTCTGGTGTTATGTAAACATTTGAGTTTTAACGATTTTCGTCTTGGAAAAACAAAATGAATCCAATCAATGTATTCAGACAAAACGTTAACCACACTTCACTAAATTTCTATTATTTGTACTAGTTCGAATAACTGCAGTTGTCGATTTTATAATGTAAGTTTGTAACAAGTTTTTCTGGTATGTGAGCAAATGCCATCTAACACATTTCATTCAATCCTTTTCCCATACCGATCTAATGTTATTTGTAAGGTGTCAGAAAGGTAAATGAAGATTATGAAAGTTTGTGGCTGATTTTGATTTGCTAGAGAAAATTCGAAAGAAAAGGCACCACCCATTTACTGAGGTAAGAATGATAAGGCGACAATGTACTAGAATTGGCAGGGGAATGGCTTCAACCATGCAACACTTTCGATTGGTTGAAAGGCGAAGAGAAAACAATTATTACTACACGTGCCGTTACTGGACTCAACTCGTCGATTTTCACTCAAACATTCTAGCCTCATTAGAGACGAAAGATAACTTCTTGATAGAAGAGCCATCCGATATACCTCAGACAATTGACCCTTGGTAAATTTATTAGTCTTCGTGATAAGATATAGTGAGTGAAGTAATGGTGCTTAATGCTTTATACCATCACGTTAACTAGTTAGTTTGTACATTTTACTTAACCTTACAACATTAATAGATAATTCTTATTAACAACTACTACGACAGTATACCGTGGCTAATAGAATGGAATTTTAATGCATAAAAAACAACATTAACGCTTGGCAGTAGGCCTAATACAGATAAAATATAATACTGTCATACAATATTAAAACATGTATCTACGTACTCAGTCCTGAGATACTAATGTGCTTTGTTACTTAGCTTTTTGGCGTCTTATATTAATCTGAATATACCCTAGTATTATAGTCGTCGCTGGTTTGCATCAAAATGTAAAAATATTATGTTTAAATTTACTTCGATTTACAATGTGTTTTAATAAAGATGGGTGATCAATTTTTCTTTGTCACGGTGTTTTTTGTTTAAATATATATAATACAAGTAACACCTTCACACATGCACTCATGTACTTTTTCATTATATCGAATTAACACAATTATATTTCAATGTATACATAATAACATTATACAACAGTAGTGTTATCAAACAGGTCATTGACTATCGATAATTTCATCTTCTTTGAAATATGTTGTTAAATTTAAACAACTTCTTGAAGACATATATAGTAATTTTTGATTTTTTTGGTTTAAATTGAAGCTTGGAATTTTATAAAAAATGTTTTGTCAAACAAATAGCATGATTCACCAAGAATATTATTTGCTGTGTTTTTAAATGATATAAAGTAAATCTTTGAAATACATAAAACGTGCATACTTTTTAATCTCTATAAAGAATGAATTTTTTCACAGATATGAATTCCTTCCGACTTGATCTGTACTCAAAACTAGAATTTAAAGTACATGTAATTCAAACAAAATTTAAAAATAAAATTTTGAGTGAAACATTCATTTAGGGTGTGAATTTTACATAACACTCTTAGACGATTTAGAATTTAAAAGGAATGAACAATAAGCATTTTTAAAGACGCGTAGGTGTTTCTTCAGACCTGGCTTAAAGTGGAAAACAATTCCAGATCTTATAACGGATATAATGAGCTTTTGAATCGTTTTGATATTGTCTAAGCTATGAAGTGGATTATCTATGAAAGCTTATAAATTGACAATTAATCACGAAATCAAATAAACGTATGGAGTAAATATTCTGTGATAATATATTGCACACTGTTCCAATATCCTGTATATAGCCTATATTTAACTGTTTGGAGAAGTTGGAACTGTTACTAATCAAATTCCAAACTGACATCAAGTTGACATCGACTAGAACCTCTAGATAAATTGCTCATTCATATGCCCATTGATTGTAATTAAGAGGGTTGACTGACTTATTCGTCTTTCTCTCGTTAGTGGAAGAAACTATCGTCCATACAACAACATTCTGTACACGTACTCAGTAACAGTTAATACCATTCACCGAAGATACAACCTTGATCAAGAACAACAGGGTTCGGTTCGACATACTCAAGGACAAAACTCTTCCTTATTTCAGCTCTTTATATTGCTTGAGGTCGACCGATGTGCTCTTGTTTTCTGTTATGATATATGTTATCAGTATTGGTGAAACAGAAACAGACGGTGCAGACAGAGAATGTGGTATTCTCTTTTCTGGCACATATAAACAAAACAATAACGATTAATTTTCATAGTACGGTTGTGGCACCTTAATTTGTAGGGTGGTGGCTATTTGGTGTTTTGTTTGTGAACAAATGCATTCCTGAATTTCTGGATTGTCCCTCAATCAAGTCAGACTACTTGCCTGAAACCGATCCAGTTTTGACTTATTGGAACCACATTCAGCGAAATAATACAATACAAATAAACGTTCTACGTTTCCAGATGATCAATTTTTCCAAGTCTCTGGTGAACACTTTTAAGTAATACAATACTTTTACGATGAACATACGAATTAAACTGTGAGAAAGATTTACAGTTGTGTAGCGTACACTATTTGATAAACCTTCCATTGATTTCGAGGCTTATCGACCGTATAACACCTACAATAAAAGATACCTTCAAAGCAACCATCGTTGCATTTCAGGGGAAGGAATTCTAAATATTATTTCATGTTTGCCATTAACAATATCGGCATAGAAATCATAAGTTGATGAGTTGGAAGAAGTAAAAATGCTTTGATCGTGTTGTAATAACACAATACGCTCTAGAGTATTTATGGCACAACTGTCTAGTTCAAGTGATTCTGTGTATTTAGTATGTAGAAAGGTGAAAAATAATATGTCTGCGGCCTCAAGTAGTTTATTTACAATTCTAAAATAAATACAAATCAATTGGCATATATTGATAACGGTGTTAGTGAAATTAAAACAAATACTCATCGAATGGCAATCATTGATTGTTCAGTTGAATTTCAAACCACCTGTCGATGAGAGCCAACCAGATGGCCTAATATTGTATGCTACGATTAAAAACTACTTTAAATTGTCAAGAACACCCGGCCACGTGTAAGATAACATACAATACCATTGCCTAACCTAATGAAATAGATTCTCGGAAACCGTGTTAATAGATTTCTGTTAATATTGTTCTTCAGGTTTAACATGGGTGTAGGCGAACAGTAAGTTCGTAAGTGGTAAGAAATAACAACGAAGCGGATCCTAATGGGTTAACACATTTTGGCATTAATGACGAAACGAACATTTTGCCTAAATTTTTAACATATTTTGTATATCAAAATATATTATAATTATGTTAAACGACTTGTCTACGTGTTGGGAATCGGTGCAGGGTTCTTTTAATCAAAAAGCGGAGACCAAATTTTATCTCAATTTTAATACACCTGTATTAATAAAAAAAAAGTGAAGAAGAGTAGGACGTGAAGCTCCGTTCTTTCATTTTTGTTTTTGATATTAATAACACGAATAAAAAAACGAAATAATCTTTTTTGTTACATATGGTGAAATTTGTTGCCGAATACAATTTGGATGAGTTTTTTCTTACAACCAGTAATCAGTGTTTTCAAGTTATACAATATCATTTTGAAATATAACAGGCCCCTTTACCAAAAAAATCATTTTAGGCGAAGTGTTTTTTTGGTTTTTATACGCCCACATGAATATGTGGATGTGTTCGATTGTCGTCGCCCCTATCCGTTGGATTTGGATGAAACTGCAATTGACGGCGGTTAAGTTCGAATTTTGCGATTTTTTGATGAATTGAGTTATCGCCCCTAGTACATCAGGTCAAATTTTAATGTGGGTGCAATAGAAGCTAAAACTTTGGATGTTTTACAATGAACTTAGTGTGATCATTGAAATTGACAAGTGGCAGGTCAAGTTCGATTTGATGACTTTTTGATGAACCGTTCTATGTGTTATTGCCCTTGACTTAGTCAAAATTTTATTGTGGGTGCAATAAAAGCTACAATTTCAATGGATTTTGATGAAACTTGGTGTGAGCATTGGAATTCAAAAGTTGGCGGTCTAGTTCAAGGGATAATAGGTCTAAAAATGAATATAAAATTTTAAAATTTTAAACTTGGCCAATAAGAGCTCTATTCATCAGTTAATATACCTACTGCCATAATTACTTTAAAAAAAAAAATAAAAAAAAATAAGTAATTATACATAAAGATGCTCTTAATTATTTAAAAAAGCTTAATAAATTGATTAAGAGTTTTTTTTTCAAAAATGACCTAGTTTTGTATATACTCATATTGACTATTCTTGAGAACTAAAATTTTATGTTCATGCTAAGACGCAGTATCCCTTTCAAATTTGACGTTTCAATGAAATATTTTTTAGTTATTGCCCTTGACTTTGTAAAATCGCGTTACGATTTATTGGGTCTGAAAATTTCAATGAATTTTGACGAAACTAAGTTTGGCATCGGTCAAGCTCGAATTTGACAATTACTTTGGACGGTTTTGAGTTATTGTCCTTAGTAGTCACATTGTCAAATTTTCGGCTGTAATAAAAGCTGCAATTTTCAATGGATTTTGATAAACTTGCTGTGATCAAGCATTGGCATTTGGCACAATTGTCAATAAATGTTATTGTCCAATAATTTATTCAAAATCGATGCGGCCAGTGGGTGTATATTACCTTGCCTGGCAAGCTGTCTGTTTTTTTATATGTAGTTTGAATTGAGGAGGCCAGCGGCATTAACCTACTCCTTTTCCTAAGAGAGTTTTAACTAAAAACAATCCAACCGTTAATATTTAAACATTTACTTGTAAGTTGGTTAATATTTTGTAAGTTGAAGAAATTTACTGTACGGATTAAACAGAATGAACGTGGAATTGTAACGAAATACGACTGCTATGTGTTCTTCAGGTTTCGACTTGAGCAAATATGAAGCCAAACAATAAAATTAGGTCAAACTGATTCATTAAAGATTAGTACCCACTGTATTTAATGAACACTTTTAAAACAATTTCATTCAATTCAGTTTGATCAGGTAGATAGATACATGGATGTAAATAGCATATTTTCATGATAAACATTTTGCATGCTGCACCTGTAACCAAATAAAAGACCAAGCGTGCGTTGAAATAGTACGAATTCTATGTAACCGTTTGCAATTATTCCCAAAACATGGTAACAAATTCACTTATTTTGACAAATATACGGGGATACAAAAACTTAAATGTCTAAGAGCAAATAATTTTTTATAAACAATTCTAATAAAATTGATGATCTGACATAAATTTGAATAGATATAATGAAGACCAAGATCGTGATGATATTAAGCAAAGTATTGTATTACATATAGGCTGGTTTGTATTAATTCAAGGTTTGGACGTGATATTTCAAATAATTACAATTATTGAATTCCAGACTGTTAAATTCTTGATATTAAACATACACCACATTACACGGTATATATTTCCTTGAAAATTATATTTTATCATTGATATGTATGTATTGCGAAATTAAAGGGTAACAGTCCAATTTCAGTTATGTAAAATTTTTGGAAATTATATTCGAAAAAAAAAATTTCATGAGATTAAACAGTTTTCAATCCAATAATATCTTAAACTTGACAAGACCATGTAAACTATCAAACGCAATAATGATAGGTTGTGTATTACTGGAGATTGTACATTACTGACAGGCTGTATACTACTAGATACATGTATTGTACAACACTGACAGGCTGTATACTACTAGATAGTGTACAATATTGACAGGTTGTGTATTACTAGAGATTGTACAATACTAAAAGGTTGTATACCATTAGAGATTTTACGGTACTGGTAGGTTGTTTACTAGATATTGTACAATACTGACAGGCTGTTTAAATTTTTCTAGAGATTGTAAATATTGAAGTTGTGAATAACAAGAGATTGTACAACACTTGAAGGTATAAAACCTTTTGATATTTACAATACTGACAGGTCGTGTTCTATGAAGAAATTGGGGGTTTAAATAGAGATTGTCAAAATAAATTGACCAGGAGGTTTTATTTCTAGAGATTGTACAATTACTTTTAATGGGTAAACAAAACCATTAGAGATATTACGATACTGACAAGGGTTTTGTTCTACAAGATATTGTACAATACTGACAGGCTGTATAAATAGAGATTGTAAAAATACGGTAAACTTTGATATTTTACGATACTGGCAGGTTGTAAAAAACTAGAGATTGTACAACACTTTACAGGGTTACTGTATTATACAATTGAAAGGCAGTTTTTAAAACATTTTAGAGATTTTAAAAATTACTTTTGGCAAGTTGTGTTCTTTTCCCAAAAGAATTTACGGTACTGGGCAGGTGTGTTCTACTAGATATTGTACAATACTGACAGGCTGTATACAACTAGATATTGTACGATACTGTGAAGTTGTGAATAACAAGAGATTGTACAACACTGACAGGCTGTATACTAGATAATGTACAATACTGACAGGTCATGTTCTATGAGAAATTGTAAAATACTGACAGATTGTGTATTACTAGAGATTGCACAATACTGACAGGCTGTATACTAGGTATTGTACAATACTGACAGGTCGTGTTCTATGAGAAATTGTAAAATACTGACAGGTTGTGTATTACTAGAGATTGTACAAAACTGACGGGCTGTATACTAGGTATTGTACAATACTGACAGGCTGTATACTAGGTATTGTACAATACTGACAGGCTGTATACTATGTATTGTGTGTTTCCTGTGGCATGATGAAATTGGTTTCATTGGCGACATTCTTCAGATTTGTGATAATTGGTCAATTGACACTTTCTATGAGAAATTGTTTACTGGAGATTGTAAAAT
>JAUJPP010000003.1:38443900-38460408 GCA_030562195.1 Nipponacmea schrenckii | reverse complement strand
TATTTAAATTAATGAAACCATGTTTTCTTATGCCATTGCAAGCTAAATAAGCTTCAAAGTGAAACAAATTATAATCCACTGAGATAAACCTTTTATTTTTAGAGTGTCCATATTTGTGGACGTTGGGACCATATGAAGAAAATTTTGATATTATGTTAATAAGTTATGATGTATATATTTGAAATTACTAAATTATATGAAGGTATTTGAATGTTATATGTTAGATTTAAACACTTTTTGACTTTTTGATGATAATAGATATGTATTTTAACTGACCATCAACAATTTCAACAAATAATAACCACAGTTCTTGAGAAATTATGTTTTAATAGTAACATGTGTAAAATAAAAAGGAATAACAATACCATCATTTAAACACGATTAAAATGAAACAGGAATAATAATATTGTCATAAATTTAACATGAGTAAAATTATGTTTCTAGAACAATAAAACAGTTATGTAACATGAATATGACTAAATAAAAAGTAAACTAAGAACAGTCTGATTACAACATAGAGAACCTACGTGTGGAATTGAAGGAAACAATTTCTACTCGAAACTAAACATAAAGATAGCTTGCCAGGCAAGGTAATATACGCCCACTGGCAGCATTTATTTCAAATAAAAACTTTTCAGTAAAGTTACAAAAGTGGAATAAAATATTCAACCTTCCACCATATATTTTTTTCTAGGGTCTCTAGTTTCATTAAAAACTGTCAAGAATTGTACCTAACTAAAATCATTAAATATTTTTCGGTATTTTTATGATTTGCAATAGGGCTCACACTTAATAATATTTTGATATTTTTAATTCTTAATGAGGCTCATTCTTGGTTGATATTAAACAATTTCAGCGAGTTTTGTCAAAAATGAATGTTTAGAGTGTTCACAAGCCAAAAGTTGAAAGCGATTTTGAAAACAGGCCCAATAACTGACACTAAATATTTTTCGATTTATCTGATTTTCAATAGGGTTTATCCTTGTGAGAAAACAAATACTAAAGCCAAGCTTCATCAAAATCCATTCAAAATTGTTCTTTCTAGAGTGTTTACGAGTTAAATTGAACGCGTTTTCAAAAACAAGGGCAATAACTTGTACTAAATATTTTTCGATTTTCAATAGAGTTCATCCTTGGGAGACAACAAATACTCCAGCCAAGTTACATCAAAATCCATTAAAAATTGTTCTTTCTAGAGTGTTTACAAGCTAAAATTGAACGCGTTTTCAAGAACAAGGGCTATAACTGACACTAAATATATTTCTATTTATTTGATTTATAATAGGGTTCATCCTTGGGTAAAAACAAATACTCAAGCCAAAGTTAATCAAAATCCATTAAGAATAGTTCTTTCTTGAGTGTTTACAAGCTAAAATTGAATGCGGTTTCAAGAACAAGGGCAGTAACTCATACTAAAAAAAATTTCGATTTCGCTTTTCAATAGGGTTCATCCTTGAGTTATAAAACACTCTCACACCAAGTTTCATCGAAACATTGGTCATGAATTGTACCTTCTAGAATATTTATTAAAAGGTTAAACCTGTTTTCAAACACAAGGGCAATAACTGACACTAAATATATTTCGATTTATTTGATTTTTAATAAGGTTCATCCTTGGGTAAAAACAAATACTCAAGCCAAGTTTTATCAAAATCCATTAAGAATTGTTCTTTCTAGAGTGCTTACAAGCTAAAATTGAACGCGTTTTCAAACACAAGGGCAATAACTGATACTAAATATTTTTCGATTTAACTGAATTTCAATAGTGTTCATCCTTAGGTGATTACAAATACTCATGCCAAGTTATGTCAAAATCGCTCAAGAATTGTGACTTGTAGAGTGTTTACAAGGCAAAAATCCAACACATTTTATAGAACAAAGGCAATAATTCCTATTAAATATATTTCGATATGTGCTATTTTCAAAAGGGTTCATTCTTGGGTGATATTAAACAATTTCAGCAAGTTTCGTCAAAATCGGTCAATAAGTGTGCTTTGTAGAGTGTTTACAAGCTATAAGGGCAATAACTGATATTAATTTTTTTTCGATTTGACTGGTTTTCAATAGGCTTCATCCTTGGGTATTAACAAATACTCAGGCCAAGTTTCATTAAAATCCATTAAAAATTGTTCTCTCAAGAATGTTTACAAGCTAAAATTGAACGCGTTTTCAAGAACAAGGGCAATAACTCATACTAAATGTTTTTTGATTTCGCTGATTTTCGATAGGGTTTATCCTTGAATTATAACATACTCTCACACCAAGTTTCATCAAAATCGGTCAAGAATTGCACGTTGTAGAGTGTTTACGAGCCATTCAAGAACAAGGGCACGAACTCATACTAATTTTTTTCCGATTTCGCTGATTTTCAATAGGGTTGATCCTTGCGTGATCATAAACACTCATATTAAGTTTCATCTAAATCCGTCAAGAATTACACCGTGTAGAGTGTTTACGAGCAATTGTGGACGGACGGACGGACGGACGGACGGATGTGGGTGACGACAATATACGCCCCCCATTTCATGTAAAAATACTTGGCACTTTTTGCACATGATACGAGATTTGTGGATTTGTGCGCAAAGCCAGGGTTTCGGCACCTTGCAGCATTTTTCATATCAACTGCCTTAGGTAAATGGCGAGATTTTTTGCGGAACTCAATATGAAGTATGGCATATGTGTTTTGATTGCAAGAATGGGGAGGGACGTTTTCTCCATCTGACCTGTCGTCATCATCATCATTTTCATTTATAAGTGAACAACCTAAAGCACTTCTCAAATCAAAGGATTGAATATTGGACCCAGATTCAAGTCTGTGCAGTTGCTAACTATGACATCAATAAAATGATTAATAGCCCTGATAGGCCATCTCTTGGATCTGGATGAGATATTATTATACCCCCCCATTCTGTCACAAAGATCCACGCCCCCCATGCTCACATTATACTGTTTTATTATTTTTGGCCTATCCACATGGAATCTTTTTTTGACCATCTTGGGCAAACATATGTTGGCTCTTTCCCATACTGTGATGAACACAAGTACACATCCTTATTGTCATACCATTTCAAAATGGCTATATTATCACTTACAAATTGCGTGTACCTCTTCCAGTTTTTTTTTTCATTTTAGAATCATCAGATAAATTGACTGGGATATACTTCTTACTAATAGTACCAGTCATGTACAATTCTTATCTCTAAGATGTTTCATCAAATCGATTGTAATAAAAAATCTATCCAAAAAAATACCATGCCCTTCTGGTATGTTTTGTGTTAGACGAAGCACAGCCCCAACACCTTGCCCGACCTTCTTTTTATTTAGATCAAAATTTTCAAATGTTTTAGAACCCTGATACAGTTCAAAGTCATGCACAATACCAGACTGGCCAGCTAATACAAAATTATTTAATCCTATTGGATTGGGTTTTCGAGGAACATACTTGTCTTGAAGGGCAGCGTCCTGTGAAAGAAATCATCTGTTCATCAATACATAAGTATGTATGTGGAGATGTCAGTCCAACAATGAATAATATTATTAGGAAACAGTCAATGTTTGTATTTCTTAATCATTTCAGAATAATTAAATGACTTACCTTATAACACTCCATTAATATGGATATTCCAAAGAATGTTCTTATTTCTTTTGCTGTAACCCCAAGTGATGATCCATTTATTTGTTAGTGATAAATGTTGGTCATCTCTGATATCAATTGGTACATATTAGAGTCTACATACTTCTTAAAGTACTCTACAAGTCTCATGTTTGAGTTGGCTTGGTAAGGAGTATCGATAACAACAGGAAGCACTGGTGTGAATTTAAAATAAATATAAATTTGCCTTAATAAAAGAAACAACATTTATTGGGGGTAATGAATTCCTGTCGAGTACGAAATGTGCCGATAAATAAGTTGTTCAATGCCTGAATATGGATGATGTGGATTGTGATTTTGATTTTTGGTTATTTAATTAATAACATTCAACTGTTGAATTTCAATACATAACTACTCAAAATAACTAAAAATACACCTACTTGTCTGTTTTCTTCCAAATGTCACGTCTGTTACTTGACAAATCACTGTCATCCATATCACTATCACTCCTGTTGCTCTGACTTTGAATTGGATTAGCATCCCAGCAAATCATCAGACAAGTCGGAAATATCAGAGTTATCATGAACATTATTGACACTATATATACAGAGTATTGTGCTATATATTTGTCTTAAAGATAAAACTTGATAACCATAATAATGGACAATGGACAATGATGTTTATATCTTTCAGGATGTAGCGACATAATATAGGCTGTCAAGGGAACAAGCCATGTCTTAATCTACCAAGAAACAGGATTTATCCCACTACAGGAGAGACATCGACGACACAAACTTATACTGCTATATAAAATGATAAATAATATTACTCCAAATTTTCTTTCGGAACTCTTTTTTACCATCTACAATTCGTTTGTTGAACATTCTCCCAGATTTGAAAAAACTGTCACTTTCGAATTCCTCATTTAAAACCTCACTTTAGGCCTTTTTATTTAAGCAAATCGTATCATTCGCTTTACACGGCCGAGTATCATCACGTGGTACAAATCAACTCGCCTTAAATAAACACCATGAATCGATGTAGCAATGTGTGACCAACCGGAATTTGATGCTCGCATAAAATAAAAAAAAAGAATTTATTTCTGTTATCAATGGGCGCGAAATTATTTTATTCACTGTTCGCAGATATTCGACCTATGACTTTAAATCACGCGTCGGAATTAGCAGGCAATCATTCACATCATATTTGAACGATTTCTCGAAATATTCTTTCTTGTTACTACTCTCGACTGCCATCTTAAAAGCTAATCGAATCTTACCAAAGTGCTGTGAGGGACGAGTTGGTCGATTTGGGTATGCGCTTTGACAAATCGCTAAAATAAGTGTGCATGGTAGGCAATTATCTTAAAATACAAAAAAATGTGTATTACCTTGACTAGCAACCAACTGTTTACATTTTATGTAGCCATTTTGAGAAAGTCACATGACAGTCACGTGATCAAAAGACATCAATGATCTTGAGTCGTTTTTGTCGCGCGATTCGATTAGGTTTCGATTTGCTAGTACGATTAGGTACGATTTGCTGTGGCCCACAAATGGGAAACCGGCGATTAGGCAATATGGCCGCCTTCACTGAGAACAAAAGAAAGACATTTACTGTAATTTGCAATCCATCCGGATATTTGATTGTGATATCTCGCCAGTATCTACAACAACAAAAATCCTTTAAATCACCACATTGTTGAACATTGTACGCATGGGTCTAAGATAGGCCAATACAACAGTCACACACAACAGTAGTAGGCCCTACCTATATTTTCATATTCCCACTGGTTAGCAAAGTTCATTTGATCAGCGATAGTCGTTGCACTACCATCCCTAATTCATATATGGGCCTGTGGGTACTGAATAATCGTATAATGTCTTAGGAAAGGTAAAAACAAAAATGAATACGAGAAACACAACTTCCACACGCCACCATCTTGGAAAAGTCCAATCGAATCGCCTAACCACCTCCTGGGACGATTTGGTCGATTAGCCTAATCAGTTCAGGTAAACGGTCTCACAAATGCACCGATTAGTCTAAACGTCCTGGCTCACAAATGCACAAAATAGCTAATCGACCTAATCGAATCGCGCCACAAAAACGACTCTGAAGTTAGGCAACAATTCTTATTCGGTGGGTTCGTTTTACCGCATTGCCCAACTCGCCGCATCGTGCCCAACTGCTTATAAAAGACCTGTAAAACGAAACTACAGGTTTCTGATAAAATCTTTAATGGCGTCATTTGTTACACATGAAACGAAATATTTTTTAATCTGTTGTTCCGCCGCAAGAATAATTTGGACCTGTTAGGAATATCGAAACTGTAATATATCTCGAATGGAAAAAAAAACAAGCACAAATGATGATACAAATTTATAGATCTTTGAAACAAACGAGTTCAAAAAATTGCTTATAACTGACAAGAATTATGTCCCTCTACTGCGTCCTTCGAACGTCATCTATGCTAGAAAAAATGGTAACTGAAAGTTTAAATCTGTTAAACAGTGGGTGTGTACAAAACGAAGACCCAAAGACCTAAGACCTAAATAAGGAAGACCCCACTGGGTAAAAAACGAAAACCTAAAAAAGGAAGACCCCACGAGGTAAAAAACGAAGAACCCACGAGGTAAAAAACGAAGACCCTGTAAAAAAATCCGACAAGACATAGGAATATTCCATTGAAAGTTCATTCCGAGGTTAAACCATGTCAATACACCAATTTCCCCAGAAAAAAAAACAAAATCCATCACCCCTCCCTTCCCTATAGGGTGAAACATAAATACGGACTTAAAAAAAAAGGTACAAAAGGAAGAGCCCACGAGATAAAAACGAAGACCCAGTGAAAAAAATCCGACAAGGCATAGGAATGTTCCATTGAAATTTTACTCGAAGGTTAAGCATGTCAATACGCCAATTTCCCCAGAAAATAAGCAAAATCCATCACCCCTCCCTTCCCTATAGGGTGAAACATAAATACGGACGTAAAAAAATTTACAAAAGGAAGAGCCCACGAGGTAAAAAACGAAGACCCTGTGAAAAAATCCGACAAGGCATAGGAATATTCCATTGAAATTTTACTCGAAGGTTAAGCATGTCAATACGCCAATTTCCCCAGAAAATAAGCAAAATCCATCACCCCTCCCTTCCCTATAGGATGAAACATAAATATGGACGTAAAAAAGGTACAAAAGGAAGACCCCACGGGGTAAAAAACGAAGACCATGTTAAAAAAATCCGACAAGGCATAGGAATATTCCACTGAAATTTCACTCCAAGGTTAAAGCATGTCAATACGCCAATTTCCCCAGAAAAAAGCAAAATACATCAACCTTCCTTTCCCTACAGGGTGAAACATAAATACGGACGTAAAAAAAAGGTACAAAAGGAAGACCCCACGAGATAAAAAACAAAGACCCTGTGAAAAAAATCCGACAAGGCATAGGAATATTCTATTGAAATTTTACTCGAAGGTTAAGCATGTCAATACGCCTATTTCCCCAGAAAATGAGCAAAATCAATCACCCCTCCCTTCGCTATAGGTTGAAACATAAATACGGACCTAAAAAAAGGTACAAAAGGAAGAGCCCACGAGATAAAAAACGAAGACCCTGTGAAAAATATCCGACAAGGCATAGGAATATTCCATTGAAATTTTACTCATAGGTTAAGCATGTCAATACGCCAATTTCCCCAGAAAATGAGCAAAATCCATCACCCCTCCCTTCCCTATAGGGTGAAACAAAAATACGGACGTAAAAAAAGGTACAAAAGGAAGAGAACACGAGGTAAAAAACGAAGACCCTGTGAAAAAATCCGACAAGGCATAGGAATATTCCATTGAAATTTTACTCGATTTTTAAGCATGTCAATAAGCCAATTTCCCCAGAAAATGAGCAAAATACATCACCCCCTCCCTTCTCTACAGGGTGAAACATAAATACGGACGTAAAAAAGGGTACAAAAGGAAGACCCCACGAGGTAAAAAACGAAGACCCTTGGAGTGAAATTTCAATGAAATATTCCTATGGCTTGTCGGATTTTTTTTACAGGGTCTTCGTTTTTACCTCGCTGGGGTCTTCCTTTTTTAGGTCTTAGGTCTTCAGGTCTTCGTTTTGTACACACACGCTAAACAGTAACTTTGAGTTATCAAGTGAGCAAAAATTCAAAATTCTCATATTAGATGTGCCATATAATTCAGCAGTGGCTCAACCGCCACCTGCACATGGATAATCAATTTTATTTTTTGAACATGTTTTGTTTTAAAGATTTATATATTTGTATCACCTTTTGTGCTTGGTATTTTTTTTCCAATCCAGATATATTACAGTTTTGATTTTCCTAACAGGTCCAAATTATAAATAAAACACTTGTAGCGGGACAACAGATTACAAAATATTTCTATTCATGTGTAACATTTAACAAATGACGCCATTACAGATTTTATCAGTAACCTTTAGTTTCGTTTTACAGGTCTTTTAAAAGCAGTTGGGCACGATGCGACGAGTTGGGCAATGCGGCAAAACGAACCCACCGATTCTTATTACTTTATTCGAATATCATATTGGTTTTTTTTACTGAGATAAAGGATTTTAATATTTTTAGTAAAAATAGGTTTGTCCACAAACATTGACATTGGGTCTCAAGAGGATATTACCAACATTTAAACTAAGTCCGAAGTATATCATCTACAAGACCATCCTGCAAGAGACACAAAACGAAGAGTAAGTAAACAGAAAATTAACATTAAAATGATGGATAGATATCCCAACTTTTGTTCCGAATTTTAGAACCTATTTCATTCTTTCATTTGATCAGCAAAAAAAATTACTTCATTCAAAATGTTTAAACACGGGACAATTGATTGGCAACTAACTACAGGTTCTAAGTAAGATATAACCGGAAATATACATGTGAACTTCTCTAGAGGGACTGGAGTAGAGTTGCTAGCTTACGTTCTCTGCATATTTGTGTTGGATCAATTGGGAAGGAAAATGCTTCACTGTTTTAGTATGCTGGTTGGAGGGATTGCCTGTATTAGCACATTGTTTCCAGTGCTATTTGGTGATGAATGTAAGTTTTCATACATGATACATTTTATCATTACATACATGTTGTATATTTTGTTTTAAAACGGTAAAGTTCTTCCTGTGGTCGAAACATAGTGATATTTTATGTCTTATATTTCTCTGTATTTAGATTCGCTGAAGTTCAATATGCATTAGGCTCATTCTGGCCAGTTGCAGATAAGGCACTGGAGAGACACAATGATGGAACACTGCTACTGTTTTTACTTCTATGGGCCGAGAGTAGTTTTCGTTGCATCAGTGATAGGGTTGGAAAAGACAACTTGCTTTCACTGTATTTTTTTTTACGAGGCTCTGTTTGAACTGATGTTAAGATGTTCTGTACTGCTAGAAATTCTTATCTAGTGTTCTAAAAACAAAACAAAACGAATAACGAAAAATGAATAACGAGAAGCAAAAAACGAATAAAGGAAAACGATTAACGAATAACGACAAACCACTAACGAATAACGAAAAAAAAAATGTTATTCCTTATTCATTTTTACAGAGAGGTTACTAAGTTTTATTTCAGCTTAGAATAAGAATAACGACAAAACACTAACGAAAAATGAATAACAGAAATACAAAAAGAATATTATTCCATATTCATTTTTCTGGTTGAGTATATTTTGCTTTTGGGGGGGGGGGGGGGTCTTTTCTCGTGAAAAAGGTTTGTTAATCTTCTAACAGTCAAATTTTCAGGCGCCGTTCTCCTAAATTTTAAGGTTGAATAAACTTTATACTCTTTGAACAAATGAATAAGAAATAACATTCTTTTGTTTGCTGTTTTTCGTTATTCGTTTTTCATTTATTTTCATATTTTTGCTTTTGTTTTATGTATTTTCTTGTGGAATAGCTTTTGTTAATCTTAAACTGTTCAAACCCGAAAGGTGTTTCTCTGGAATATTTCCAATACCTTCCCGAGAATATTGGAATTATGCATATTCTTCATTGTCTCAAGTTTTTGTTCTATTCGCGAGGTTTCATTGATTTGTAAGCGCCTAAGAGGCAGCTCTGTGTTTGTTTGCTCTGAGTTTCTATGTACTCTTAATGTGTTTTATCCTGCGATGTATTGTATTGCGATGAATTTTGGCAAGTGCCAATGATTCTAAACCAGTATCCCAAAAAACAAGAATTAACATACCGGAAAACCAACAATCTTGATATTAATAAATTTAAAAGGAGTATTTCAGAATCCGACCTTGTTAAAAAAAATTCAAAATTAACCAAATTTATTAGACCAGGTTACACTGTATAACGAAACTCTTTCAACCATTCTTGATAGACAGGCTCCAAAGATAACGAGAAAGGTTGCTGTTAGGCCTAACACCAAATGGTATAATGATGAGATTCGCGACACGAAGCATAAAAGACGGACAGCCGAACAAAAGTGGTGGAAGTCAAAATTGGAAGTTGACCGACAATCTACAAAAATGTCCGAACAAAATTTAATAACCTTATAAGAAATAGTAAGCGGAAATATTATTAAGACATTTTTTCAAAATATCAACAACAAAAAAAACCGAGAGAAAGCTACAAAATAAAAAAATAACCTTATGCATCCTAAATCTACTGACAATTTTCCACCTAATGTTTCTTCAGAAGATCTGTCTAATAAGTCTGCTATCTTTTTTATCAATAAGATTGACAATATACGAACTGGTCAGAATCTACATCTACGGAACGAAAAAGTGAGCGATCATTCAATGGCGATATCCTTGCAAGCTTCAAACCAGCAACTGAAATTGAAATTAAAAACTTCATAAGTTGATCCTCGTCAAAATCCTGTCAACTTGACCCGATCCCCACATGGCTACTTAAACTGTGCATTGAGAGCTGCTTCCTGTTCTTACAAACATCATCAACCTATCTCTCAAAACCGGATCTATGTCGTCTACATTAAAATCAGCCTTGGTTAATCCGCTTATCAAGAGATCGAACTTGGATCCAAATGAACTTAAAAATTTTCGACCTGTATCTAATTTATCATTCTTATCAAAGTTAATCGAAAAAATTGTTGCAGAAAATTAACCAGAAATGATTTGGATGAGAAATTTCAGTAAGCATATAAAAGTTTACATAGTACTGAGACCGCTCTACTTAGGGTTCTTAATGACATATTACTAAACTTGGATAAGAAACAATCCGCCGTTCTGATACTTCTTGATTTGAGTTCCGCCTTTGACACTATTGATAAAACAACATAAGTCAAACGTCTTAGTCAAAGGTTTGGAATCTCTGGAACTGCTTTGCAATGGTTTTCTTCATATTTACCAGAAAGAACTCAATCTGTGATCATTAAAGATTCGACTTCAACACCACTAATTATGGAGTATGGAGTACCGCAAGGTTCTGTCTTGGGTCAGATACTGTTTACAATGAATACTACCCCCATTGGTAATATAATCCGAGAGAATGGAACAAACTATCATTTATACGCTGATGATACGCATACGATTTATTTGGCTCTTAATAACCCCTCAGTATCTGCTAAGATTGATCAAATTGAGAAGTGTTTTTAATTTAAGACAATCGATGAAATGTAATTTTTTTAAACTAAACGACGACAAAACTGTCATACACATTGGCGATTTTAATATAACTCCTACGTCGTCTGTAAAAAATCTCGGTGTAATGTTTGACTGTAAATTTGACTTTGTTCAAACTCAAAAGGTGTTTCTCTGGAATATTTTGGAATTATGCATATTCTTTATTGTCTCAAGAATTGTTCTATTCAAGAGGTTTCATTGATTTGTAAGCGCCTAAGAGGCAGCTGTGTGTTTGTTTTGTCTGTGTTATTTGTACTTTTAATGTGTTTTTTCCTGCTTATATTGCGATGAATTTTGGCAATGTATTGCCTATAGGATTTATAAATACCATGCTGTTTTAAGTCTCAAATTTTATGGATTTTTTCCACTTTTATGGACAATTTTTCATATTCTCTTTATATTGCTGACTTGGTTTGTTGTTTTGCACTCAACTTCCAGAATTAAGGAGATCCCTTCATCTTGATCAACAAGTCTTTTGTTGATGGGAGTCGGCAGGTCGGCAAAGTACGCCGAGTCTGAATTTTACCCTCGCCGGCCACTGTACGTATATCCTGGTGCCCTAATCCATTACATCCTTAAACTTTACGACCTTCATCCCAAACTAGCTACGGTCATTCACAATGACGCAACCACATTAAATTCTCAGGAACTTCAACAATATGATGAAAGACTCCAACACCAACTACACGACAATCTTGCCACCCGACGAAGAAGAATTCGAACCAGTTGATAATCTAATATACAGAAATAGCAAACAGGACTTATTTTGGATACGCAAACTAATTACTGAATTAGTTCGAAATTGGCGATTTTTCGATGAATGGTTTTTGATAGAGGGGGGGAAACTACTATCTCGTAGTTCCGGGAAAGCACGGGCCTAGGAATCAGACCTAATTTTTATTTCCTCGCACCGATCGGGATTCGAACCCACGGCACCTAGTCGCCTAGCAGACGACAGTCCAACTCGCTAACCACTGAGCCATTCACCACCCTAAAAAAGTGGTTTCAGAACTCAGTTTTAACGAGAAGTACTGTCGCCTACACGATTCAAATGAATGTTTTCTTACACCCGCTCGGGGAGACAGCCATATATCCTGGCACTGGCAGATTTAGATAGAGGGGGGGGAAACTACTATCTCGTAGTTCCGGGAAAGCACGGGCCTAGGAATCAGACCTAATTTTTATTTCCTCGCACCGATCGGGATTCGAACCCACGGCACCTAGTCGCCTAGCAGACGACAGTCCAACTCGCTAACCACTGAGCCATTCACCACCCTAAAAAAGTGGTTTCAGAACTCAGTTTTAACGAGAAGTACTGTCGCCTACACGATTCAAATGAATGTTTTCTTACACCCGCTCGGGGAGACAGCCATATATCCTGGCACTGGCAGATTTAGATAGAGGGGGGGGGGGAAACTACTATCTCGTAGTTCCGGGAAAGCACGGGCCTAGGAATCAGACCTAATTTTTATTTCCTCGCACCGATCGGGATTCGAACCCACGGCACCTAGTCGCCTAGCAGACGACAGTCCAACTCGCTAACCACTGAGCCATTCACCACCCTAAAAAAGTGGTTTCAGAACTCAGTTTTAACGAGAAGTACTGTCGCCTACACGATTCAAATGAATGTTTTCTTACACCCGCTCGGGGAGACAGCCATATATCCTGGCACTGGCAGATTTAGATAGAGGGGGGGAAACTACTATCTCGTAGTTCCGGGAAAGCACGGGCCTAGGAATCAGACCTAATTTTTATTTCCTCGCACCGATCGGGATTCGAACCCACGGCACCTAGTCGCCTAGCAGACGACAGTCCAACTCGCTAACAACTGAGCCATTCACCACCGTAAAAAAGTGGTTTCAGAACTCAGTTTTAACGAGAAGTACTGTCGCCTACACGATTCAAATGAATCGATTTTTCGATGAATGGTTTTTGAGTTATTGCACTTGACTTAGCCAAAACGCGTCAAAATTGGCTTGTGAACGCGATAGAGACTACAGTTTTCATCAGATTTGAATCAAGTTCGAAATTGACGTTTCGATATACTGTTTTTGAGTTATTGCACTTGACTTGGTCAAAACGCGGCTTGTGATTGCGATAGACAATACAGTTTTCATCTGATTTTAATGATTTTTGGTGTGAACATTTATATTGACGAGAACTTGGATTAGACCTAAATAATCTTAGAATTTATCCTGTGTTAAAACAGAAAATATATTTTAAAGTGGGCGTATCTTGACAGGCAACCACTTGTTTAGGGCGGTGAAGTTGGACTGTCATCTGCTCGGCGACTAGGTCCCGTGGGTTCGAATCCCAATCGGTGTGAGAAAAAGTCTGATTCCCGAAACTACGAGATAGAAGTTTCCCTCCCCCCTATCCCAAATCAAACTTGTCCAAGATCTTATGGGTATAACCCTACACGCAAATTTTTACTAAAAACCAACCAAAACTGCAGTCTCTATATCCCGTTCAAAAGCCAATTGTGGACCGACGGACCGATGGACGGACATATTTATTCCTTGAATTATCACCTAGGTGAAAATAATTTCCACCAAGGTGAAAATTGAAGTTTTTAATTATTTATTCCTTGAATTATCACCTAGGTGAAAATAATTTCCACCATGGTGGAAATTGAAGTTTTTATTCATTTATTCGTTGAATTCTCACCATGGTGAAAATTGAAGTTTTTAATTAAAAATTAATTTTCACCTAGGTGAAAAGTAAAAGTTTTTAATTCAAAATTATAAGTTAAAATGTCGTATGTGAGCCACCGTATCGTGGTGCTAGAACAATGTTTATTCTTTAATCTACGTTGAAACCACCTAAAGCCTCAATCCATTCAGAAATTAAATGAAATGTATTAAGGTGCATCAGCACCGAAGCGGGCTATATAGCACCTGAATACGATTTAAAACCAAAACAAAAATTTAAACTAAAAAGTCATCAATACATTAAAATACAAATTATCATAGAAGACCCGAAAGGTGGCGACAAAATAATGATAAAAACAATATCACAGAAAGGTTATAACCCGAAATGGGCTAAATACAAAATAGCAAAAACAAACAAAAAACTAGAACCGTTAGACGGTACCAAGGCAGTGCGCGTCCCTTCTATTGCATGGGTGAAACTTTGCATTTATAATATCCAATTCCATAATAATAACTAGACCTGTTTGTAACAATTTCGCAGCATCCGCGATATTTAGAATTTGTTATATCTCCTGGCTGTCATTTAAAATAGAACGTAACCACGCCTACTCAGTATAATGACTTGTTTTGATTGGTTGCGATACTTAAACTGGAAATGTCAAAATTTGTCTTGACCAAACATAAGAAATTAACACAATTTGACTTTATGACCTGTTACATTATCTTCTTAACTCTTTTTGTAACATTTATATCTGTTTAATTAGTGTGTAAAACAAAACGTCGAAAAAACTAATTTGTGGTCTAAGGGACATAGCACCTTATTTGAGATTACAAATTGATCTCGGATTAAATTAACTTTCCAGATCGTTGATACTTTTAATTTGTTTATTTATTTATTTATCAATCTTAATTTAGGTGTAGTAGGAACATTAGATCCTGCAATTTGTGGCAAGTTGCCATGGTATAACATAGAGCCATCAAATTAACAGCGCGGCTTTACATCTTTAAGAGTGTATTTTATAGAGTTCCGTCCATATACCACTAGTCCACTCAACTGTACATTATTTTTGCTTAAGAGAATATCATTTAAAATTCTAAAGGTTGTCATTTCCTTCCAAATATTCCATATCATACATCGCCCACAACGAGAAATGAACAATCATTCCTTTGATTTAAGATATATAACATCTTTGAAGATGTTGGCAATCATTAAGGTTTGTGATGTAAAAATATCTGGGCTTAACCACGCCTACAAAGTCCATTGACTTGTTTTGGAAACTTCAACTGGAAATGTCAAAATTTGTGAATTGACCGTTTTATAGGAAAAAT
Organism: Nipponacmea schrenckii; assembly: GCA_030562195.1. Classification (NCBI taxonomy): domain Eukaryota; kingdom Metazoa; phylum Mollusca; class Gastropoda; family Lottiidae; genus Nipponacmea; species Nipponacmea schrenckii. The sequence goes on along the minus strand of JAUJPP010000003.1, from coordinate 38,445,218 downwards.
TCGCAATTTTTAAATGCCGATAAACCGAAAGTTTACATTTTGCTATAAAGCTTAATATGTCATTGGATAGAACTATCACATATGTACAGGTATAAAGATCGCCAAAGGTCAACGTCACAATATACACCTTCGAAGTTTTTATAATTTTTAATCGTAATTAAATCAAAATCAAATTAAAAATTCAAAAATCAGTTTCCATATAAATTTCGGCAATCGGTTATAGATTCTATATACATGTCCATCAAAATAACACATATTGACTGATCCTCCGAGACCCTATTTCGATTGAAAGAAAAATACACACAGTGATGTAAAATATCTGGGCTTAACCACGCCCACAAAGTCTAATGACTTGTTTTGATTGGTTGTGATACTTTAACTGGAAATGTCAAAATTTGTGTCTTGACCAAAAGATAAGAAATTAACACAATCAGACTTTATGACCTGTTTATTTATATCTGTTTAATTAGAGTGTAATTTTATTCTTAAACTTTTCGCAATTTTATTTATACATATTGATTTTTATATTGCTTGAAAGCTGGGAATTTGCACATTATAAATCTGTTCGAATTTTGTTTTTAAGTTAAATAGAACTAAAAAAAATATGAATGTTAAAATCGCTTATTTTCTACTAGGCGTATTTTCATCAGTTTTTGGTCTATAGCTAAAATAGAGATATTGTTAGAAAGCTGATGAAAATCACATCACAATAATGTCAATTAGAATGTTGCCAAGAGTCTTGTTCATGAGATATAACCATCTGAAGATACGAGAAATATGCAAATTACCAATTTTTGGATCCCTATTAATCTAAATGTTCTTTACTAAAATTAGAAATCAAGGTATCATATGAACCTTTAGCCAATGAAGATGATTTTGCAGAAAAATAAAGGATGCATATTAGTAAGTTAGTCCTCTTCGTTCCTTGCGGAGAATAGGGCTGCTACAGACGTTCTCCATCTCACTCTGTTATGAGCTGTTCTTTTTGCTTCATTCCAGGTCTTGCCAATCCTTCCTAGCTCTTTCAGTCTTATTCTTTTCAAGCTATGTAAAGGTCGTCCTTGTCTTCTATGCCCTTGGGGATTCCAGTCCAGTGCCTCTCTGGTGATGTTGTTTTGAGATGAAAAGGATGCATATGGTAGAGTTCAAAAGTTATGAACTTTCAAACGGAAGTCAGTTTTGAAAAACTTTGGCAGGACCTGGTCCAAAGACAAATTTGAAATTGAAAAATATGCCACTAGAGGACCTAGATAATTATCCAAATTATATTTTAAAACAAGTCTGAAAAAATAGGATTAAAAATGGCGGACGAGTAGTA
>JAUJPP010000003.1:38024262-38443400 GCA_030562195.1 Nipponacmea schrenckii | reverse complement strand
TCTAACTGCAAATTTTGATTTCGATCTAATCAAAATTGCAAAAGTTAGAAAAAGTGTTAAATTTTAAAATGAAAAAGTCAGCAACAAAAGTAAAAATTTCAAAATTTTTAAACTGCTATTATGTAAATCTAAGTTATAAGTAGTAAATAAAAAAAGTCCGAACCAGATTGGATAAAATAACGAGCCGTGAGTTAGTAAACAAAAATAAAATTTGTGACGTTCTACGTCATTTCCGGTAGAACAAAAATGCGTCATTTTACATTTAAACAACAACGAGCACAAGATTACGTTACAATATCACGCTAGATTGTGTAAGACATTTGCAGTTATGGCTGGGGAGCGTGACCAGAAAGAGACAAAAAAAAAAAACTAGAACCGTTAGACGGTACCAAGGCAGTGCGCGTCCCTTCTATTGCATGGGTGAAACGTTGCATTTATAATATCCAATTCCATAATAATAACTAGAGCTGTTTGTAACAATTGTGCAGCTTCCGAGATATTTAGAATTTGTTATATCTCCTGGCTGTCATTTAAAATAGAACGTAACCACGCCTACTCAGTATAATGACTTGTTTTGATTGGGTGCGATTCTTAAACTGGAAATGTCAAAATTTGTCTTGACCAAACGATAAGAAATTAACACAATTTGACTTTTTGCCCTGTTACATTATCTTCTTAACTCTTCTTGTAACATTTATATCTATTTAATTAGTGTGTAAAACAAAACGTCGAAAAAACAAATTTGTGGTCTAAGGGACATAACACCTTATTTGAGATTACAAATTGATCTCGGATTAAATTAACTTTCCAGATCGTTGATACTTTTAATTTGTTTATTTATTTATTTATCAATCTTAATTTAGGTGTAGTAGGAACATTAGATCCTGCAATTTGTGGCAAGTTGCCATGGTATAACATAGAGCCATCAAATTAACAGCGCGGCTTTACATCTTTAAGAGAGTATTTCATAGAGTTCCGTCCCTTATACCACTAGTCCTCTCAACTGTACATTATTTTTGCTTAAGAGAATATCATTTAAAATTCTAAAGGTTGTCATTTCCTTCCAAATATTCCATATCATACATCGCCCACAACGAGAAATGAACAATCATTCCTTTTATTTAAGATATATAATATCTTTGAATCATTTTAACTGGATTAATTTTTAATCGCAAAAAATCAAAATCAAAATAACAATTCAAAAATCGGTTTCCATATATATTTCGGCAATAGATTCTATATACATGTACATCAAAATAACACAAATTGAATTATCTTCCGAGACCCTATTTCGATTTAAAGAAAAATACACACAGTTAGTATAGAAGAAATTACAAAATTTGCAAATTTAAAACGTGCAATTTTGATCAAATAGCAAGTGTTATACACCATTGAAAAGAATAACTAGACCTGTTTGTAACAGTTCTGCAGCTTTAGAGCTATTTAAAATTTGTTGGTCTCCTGGCTGTCATTTAAGGATAGAATGTAGATTGATTTTGCGATTATTAGGAGAGATGATTTATTCATGATTTAACACGTGACATTTGAGTTTGTTTGTAGACTGGCAATCATTAAGGTTTGTGATGTAAAAATATCTGGGCTTAACCACGCCCACAAAGTCCATTGACTTGTTTTGGAAACTTCAACTGGAAATGTCAAAATTTGTGAATTGACCGTTTTATAGGAAAAATTCGCAATTTTTAAATGCCGATAAATCGAAAGTTTACATTTTGCTATAAAGCTTAATATGTCATTGGATAGAACTATCATGTACAGGTATAAAGATCGCCAAAGGTCAACGTCACAATATTCACCTTCGAAGTTTTTATAATTTTTAATCGTAATTAAATCAAAATCAAATTAAAAATTCAAAAATCAGTTTCCATATAAATTTCGGCAATCGGTTATAGATTCTATATACATGTCCATCAAAATAACACATATTGACTGATCCTCCGAGACCCTATTTCGATTGAAAGAAAAATACACACAGTGATGTAAAATATCTGGGCTTAACCACGCCCACAAAGTCTAATGACTTGTTTTGATTGGTTGTGATACTTTAACTGGAAATGTCAAAATTTGTGTCTTGACCAAAAGATAAGAAATTAACACAGTCAGACTTTATGACCTGTTTATTTATATCTGTTTAATTAGAGTGTAATTTTATTCTTAAAACTTTTCGGAATTTTTATTTATACATATTGATTTATATATTGCTTGAAAGCTGGGAATTTGCACATTATAAATCTGTTCGAATTTTGTTTTTAAGTTAAATAGAACTAAATATAAAAAAATATGAATGTTAAAATCGTTTATTTTCTACTAGGCGTATTTTCATCAGTTTTCGGTCTATAGCTAAAATAAAGATATTGTTAGAAAGCTGATGAAAATCACAATTAGAATGTTGCCAAGAGTCTTGTTCATGAGATATAACCATCTGAAGATACGAGAAATATGCAAATTACCAATTTTTGGATCCCTATTAATCCAAATGTTCTTTACTAAAATTAGAAATCAAGGTATCATATGAACCTTTAGCCAATGAAGATGATTTTGCAGAAAAATAAAGGATGCATATTAGTAAGTTAGTCCTCTTCGTTCCTTGCGGAGAATAGGGCTGCTACAGACATTCTCCATCTCACTCTGTTATGAGCTGTTCTTTTTGCTTCATTCCAGGTCTTGCCAATCCTTCCTAGCTCTTTCAGTCTTATTCTTTTCAAGCTATGTAAAGGTCGTCCTTGTCTTCTATGCCCTTGGGGATTCCAGTCCAGTGCCTCTCTGGTGATGTTGTTTTGAGATCAAAAGGATGCATATGGTAGAGTTCAAAAGTTATGAACTTTCAAACGGAAGTCAGTTTTGAAAAACTTTGGCAGGACCTGGTCCAAAGACAAATTTGAAATTGAAAAATATGCAACTAGAGGACCTAGATAATTATCCAAATTATATTTTAAAACAAGTCTGAAAAAATAGGATTAAAAATGGCGGACGAGTAGTATTTTTCCAATAATTTGCATATTTCAAGATGGCGATCAAACGGTTAGGAATTTGCATATACGGCATACATACAAAATGAAGATATTGATGGTACTAATTCTGTGGAATAATAAAATTGCAAGTTTGTGCAAAAATTTAATCCGAAAATTCCGATTTCTATGATTTTCTACATTTTTTGGTCATTTTCGGACGTTTCCGGCTAATTTCGGAAAATGTTTTATCGGAATCTTTAATGATAATTTTTTGTCTACTCATCTACCAATTTTTGTGAAAAAATAAGACGTAACTTCAAAAAAACACGTGCTTTTTCATAAATCACGCACAATTAATATAGAACTAAGAACAAAATTTTCAAATATTAAAAAGCGCAATTTTGATCAAAATATAAAGTGTTATACACCATTGGAAAGAATAAATTACGCGTAATAAGGACATAAAAGAAATTTTGACGTATGTAAATTAGGTCACGTGACAGAGCTCTTCGAAGTTAAAAAGTGCAATTTTCAAATGGCTGTAAAACCGGAAGTTGACATTGCACAACACAAATGAAGACATCAATGGATAGATCTCGACAAGGGCAACAACTTTTGTGCAGGTCACATGGTCACCAAAGGTCAAGGTCACGATATATGAACGTTGGAAAATTAGGCACTGAGTGAAAAAAAAGAACCGGAAATGTAAAGTAAGCTAAATCGAAATTCAAAATTCGGCTTCCTAAGAATTGTTAGCAATCGATTGAAGATTTCATAGACATCAAAATTACAATTGTCCGATTAACCCCTAAGGCCCAATTTTTCACTTTACAAAAGTAAGTGGTTTAATGATGGCGACTGATCTGTTACTTCCGGTTCAATTTTTGTTAATTGTAAAATCATTATGGGTTAATAGTAACTAATTGCAAAAAACAAAATTCAAATATCTTTAGAATTCCGGAAGTGAAAATTCGAAGTTTAGCGACGTATGACGCCGAAACCGGAAGTGATGTCGACATTTTGAAAACAGATTTTTCTTCACAAGAAAAATGTTTATCTAACTGCAAATTTTGATTTCGATCTAATCAAAATTGCGAAAGTTAGAAAAAGTGTTAAATTTTAAAATTCAAAAGTCAGCAACAAAAGTAAAAATTTCAAAATTTTTAAACTGCTATTATGTAAATCTAAGTTATAAGTAGTAAATAAAAAAAGTCCGAACCAGATTGGATAAAAAAACGAGCCGTGAGTTAGTAAACAAAAATAAAATTTGTGACGTTCTACGTCATTTCCGGTAGAACAAAAATGCGTCATTTTACATTTAAACAACAACGAGCACTAAATTACGTCACAATATCAAGCCAGATTGTGTAAGACATTTGCAGTTATGGCTGGGGAGCGTGACCAGAAAGAGACAAAAAAAAAAAAAAATAGTCATTTCGAAAACAAAGCAGTGCGTTCGAAGAACGCACTGCAAATAGTCATTTCGAAAACAAAGCAGTGCGTTCGAAGAACGCACTGCAAAAAAAAAAAAAAAAAAAAATCCGAACGATAACAATACGTTTTCGAAAAATTTCGAAATACGTAAAAAATACCCATTTACTTTCAACAATATGTCTGTTTCGTATGTTAGCAAAAATAGTCAAGAAAATGTCTATAGATATTTAATACTAATATAAACTATAGGCCAATAGAGTGGGCAAGACAATCTGTTTTTAGTTTAGGCTACAACTTTATACACTACAGCACAAGTCTTTTAATTGCTTTTTTTTTTATGTACTTCAATATTAGTCTATTGTTATTATGGCTGTTTTTAAACTATAAGAGGCAGCCAATGTCAAAATTATTAAATAAATAAAATGGTGCTTCTTTAACTAACATCTGAACATTGTTATACAGTGTATGTATACATTGACGTTATGGTTATGTCTTTATATAAATTATCATCTTATTAATGCGGTAGGCCTATATTACGCTCGTATTTCGTTATACGAATGATACAATGTATACAATATGTTTATGTCTATGTTCAAATATTAATTAAAGCGGCACATCACATTTTTTCTGATTACCCGTCCATGTCCGTAGGAGCGGGAGGCGTGCTAAGTTTAGCCCTAGGCCTTAGGCTTTATTAGGCCTTCAATAAACTTACCTCGCATAAATATGATGTATCCGATGCTTTCCAGGAAATACGGCGCACACGCACTTCCCATTGTCGTCTCCTTGCGTGATCTCGAGGAAATCGATGAAATTTTATGTTAGAGCCAGGTGCTTTTCTGTTTGAACACCCAAATGCCACACAGCAGACCATTTTGGAACTTGGGACTCAAAATGGCGCCTGTAGGCCTAAAACGTCATATTTTCATGACGTCATGTGAAATTCCTTGCCTCACAGTTGTCGCAACTTTACATATATAGGGCTTTGACCTCGACAATCTAGACCCAAGACATACGAAATCCTTGTTATTACACTCATGGACTCATATAGAAATTAATATGTACGACACTTAGTTTAAAAAGGGTTAAACTCAAATAAAAAGAAAAAAAAAAACATTTCAGTATAATTTCGTTTTTTATTTACAAAGACATGATTCTCTAAATTGAACGAAATTTCATTGGCGGTAAAAGGGTTAAACTCAAATAAAAAGGAAAAAAAAACATTTCAGTATAATTTCGTTTTTTATTTACAAAGACATGATTCTCTAAATTGAACGAAATTTCATTGGCGGTAAAAAAGGTTACGAATGATCTCAAAGTGTGCAGTGTGCAGAGTGTGCAGGTGTGGAAAAAAAAGACACCGACATTTGTGTATACTCTCAATTGTGTATGAAATAGACTTATGTAATTAATAATTTATATCTATATTACAAAATCATGTATAGCACATTTACATTCATTCTTTACTATCATCTCTATATGTCAACAATTGTTATTATTACCTCAATATTAGCATATACCATTATTGTACTTATGTTGTCAAATAATTTCGTGTTGACTTGTTGAGAGTTCTGGCGTGGGGATTTTACATATTACTAAAGGATCTTTACTTTCGTGAGGTAACTGACTTCACAAAATTAATACACACATTTATATCTATTGACCCGCGCACGTGCATATGTAAGCCCCAGAAAGAACGTAGAAAGAACGTTCTGGAAAGTTCTAGAAATCATTACAAAATGTGGTTTAGTGTCAAATAATGTCGTGTTGACTTGTTGAGAGTTCTGGCGTGGGCACTTTACATTACTAAAGGATCTTTCCTTTCGTGAGGTCTTTCTAGCTCTTGATCATAACTCACATCAAAACATCATTATCAGCTATATTTTTCTTTCTCTTTTCAGGTTCGTGGCGATAGTGTTTCCAATAAAAGCTCACATTTTGTGTACAAGAAAAAAGATTATTTTTGTTCTTATGTTAATTTGGCCTGCAGCAGTTGTTTGTTAAATAAAACTGTATGCAGTTCACAGAGTTATCCCTCTTAGACCAGGTCACGAGATAGCCTGGTATCAGTTGATTTTTCCCTAGTTATCTATCGGTATTTTTATCCTTTAAGTATGTGGAAAGTGGTATTTATTTTATTTTTTACCCATTTTAACTCAGATTGTCTTCCTAAAAATAAGTGTTTTTTTTTTTTTTTTGTAAACAATATTTTATTCAAGAAGAAAAGGATCGGAGAACAGGCAGAGCCTATATCACTCCTCTCGCAACAGATTTACAAAATTAAATAATATGTAATATACACTATTTACAAAATATGTACAAACAAAATATATATATATATATATGCTTCACTCACACGGGTCGTTGTTAGAGATTATCAGAAAGAGGGACAGTTAAAATAATAATAATAATACATGTAATAGTAATAATAAGACAGTTATTTGGTAGAGAATCGTTTAGTGAGGTCAAAGAAAGAATGTAACTGTTGAAAGATAGAGATAGTTTCAGAATAGTTAGGAAAGCCAAATAAAAGATATTGAATTTTTAGGAATTGATTTGGTAGTAAATAAATAGAATTATTACGAGCATCTGAATATAAGGAGCAATGGAGTATATAATTTTCGGTATCTTCGAATTGATGACCACATCTGCATTCGGGACTATCTGAAACGTGACGCAAGAACTTATGAGAATTTAAATCACTACAAGAGAGACGCAGACGGCAATGTAAAATTTGATTAGTTCTAAAGCCGAAGTTATAGTAAGAGGGTGAAGACAGATCATGAGCAGAGAGTTGAGTTTTAAAGTTTGATAGAGATTCAGACGAGGTTAACTGTGTAGGGCTGTTGTTCCAAAGTTTAATAGTAGAAGGTATAAATGATTTGGCAAAGAGATTAGTTCGGCAATGATATTCAGTGAGGTTTGGCTGGTTGCGGAGATTATAAGAAGAGGGGACAGCAACATCGACGAGGTCAGAGAGAAAGGAAGGAGTAAGGTTATGAAGAATCTTATACATCAAAATGAGTTTGTTCCGTCTTCGTCTCTCCCGTAACGATATGAAACCGGTTTCCTCATATAATAACCTGTGGCTAGTACCCCTAACAGCACCACATATAGTCCGAAGTGCATCAAGTTGCAATTGCTCAAGACTGTTAGCTAATTCGTCGGTGCACCCATCCCACAAGCCTACCATTTTTAGATGAAATTTCCCTTATGTGCATATCCCATTTACAGTTACGTTGGAAAGTCCAATTCCTTAATAGGTACGTCGTCCAAAGTTAAAGTGGGCAGGAGGAGATTTTGTTTGGTAGTAAGTGCAAGTGTTTCGGTCTTCTGCGGGTTGAAGGAGACCAACCAAGATTTGGCCCAGGTGTTGATAGTTTCAAGATCACGGTTCAGGACAGCAGCGCAGTTATCTGGGTCATCAATTCGAAGATACAGAGAGGTATCGTCTGCAAAAAGTTTAATGTGTGATTTGATGTTATCGATTATATCGTTTATATAGATCAGAAAGAGGAGCGGGCCAAGGACGGACCCTGTGGAACACCAGCAGGAACCGTTTTAGAGTCAGAGGAAACTCCACTTACAACTACACACTGCTGGCGATTTTCTAAATAGTTTACGAACCATTTAAGCAGGTTTCCCCTGACTCCGGCAGCTTCCAATTTGTGACAGAGTCCAGCGTGCCAGACCCTGTCAAATGCCCTGCTGATGTCACAGAACACCACCCTTGTATATTGGCCTTGATCAATGGCTTGACAAAAGAAGTGCGAAAGATCTATTAGTTGATAGACTGTGGAGTGCCCTTGCAAAAACCGCTTTGAATTTTGGTTATTATAGAATTCTCCCTGAAGAAGTTAAAGACACGTTTATAAATACATTTTTCAAAAATTTTAACAATAAGACTAAGAAGGGAAACAGGGCAATAGTTAGTTAGTTTTTGAAAATGGCAGTAATATTGGCAGATTTCCAAATTATAGGGACAGTGTTTGAGGAAAGAGAGATATTAAATAATGTACATAGTGGAGAGGATAGTTCGAGAGCAATAGGTTTTAGGAGTTTGCCACTTATATCATCTGGACCACTGGCTTTAGAAGTATCAATTATTTGGATCATGTCGTTAACTTCTTGAGGGGTTAGTTCAATGTAACTGAGTGAATTTGGGTTTTGTGGAAGTAGAGGGAGTTGTGCATTTATTGTATCGAGCTGTGATTGGTTAATAAAGAAGGTATTCAAACAATTAGCCTTGTCAACTGAAGTAAAAAATGGTACCCCATTATCGACGAGTGGTGGTAACTGTGTGTTGCCAGCAGCACCCCTAACATACGAATTGACGAGATAGATTGAACCATTGTTTGTTTCCAAATGTTTTCTTATCATTAATTTTGTCATCAAGTTTTTCATAATATTCCTTTTTACATTTTCTAATAAGACTAATGTATTCATTCCTAATGATCCTAAAATTGCGTCAATCATTTTCAGAATTCGATCTGACAGCTTTTTGATGAATTTTGTTTTTCTTTCTGCTCATGTTTCTTATAGTGTTGTTCATCCAAAGTTTGTCTGCGGGCCGAATAGTTACAAATTTATTAGATATATTTTGTTTGGCAATTCTAATCAACTCGCCTGTAAAGGAGGTAGCAGAAAAGTTAATGTCACACTCGTCAACAAGAGAGCCCCAGTCAGTATCCAGTATATCCCGTCTTAGTCCGTCCAAGTCAGTCTTACTGTAATCCCAAATTACCCTATTGAGTGCAGTTCGATGTGCCATCTTTAGAGATAACCGACAATACACAGGGCAGTGGTCGCTACAGAAATTGTCTAAAATTCCCGAATCGCTTATGTACCTAGAACAATTGGTTATTATTGGATCTAGAAAAGAGTTACTTCCAGACGCATCATATCGAGTTGGTTCTTTAATTATTTGCTCTAGGTCATAAATACACATCACATCATGAATAAAGGAATTGGATTTTGATAAAAAATTAATATTGAAATCCCCAAAGATAAATATATTGTCAATCTTGTCAACCGATGCCAAATAAATAGAATCAGAGATAGAGTTACGAACTAATGGATCAGATTTTGGAGCGAGATTAAAAGTACCAATAAGAAATTTAATTTTGTTAATCTCTGTTTCGATCCAGATGCCCTCTAAATTGTCGGTTTCTACGTTTGAAGAAAAAAGAATTACGAATATAGAGAGCAACCCCACCAACCCGTCCGTCTCTGTCTTTCCTTATATGTGAATGAAATTCGGGCATAGATAGGGTGTCGAATGGTGCATTTTTGTCAAGCCATGTCTCGGTAATTAAAATAAAGTCGTATGCAGTAGAAAGTTCGGCGATGACTAAGTCCATTTTATGTCGTATGACTCCTTACATTCAGATGCACAAATGAAACGTTTGATGCAGGACCAGGATTTGATTCGATATCAGCAGAGAGAAGTAATAAGAGCTGTATTATAATAAGAAAGTAAGATAAAGATATGAAGAGCAGCGGTAGAGAGAAAAAGTTATCAGATTTTGTGAGTGTAGCAAAAATATTACAGGGTGAAAGAAAGATAAGTATACATATACATAACTGAATGTCGGATATTGCAATATAAGTACACCAAAATAAGTGTATCCACTGGCGACAAAAATTGGTCGGCCAGTAAAGTAATGAGGAAGTCACAATTGGAAAACTCTGACAGTTACAGCGCAGGTAGCCAACTATCTGAAGTTATTCTCTGCCAAATTTTAGGTCCATACCTTGAAAACTCTGGCAGTTACACCGCTTTTGGTGTTCAGCTTTTTCCCCAACCAAAATACCAGCGATTTTCAACTTGAAAATTCGGGCCGAACTTCAAAACCGTGTCGAAAAAGTGAAAAAAAATCGAAAATACGTTTCTGCCTGAAAAAGACGTAGAAATAGGTTATCTTTCTTTTGATTAAAAAATGTTGTCGATAGGATCAAAACTCGCCGAGTTATGACCATTTTAGTGTGGAGGGTCGGTGTCGGCAACCAGCTTTACCAAAACTTTGAACTGGTGCCACTCAAAAACTACTGGAGATGTAAACTTGAAATTTGAAATGCAGGTAGCCAACTATCTGAAGTTATTCTCTGCCAAAAATTTTAGGTTCATACCTTAAAAAACTCTGGCAGTTATAGAGCTTTTGGTGTCCAGCTTTTTCCCCAACCAAAATATCAGCGATTTTCATTTTGAAAATTCGGGTCGAACTTCAAAACCGGTGAAAAAGTGAAAAATAAATCGAAAATATGTTTCTGCCTGAAAAAGACGTAGAAATGGATTATCTAATGGCCATGTTAGTGCGGGGGTGGGGGTCGGTCCTCCAGAGTACTCCAGATACATGTCAGAAGAGATTTAAAATTTAAACAAATCTTTTTATGGTATATAGGACTTAGTCCAGTAAAACATTTTATGCTAATGATTGTATTAAGTCCGTTCTATTTTTAGAAATCCTCTTTCTCCCTTCCTTTGGGGGTTTTTTGCATTCCCATTTTAGACTTATTTTGGTCTAGATGTGAAATTTGATGTCTGAAATTGCATTTTCTTTCAGAATTTCTGAGATAATAAGAAATTTTATTGGCGGAAGGTTATTTCTAAAAATTAGTGGTTTTGTAGGAAGTGACAGTCAAGCGGATGTTGATAAAATGTAGTGGTTTACTTTAGTTTTGAATTGTTCAAAATTTTCATGGTCATTCTATATTGAATTTTTGTACAGAAACCAGATTTCTGGAAAAAATTATAGAAAGGTTGAATTTCGTGATTTAACATGGAAATAGATGGCAAATGAATTGGTGGACCGAGTCCATATACCGGAAATGAATCCTGATGAAGGAAAGATAACTCCAATGACAAGCGATAACTCTAATTTCTTCAAACTTGGAAGTAAATAATGGACAAAACCTTCACTTTTGAGAGTTTTTCTTGCATTATTTCAATACAGGTTAAGAAATAAAGGTATAAAAATATATCATGTTTTAATGCAGGAACTCTCGTGAAAAGGTAATCACAACTTAACTTGTTGTCAAGTCCATGTTGTCAGGGTCGACGTTTTTGATTGTCAATTGTCATATTATTACAGCTACAGACCTATTTGGGAAATTATATGCCAATACTAATATATTTTGATATTAGTAATTATAATTTTATAGTGGTTGTATTATATTACAGGATAATACAAGTGTATTGAATACATATATAAAGAACCTTGAGAAATGGAACATATTAAAGAAAAATTTCGGGATTTGGGAAAAAGGTATCTGTTGTGGCAGAGGATATTTGGCACGGCGTGGTAAATAATTATTTGCCACGGGTTTTCATTATTTGCCACTTGTCTTCATAAAAGATGAAATAAACGATATTTTTTACAAATAAGATTGAGATCATGATTATATTAACACATTTTGGTGAATGACGGAGACATAATTTAATCAAATTGAAGCGATTTTGACATAATCAAAATACGAAAATAAACAGCATTTTTGATCGCAAATAGTAGTCGCGATTAACAAGTTGGCGGTATTGATTCAAACACGCATAGTAAAAAAAAAAGTCCTACCTATAAAAAACTGTATCATTTAGAATACATCGATAAGCGATATTTATTTGCAGTATGTTTACCAATACCGGTGAGAGTTTAACACGATTTCGGTCGAAATAAAGGCTAGAATATGCTTGTTAAAGTGAAATAATACTTATAAACATTCCGAAACACGGGCCACGCCATTACAAGGCTGCAATGAAGGAAATTTCGCAGTGGTATTTGCCTTCTCTTATTTTAATTTTCAACGTTCACGTGCATAGTCGTTAGCAAAAAGCACCTCTATTTTCCTTGTTTATAAGACATATAGAAATAGGCATAGGTAAAGAAGCACAAGATATATGGATATACTATTTCTAACAATTTATTAACTCAACGTTTCACATGCTCATACAGGCAGCGTTATCAAGAGAAATGAATGAATGAATTTTTTTTCATTCATTTCTCTTGATAACGCTGCCTGTATGAGCATGTGAAACGTTGAGTTAATAAATTGTTAGAAATAGTATATCCATATATCTTGTGCTTCTTTATCTATTTTCCTTGTTAGATAAAAGATAAAAGTGGAAATGATATACACAAACCCGTGGTAAATAAGATAAAACAAATGGTAAGGGTTGTAAGGTAACGAATATGCACAGACCCGTGGTAAATAAGATAAAACAAGTGGTAGGGGTTGTAAGCTAACTACTTTACACAGACCCGTGGTAAATAAGATACAACAAGTGGTAGGGGTTGTTAGCTAACTACTATACACAAACTCGTGGTAAATAAAATAAAACAAGTGGTAGGGGTTGTAAGCTAACTACTATACACAGACCCGTGGTAAATAAGATAAAACAAGTGGTAGGGATTGTAAGCTAATTACTATACACAAACTCGTGGTAAATAAAATAAAACAAGTGGTAGGGGTTGTAAGCTAACTACTATACACAGACCCGTGGTAAATAAGATAAAACAAGGGGTAGGGGTTGTAAGCTACTCACTATACACGGACCCGTGGTAAATAAAATAAAACAAGTGGTAGGGATTGTAGGCTAATTACTATACACGGACCCGTGGTAAATAAGATAAAACATGTGGTAGGGGTTGTAAGCTAACTACTATACACGCCCCCGTGGTAAATAAGATAAAACAAGGGGTAGGGGTTGTAAGCTAACTACTTTACACAGACCCGTGGTAAATAAGATAAAACAAATGGTAGGGGTTAAGAGCCAACTACTATATACAGACCAGTGGTAAATAAGATAAAACAAGTGGTAGGGGTTGTAAGCTAATTACTATACACGGACCCGTGGTAAATAAGATAAAACAAGTGGCAAGGGTCGTGAGTTAACTAATATGCACAGACCCGTGGTAAATAAGATAAAACAAGGGGTAGGGGTTGTAAGCTAACTACTTTACACAGACCCGTGGTGAATAAGATAAAACAAGTGTTAGGGGTTGTTAGCTAACTACTATACACGGACCCGTGATAAATAAGATAAAACAAGTGGTAGGGGTTGTAAGCTAACTACTTTACACAAACCCGTGGTAAATAAGATAAAACAAGTGGCAAGGGTCGTGAGTTAACTAATATGCACAGACCCGTGGTAAATAAGATAAAACAAGTGGTAAGGGTTGTCAGCTAACTACTTTACACAGACCCGTGGTAAATAAGATAAAACAAGTGGTAGGGGTTGTGAGCTAACTACTATACACAGACCCGTGGTAAATAAGATAAAACAAGTGGTAGGGGTTGTTAGCTAACTACTATACACAAATTCGTGGTAAATAAGATAAAACAAGTGGAAGGGATTGTAAGCTAATTACTAAGCTTATACACGGACCCGCTAACTTCTAAATACAGACTAGTGGTAAATAAGATTAAACAAGTGGTAGGGGTTGTGAGCTAACTACTATGTACAGACCCGTGGTAAATAAGATAAAACAAGTGGTAGAGGTTGAGAGGTAACTAATATATAAAGACCCGTGGTAAATAAACTAAAATAAGTGGTAGGGATTGTAAGCTAACTTCTATACACGGACCCGTGGTAAATGAGATAAAACAAGTGGTAAGGGTTGTAAGCTAACTACTTTACACAGACACGGGTCCGTGTATAGTAGTTAGCTTACAATCCCTACCACTTGTTTTATCTTATTTACCACGGGTCTGTATTTAGAAGTTAGCTTACAACCCCTACCACTTGTTTTATCTTATTTACCACGGGTCTGTATATAGTAGTTACCTCTCAACCCCTACCACTTGTTTTATCCTATTTACCACGGCTCTGTGTATAGAAGTTAGCTCACAACCCCTACCGCTTGTTTTATCTTATTTACCACGGGTCTGTATTTAGAAGTTAGCTTACAACCCCTACCACTTGTTTTATCTTATTTACCACGGGTCTGTATATAGTAGTTAGCTTTCAACCCCTACCACTTGTTTTATCCTATTTACCACGGGTCTGTGTATAGAAGTTAGCTCACAACCCCTACCGCTTGTTTTATCTTATTTACCACGGGTCTGTATATAGTAGTTAGCTTACAACCCATACCACTTGTTTTATCTTATTTACCACGGGTCTGTGTATAGATGTTAGCTTACAACCCCTACCACTTGTCTTATCTTATTTACCACGGGTCTGTATTTAGAAGTTAGCTTACAACCCTTACCACTTGTTTAGTGAATTAAGTCCACTATGGCCAGGTCAGTGCCTTTCCTTGGAAAGTGAAGAGGTTCTTTACCACGAGAAATCAAAATACCAAGACATTTTAGTCTTTAAAAGGTAAGTAGGGGAAACTGGTGCATGTTTATGACTGTGGGTAAAAATGGATATTGAAATAATTAAATATTTGATATGAACAAAATAATTATCAATTGACCGTTGATATCTAAAATTTTCTTAACTATTTTTATACCACGGGTCTGTGTATAGTAGATAGCTTACACCCCTACCACTTGTTTTATCTTATTTACCACGGGTCTCTGTATATTAGTTAACTCACGACCCTTACCACTTGTTTTATCTTATTTACCACCGGTCTGTGTATAGTAGTTAGATTATAACCCCTACCACTTGTTTTATCTTATTTACCACGGGTCTGTGTATAGAAGTTAGCTCACAACCCCTACCACTTGTTTTATCTTATTTACCACGGGTCTGTATTTAGAAGTTAGCTTACAACCCCTACCACTTGTTTTATCTTATTTACCACGGGTCTGTATATAGTAGTTACCTCTCAACCCCTACCACTTGTTTTATCTTATTTACCACGGGTCTGTACATAGTAGTTAGCTCACAACCCCTACCACTTGTTTTATCTTATTTACCACGGGTCTGTATTTAGAAGTTAGCTTACAACCCCTACCACTTGTTTTATCTTATTTACCACGGGTCTGTATATAGTAGTTACCTCTCACCCCCTACCACTTGTTTTATCTTATTTACCACGGGTCTGTATTTAGAAGTTAGCTTACAACCCCTACCACGTGTTGTATTGTATTTACCACGGGTCTGTGTATGATAAAAAAAAATTGAAATTTATTAGCATTGATTTTGAAATATAATTAAAAGTAAAGTATTCATACTGTTAATCTTCGCGTATCCATGTATTCTCCACTATTAATTATTCTAAAGCACATATAAAAGGCATACAATATTTCATAGGCTGGGCATTTCTACCTGGTGTATATAACAATACGCACAATATGGCGGACAGTTGAATTATCGCTTCGATTAGAAAACACACAATTCCAGTTACAAAACACACTGAATCCCGAATAAGGCGACGGCATTTGTAATTTTATGTGTGATTCAATAGAAAATCATTAAATCTAAGAAGAAATTCGTTCTTAAATAGCTTAAAATAGTACAATTACTTACCACGCCGTGGCAAATAACCGAATGTGTAGTGACAGACTATTTACCACGGCCCGTGGTAAATATCCACTACGATCTGTTGTTTAGTAATGTAATTATTTCTGACACGCTTTCATAAGATTCTCTAAGTATTTATAGGAATATGCATTTTTCTCATTCGAAGCTATGTTTAGGCCTATTAATTAGAATTGAAAATGAATCAGGAAAGAATCTTAGAGAAGTTTGAAAAAAAATTTGCAGACAAAAGATTGAAAATGGAAGGATGTAATATTTCACTTCGCTTATGAGCTTGGTGTTAATAGCACACTATTAAATGAAGGTTGCAGAGTTGACAAACCACATTAGGTTATATCAAATGCTTAAGTTTCACAGGTAAAGATATTGCAAAATGTAGGCTACTGAACCAGATTGCATATGCCATCAAATGATGACTTAAAGAGATTGTTAAGAGGTTTTCTAATTTTGATACACCCACAAACTTTTTGGGATGTATAGGCCTATTGTAATCACCCTGTGGTCCCGTGGTTTGTTCACATTTGTTTCTGCTCACTCTAGCGCTTTACGGGTTTACGGCTTTACAAATTCTTAGGATTGTTTCCTTGTGGGTTAGTGTCATTTTGAAGATGATCCCTATCAATTTTCGTGATGATCTGATAATTTTTTCACCGAAATATTGTGTCTGACTTGGCGTTTTTCACTCATTACCCATAGGGTGCCACTCATGCTCACTCTACATGCTACAATTCTTAATGAATTCTTTTGGTTTTTATTTTGTGGGTCAGTGTCATTATTAGGATGAACCCATATCGATTTTCGTGAAGATCCGATAATTTTTCACCAAAATATTGTTTCCAACTTCCATTTTCACAGTATTAGCTATATTGTGCAACTGATTTTAATCTTGTCTTCTTAAAATTCTCCATAGAATAGACATGGACCAAAATGTGAATGGACAACTAACAATGAATTGTACTTGCAATCAAAGCTGCTGTTGGGCGTATGTCACTTGCTTTGCAAGACTATCTTTAAATATGTGTAGCAGGGACATTGATGTCATCCTTTTTCATTGACTCTCATTTAGATGTATGTGGCTATTTTAATTCTGCTTAAAGTAAGTGTTTTATGATGACACTATCACTAAAGCTGTGAGAAACTTTGCTATCATAAAACACATTGTTTTAGTGGAACTGATTGAATGGTGCAAATCAAGGCTATCAGTGTCCCCTATATCCATGAATTTTCAAAAAAAAGTCAATATTGATCCTTTTTTTATTTCAGGTGTTCTGAATTACTTACAGTAAATGAGAACCTAGAAAAGGACCTAAAAAATAAAAATTCATTAGCTAAAGAGGCAATAGTAAATTTAGTGAGGCTGACATTAAAACATGATAATGAAGTTGAAAAGCATCAATATCATTTAGCTATAGCTAAATATAAAATAAAAGAGTTACAATCCACACATAAAGATACATTATTGCAACTAGAATGTATAAAATCAAACATTTCGTTAGAACTTAAGTCAGATTTTAATATTCATGATTTTAGTCAATGTTTACAATCATATTTAATGAAAGCAATGATTGAAAAACAGAGTCTAAATGAGGAAATATTGGAATTGAAGGCAACTGTTAGCCAGAAAATGATCGAAGTTTTAGATTCTCATAATAAAATAAAAAGTCTAAGGACAGAAATCCGTGATAAAGAGGAAGCAGAAGAAATATTAAACATGAAAGTTATAACTATGTATGAAGGTATTGAAGAGTTAAAGACATGTTTGAAATATTCTGAAGACAATACCTTGAAATTTAAAACAGTTCTAGAGAATCAAAACAAGACTATTGTTGAATTGTATAAAGAATTGGATACTAATTCTCAGGTAGGTTTGATTGATGTTTATAGTTTTTCTGCACATGAATCACGTATTTAGCAATGCTGTTCAGTGTGCAATAAGGAAATGTTGCCAGGGTAACAGCATTATATTACAGTCTGTACCAAAAAGGCCATGATTTATTGTCCCATCTGATGGACTTTTTCCATGTCAGCCCCCCTGACCTGCATCAGTTTAAAGGTGGAAACTGGGTTAAATAAATATTAGGTTTTATCTTAACTCATAATAACTATGATTGTTTTAAATGTCTATATATTTCAGAATTCTGTTAATGATAAGTCAGACATTATGGTGGTATTATATAAAGTATTTGAAATGGTACAAACTCAAACTTCTCAACTAGCACAATTTAAATCAGAAAATACAGAACTTCTGAATAGACTGGAGAGTTTTCAAAGTGGAGAAAGAGAAAAAAATACGAAAATACAAGAATTAATGCAAGAACTATCAAATATTAAAAAACAACATAGTCATGAGATATCTTTAAATATAGACCAACATAAATCATCTAATAAGAAAATATCTAGTTTAGAAGAATCTTTACTAAAGAGCAATAAAGAAAATACAGACTTAATGAAAAATCAAAACATCTTAACAATAGAACTCAGTGACTTAAAGGAAAAATACACTGCTCTTATTGTGGATAAATCTCTATTAGAAATATCTCTGAAAAAAAGTGAAGAACATTTGCAAAAAAAAAGTTCTGAAGTTGTTAGTGAAAGGAAATATTTAGAAAGTCAATTGAAAACATTAAAATCAGAATTAGTATCAAAGACTGATGAAGTTAATGATTTGAGGTCTCAGGTTAATGTTTTGAATGACAAAAATTCAAATCTATCAAAGCACATTCAAGACATTAGTCCAAAGCTTGATTCTTCAGATGCATTAGTTAAAGAGTTGACTGAAAACCTGGAAAGTAAAAGATTAAAAATTGAGAAGGAACAATTTAACAGTGAAAAGCAACTATCAGATTTAAATCAGCAGTTAGCAAATGAAGAAAAATTAAAAAGAGAATTACGAAAAGAATGTGATGTATTGAAAAAAGAACTAAAGGCAGCAAAGTCAAGAAATAAGATAGCATTGAGAGAAAACTATCTCTTTAAAGAAGAAGTAGATGATTTAAAAACAGAACTTTATGAAAATGTAAGTAGACTTATGAAGTTAAAAGAAAAATCAGTTTCACTGAAGAAAAGCCTAAAGGAAGCTAAATCAACGAATCGGGCAGTATCGAAAGAAAAATCTATCTTTAAAGAGGAAATAGATAATTTAAAAACAGAACTTCTTGAAAATGGAACCAAATTCCAGAAGTTAATAGAATATGAAACAGAATTGGAACTATTACAAGCTGCAAATAAAGAGCTTTCTGAATTTAAGAGACAGATGGAAAACTATTTAGTGGATGGAAAAGATAGAGTGAGTGAATTAGAGAAATCAAGAGATGAATTACAGGTTGTAGTTGATACTCAGATACAAGAAATATCAGCTCTACAAAACCAGTTGAGTTCTGAACAGTTGCAACATGAACACATAATAAAGGTATGTTGATTATATTTAGAGACAAAAAGGTTAACTTCAAAATAATAACCAACAATTTAGTGTTTATGTTATGACATGGCTTTCCACCTTCTACTTGTAATATTATATGGTAAAATTTATAGAAATCCGCTATGAAAAAAGCCCAATTTAGCAGAAGTTTTGATACAAAGCTCAACATTCTGACAATTTGAGTGAAAATATTTTTTAAGCAATATATGATATTGTTTTTTTTAAATGAATTTAAATTTGTTTTTTACATAAAATTTATGATTTAGTAAAGGATTAAATGAAACTGTTTTTACATTGTTTTTGAAAGTGTATACTGGTATGTCATTAATAAATAAAATTATACGCATATAGCAGTTGCATGGGCATAAGGAAAGTAGGACATAGCCTGTTTTTATTTAATAGTCTGTCATAAATTGTACTTGAGACAACATTTCAATTCCATTTTATTATTATTTTAGGGTGAACTGGAAGCTTTGAGAGAAAAGGATGATATTATAGTTTCTCTCAAGTCAGATAATAAAGCCATGAAGGAACGATTGGTACAACTGATAAAGTGAGTGTGTGAGAAATTTTGCTTGATACTGTTCGCTTTAACAAATGACAAGCTTTTTAGCTTTGATTTTCAGGTTGTCAAATCATTTGTTGGTTCAACATATCGTAAACCATTACCAAAGTAATAATGAACACATGAACAAAACGTGGAATAATATGGGGAACCACTTTTGGATGCTTCAATGAATCAAGTAGACTTATGAAGTTAAAAGAAAAATCAGTTTCACTGAAGAAAAGCCTAAAGGAAGCTAAATCAACGAATCAGGCAGTATCGAAAGAAAAATCTATCTTTAAAGAGGAAATAGATAATTTAAAAACAGAACTTCTTGAAAATGGAACCAAATTCCAGAAGTTAATAGAATATGAATCAGAATTGGAACTATTACAAGCTGCAAATAAAGAGCTTTCTGAATTTAAGAGACAGATGGAAAACTATTTAGTGGATGGAAAAGATAGAGTGAGTGAATTAGAGAAATCAAGAGATGAATTACAGGTTGTAGTTGATACTCAGATACAAGAAATATCAGCTCTACAAAACCAGTTGAGTTCTGAACAGTTGCAACATGAACACATAATAAAGGTATGTTGATTATATTTAGAGACAAAAAGGTTAACTTCAAAATAATAACCAACAATTTAGTGTTTATGTTATGACATGGCTTTCCACCTTCTACTTGTAATATTATATGGTAAAATTTATTTGGTAGCAGAAATCCGCTATGAAAAAAGCCCAATTTAGCAGAAGTTTTGATACAAAGCTCAACATTCTGACAATTTAAGTGAAAATATTTTTTTAAGCAATATATGATATTGTTTTTTTTAAATGAATTTAAATTTGTTTTTACATAAAATTTATGATTTAGTAAAGGATTAAATGAAACTGTTTTTACATTGTTTTTGAAAGTGTATACTGGTATGTCATTAATAAATAAAATTATACGCATATAGCAGTTGCGTGGGCATAAGGAAAGTAGGACATAGCCTGTTTTTATTTAATAGTCTGTCATAAATTGTACTTGAGACAACATTTCAATTCCATTTTATTATTATTTTAGGGTGAACTGGATGCTTTGAGAGAAAAGGATGATATTATAGTTTCTCTCAAGTCAGATAATAAAGCCATGAAGGAACGATTGGTACAACTGATAAAGTGAGTGTGTGAGAAATTTTGCTTGATACTGTTCGCTTTAACAAATGACAAGCTTTTTAGCTTTGATTTTCAGGTTGTCAAATCATTTGTTGGTTCAACATATCGTAAACCATTACCAAAGTAATAATGAACACATGAACAAAACGTGGAATAATATGGGGAACCACTTTTGGATGCTTTAGGTGGTTAAAATTCACATCCTAATCCAGTATGTACTTTTGTTGGTGAAGAGTTACTTATTTCTTAATTTGAATATCAGAAGTTGTATTTGTCTTGCTTGCCTTGTCAGTTATTAGTTTCCTGGTCAGAATATCATTATATACTATATTGTATTATAGAGATAAAGATGTTTTATGGCGAATGATGTTTGAACAAAAAGAACAAGCTAGTGAAGTCTGGATGGATAGTAATACTGTAACCAATTGTTTAGTTTGTAAATCTGAATTCTCACTCTTCCATAGAAAGGTGGGTACCGTACAGATTTTATGGAAAAAATTATAGTGTCGTATTATTTCTAACAGCAGCCCAATGTGTTTCTCATATAAGTATTTTGTGAAGAAGTCAACATGCTAAATTAATATCAGTTGTTTAATGCTGATATAAAACACCATGTAGTAAAGAACTGGTAACTGTAGACATGCTTCTCTAATCATTATGTTTCCAATTTCAGTACCATTGTAGACTATGTGGTAAAATATGTTGTTATAATTGTTCTAACAATTGTATGATGACAACTAGTAGTAGGTAAGCTTTATCTTGATTCTTTTTATTAGAATGGCTTCTTTACAAGTTTTTGTTCATCTAATAATATTTTTACTTGTAAGCTATTATACTTTTTAGTGACCTACTCTCCAATAATGTGAAACCTTTATTATGTTTCAAGAGAAGTGAAGTAACTGAGAGTAATATTGATTCATAACTTTTCAGAAAAAAAGAGAGAATATGTAATAGATGTTTTGTAAGACCTGAAATGTTTGAAATGAAATCTTTACCATTACCTAGTGAATCATTTTCATCAAATGATTATTCAGGTATAGTTATATTTATTTATTGTTCTGATATCCTGGTACCCATAACCTCCAGGAATAAGTCTAGTGATAGGTTCAAGATTATACCGTGTTTAACTTTATTTCTCTGTAAGTCATGCAGGACATGAAAATATCCATAGTCTTTTGAATGAAACACATGTGCTACTAACTTTACACTTTAAAAATTCCTTACAGTTGAAAATAAAAAAACCAAAAAGACTAATACTACTGTCTTGGCATCTCCCCATTTTCACACTGTATGACTTTGCCCATTTAAATAGCCACAGAAGATTTATCGTAATGAAATAAAAATATTACTAAAACATGTCTATGATTTCACTTTTCTTACAGGAAAAGAATGTTCAACTATATTATCAATGGGAAGTTCACCTCAACATTAATATAATAATACTGATAAAACAGCAATAATTGCCAGTGAAATGGTGGAGATGCGATATATATTAAACATTAACTGATATGTGGGATGTCCTGATCTAGTAGTATTATATAACTAACATTAACTGATGATATTTGTGATGCTGTGATCTAGAAGAAATATATAACTAACATTAACTGATGATATGTGTGATGATGTGATGTGATCTAGTAGAAATGTATATAACTAAAATTAACTGATGATATTTGTGATGGTTTGATCTATTAGAAATATATTTTTAACATTAACTGATGATATTTGTGATGTCGTATTCTAGTAGTAATATATAACTTACATTAACTGATGATATTTGTGATGGTGTGATCTAGTAGTAATATATAATTAACATTAACTACTATTTGTGATTGTGTGGTCTAGTAGTATGATATTACTATCATATACTGATATGTGTGATGGTGTGATCTAATAGTAATATTTATCTGACGTTATCTGATATTTGTGACGGTTGATCTTTTTATAATTTATAACTAAAATTATCTGATATTTGAGGTGGTGTGAACTAGTAGTAATATATAACTAACATTAACTGATGATATTTGTAATAGTGTGATCTAGTAGTAATATATTACTAACATTAACTGATGATATTTGTGATTATGTGATCTAGTAGTAATATATTACTAACTTTATCTGATATTTGTGATCGTGTGATCTAGTAGTAATATATAACTAACATTATCTGATATTTGTGATTTTGTGATCTAGTAGTAATATATAACTAACATTATCTGATATTTGTGATGGTGTGATCTAGTAGTAATATATAACTAAGATTAATTGTTATTTGTGACGGTGTGATTTAGTAGTAATATATAAATAACATTAACTGATGTTTGTGATGGTGTGATTTAGTAGTAATATATAACTAACATTAACTGATATTTGTGATGGTGTGATTTAGTAGTACTATATAACTAACATTAATTGATGTTAAAATACAGATGTGATGTCACCCTTTGTTTTTTGCGTACCAATATCCAACATATTGGTACTGGCAAGTGGCCAATAGTCCAATATTAAAGTCAATATTGGACTCTAAATATCAGCCACTTGCCCATAACGAATGGGGATTAGTCTGACAACTACTCACATTAAATTCACTCATACTTTATTCAGAGAATTAATCCAGGTTTCAAAATGTATAGTGTTCAATGTTACGTCCAATTAAAACTTAAAGTTTATTTTCAAATCCTTACTTTCAAATGAAAAAGATAATTTATTATTCATTAGGGCGAAATCTGTGAGCATCGATTAAAGTTGTATTTCAAATTTTGTCAAATAAGCTTACCAATTGATAAATTAGGCTTCTCTCATTGTTATTTCGTGCATTCATAATTTATTTAACGTTATGTGGACACAGGAGGGTCCCTCTGTGTTTTATGGATAGTTCTGGTAGATGTTAGCTAGGTATTTCCTACGTAATTAGGCCGATTATGAGTTAATTCGGGAATTATTAGACAAACTGACAAAGTTTTCCCATTAATTAGAACATCTTTACTTTTGATTTATATAAGTATTAAAGAATCAAACAATGAAATTTTTTTCGAAACACCAGGTGCTGCCATATTGGTTGGTTCATTGTTATTGACACATAGTCTGAATATGGATGATTCTTGTACTAAAGGCTTAAACGTTTTGATTTCAGGTTTGTTTGTAAATAAAACTCTAGTGAGTTTATAGTGAGCTGTTTTTTTTGTTAATCTGTATTTTAAGTTGGTTAATGGATCTCAAGTTTGTCAATGCGTCTAATAATGACCGTATAACTCGGACCTTCGGTCCTCGTCAACGGTCATTATTAGACTTATTGACAAACTTTCGACCATTAACCTATACATATTTGTGATTGTGTGATCTGGTAGTAATATATTACTAATATTATCTGATATTTGTGATGGTGTGATATAATTGTTACATATAACTAACATTAACTGATGATATTTGTGATGATGTGATCTAGTAATAATATATAACTGATGATAGTTGTGATGATTGGATACAGTGTTAATATCATTTTTAATAATACAAGTATGATTTTTTTACATTTTACATCCATGTATAACACTTGTTAAGGCTGTATAACTTGATTGTTATATTTTTTATTTACTGATATTAATGATTTTAACTGTGATTTATTGTAATAAAATAGTGTACTAATAATCTACTGTGTTGACCCTTAATATCGAAAGTTCGTAAATACACGCTTCTGGATGTCTAGATGACATCATCCGCAGGTCTAAATTATCAATATATGTAATGCATGATTCCAAACAAATACTG
This sequence comes from Nipponacmea schrenckii, assembly GCA_030562195.1. NCBI lineage: Eukaryota > Metazoa > Mollusca > Gastropoda > Lottiidae > Nipponacmea > Nipponacmea schrenckii. The sequence goes on along the minus strand of JAUJPP010000003.1, from coordinate 38,418,687 downwards.
CATCTAGGTCAGGTGGAAATTCCAATTGTCATTACAAAGTACTGGGTTTAATTGCCTGCAGATGCCCTTGAGCAATGATGTGCTGTAAAATTGAAACATTAAGGGTCATGACGGTTATACAAAGGTGCCGTCTACCCCTGTATGTGGTAGTATACTTAATGATCGAATTTCGGGTCTGTGGAATATGATATAGGGGGGTCTGTGGATTCTACTTAGGGTCTGCGGGTTCTAGTTAGGTCTTCGGAATCTAGTATAGGCGGTCTGCGGATTTTAGTTGGGTCTGTGGAATCTGGTATAGCTGGTATAGGTGGTCTGCAGATTCTAGTTAGGTCTTCGAAATCTAGTTAAGGGGTCTGCGGGTTTTAGTTGGGTCTGCGGAATCTGATTTAGGGGGTCTGCCGATTCTAGTTGGGTCTGCGGAATCTAGTATAGGGGGTCTGCCGATTCTAGTTTGTGTCTGGTGGGGTCTCGTTGGGGTCTGCGGATTCTAGTTAGGTCTTCGGAATCTAGTATAGGCGGTCTGCGGATTTTAGTTGGGCCTGTGGAATCTGGTATAGGTGGTCTGCAGATTCTAGTTAGGTCTTCGAAATCTAGTTAAGGGGGCCTGCGGGTTTTAGTTGGGTCTGCGGCATCTGGTATAGGGGGTCTGCCGATTCTAGTTGGGTCTGTGGAATCTAGTATAGGGGGTCTGTTGATTCTAGTTTGTGTCTGGTACGTTCTTGTTGGGGTCTTTCTAGTATAAAGGGTCTGCGGAGTCTAATTTAGGTCTCCGATCTTCGGACTATACAGGTCGGGAACTTTCTATCATCGGATGATGATGTGAATACGTGCTTGAAGCTGTGCCGCAATAATTTACGTTTTTCCCATATGATCTGTGTCCACATAAATTGTGTGCCTAGAATAGCGTGTCAAACCCAATTAACCGCTAAACTACACCTCCGACCCCACATTAAACAAAAATTGGCCATAACATCTCAAAATTTTGACCGAGTAGCAAGAAGGTTGTTGGAAAATCGTAACTAACAAATGAAATTGAAAACGCAATAAATACTTCATTGATATAGTTTAAAAAATACAAGAGAACAATTTTCAAGTTGATCATCGAACAGATAAAATAAATTCAATTAGAGAACATCGAGCTTTGCGTCTGGGCAAGGGAGACAAATATATTAAACAACGCACCTTGAATAATCAATATATTTAATATGTGGAATATTAAAATAGTCAATAAATTTACGGGCTTAATCATCACACCTATTACAATACACTTTATTATCCAGAACTCAAATTTAAATACAATTTTCCTAGTCTCAATCAATCTTCTACAAAATCGAAATCTATTTAAAATTTTCTTGGAACATCCGATATACACATTGTCTACATTTACTAAATTACAGTATCAATTTGTGGTTAATATTCTATTCAAGTGACCTGGATGACATCTTGACATGATGTTCTAAATTCCTTACAACATCTCTGGTCTGATTCATCAGTCACTGTCTCTGATCTTACCATTCTGTAAGTTATATTATGAGAATTCGTTGTTACTTATTCATTGATTCGTTATATCCGTTATACATTTAAAAGACGATTGTGAGGATTTTAGAACATCATGTCACGAAATATGTTTTCTGATTACATTCTATATATCCAGGTCACTTGAAAAACTGAACCATGAGGTACGACCTTAACATTGAAACAGCGGGTACCAAGACCTTTCTTTATAATACCAGGAACCCAAAATACAGCGTATATACAGAGTCTCCAGCTTTATACTGTTTTATCACCTTAGATACTCCTGAGGATTCTTGGCGTTTCTCAGATTTTAATGCCCTCTTGGTCTCTTTACCCTGAGTAAAGGCGAGGGCACTAGGGTATCTATTCGTGTCCGTAAGTTTTCACTAGGTGACAAGCCAGTTGATATTGGTGTTCTCCGGTACGAGCGTTCAGCTGCTCCGTTTGTAGCTGGATGAAACATTGCTCCGGACACGTGGGTAATACCCCGTCCTTTGCACCAACTGTTTAATATTTCTGAAGTAAAGGTAGTCGCATTATCAGTCACCAGCGAATGTGGATATCCAAAAAGAGCGAAATCTTCTTCTAGCAAATCTAGGATTGCTCTAGATGATGTAGATGTAGTAGGATGAATGCAAGGATACTATGAAAATGCATCTGTAATTACCAACCAATCTTTACCCATGAAGTTGATAGCGTGATCCACGTGTAATCTACTCCAAAGCTTTTCTGGAAGCATCCACGGGTGTATCGGAGGTTTTGGTGGTTTATTTTGGTGCTGGCCACATGAATCACAACTGCGAATTGTTATTTCAATAGCAGCATCGATACCAGGCCAATAGACTGCACTTCTTGCTAACTGTTTTATCTTTTCCATGCCACATTGTCCTAAATGTAGTAGTTTAAGGATGCAAACTTTCTGGAATTACAATTCTTGCACCATGTAGAAGGCATCCATGACAGACGTGAGTCTGATAGCTTTCTGAAATTCTCATTTTCCCAGTGTTCTTTGGTGGCCATCCTTCACGTACATAGCGCATCACTGTAGCTATTACTGGATCCTTCCTGGACTCTTGTGGGAGGATGTTGGAGTCCACAGGTTCGACTTGAAGGTTGAGAACAGATAGCTCAAACCATATCCCTATCTTCACCACCTTCCTCTCTGTCGAAAGCATAATTACCTCCAATTGGCAAGCGACTAAGTGCATTTGCATTTCCATGATCGGATGTTTTCCGATATTCGATTTTGTAGTCGAATTGGTTTAACCATGGAGCCCATCGAGCTAGTCTGTTAGCTGCAAGGAGTGGTGTTCCCTTCTTTGGTCCAAATAGATCCGTCAATGGCTTGTTATCTGTTACCAGTATAAATTTTATTCCATAAAGAAATGATAGCATTTCCTTAAACCGAATATGATAGCCAGGGCTTCTTTGTTAATTTGGCTGTAGTTGAAACTGTTGAAAGGCTGTCTGGTCTTCCTCTTTCCACTGCCATGTTGTAGTTTTCTTAGTTAACTTGTAAAGTGGCTCTGCTACTGTACTGAGCCCAAGAATGATTTCAAAGTTGGTAAGGTTTTCCATGATTTCTTGAAAATAACCAGGTGCTGACTTGATTCCAAAAGCTACTCGCTGTTGAAGTTGTACTCAACGGTGAGCGCTGAGGGCTAGAATTTTTTGGCTCTCAGGAGTCAACATGATTTGGCTGTAGGCATCAGCAAGGTCAATCTTGGTATATCCAAATCCACATCCTAGTTTCTGCATTAATTCCTCTGGGAGTGGCATTGGATGACGACGATCTGACTCCTTTTGCGACACCTTCATCGTAAACTTTCGCTAGGTCGTCTCGAAGAGAAAAAGAAACCGGTCGTGCCTTGAATCTGGTTTCTCATCATTCAGGCATCCCGATTCATCTTTAAATAGGTCTGGAAATTTGTCACAGATGGTGAGGCAATCTCGTTCAAGGGCAGCATAAGTCTGGTCCAAGGTTGCTGAATGTTGAACTTTTACACTCGCACTCTTATCTTGGTTGTTTATGCTTTTAATTCCCGGTAGAGACTGACCGAAGCCGAGACGAGTAGGAGGGTCGCCGCGGTCAGCGCTGAACCCTTTGACGCGATTCTGGGTGTAGCGGCCGCGGGTGGCGACCTTGGTGGTAGTAGCAAATATTCGAGCGAATAACTCGAAGGCCGAATACCTTCGATCGGCCGCGGGTTAGTCGGTCCTAAGGCCTGGGAGAAATCCTACGGGAAGCGGGACGTTCTTTTTCTTTCACGTTAAAAATTAGGATTCCCGTACCCGATGGCGGAGTACAAGCGGCGGCGCAAAAAAGGTCGGATACACCGTCGGGAGAGTCTAGAAGTGTTAACTTAATTCTTCTTGCCTCGGCTTGCTCGGCATCGGCTCGTCTCGCCACCCAGTCATCTCTCTCCGTACATGCACCTGGTCGCGATCAAGTCGCAAACTTTTCTGTTTTCTTTTTTTTTCTACAGGTCTTCTTCCGAGTGTCGCCGTAATTTCGACGAGCGCTAGTCAGACCCGAGACGGGGCTCTCCTGTCGCGTCAGGGGAAAAAAAATCACCCGGCTGCGGCTCTTCTCGCCACGCCACGCCACCGAGTCAACTCTCTACATACGGAGACCTGGTCACCCGACCAAGTTGGGGAAATTTCCCTCCAGAGTACGGTAATTTCGACTGAAAAGAGATGGCCAGTCTTCCTCCAAGCGGCAACTCGGTCGGCCTCGGTTCGGATGAACAAAAAAATGGGTATGTTTTAAGCCCCAGAGCATAGGCAAAGCCTCAAAGGCAATAAACCACCAAGCACCAACGCTTTCAATCCCGGACAAACGTTCCTCTCGTACTAATCAGTCCTACCGGCTCGTAGCCGCTCGTTCGTAAAGAGTTACCTACCAGTAGGGTTTTTATAAAATCATTTCAAATGACAGTCTCAAAGACAGAAGTGCCCTAGCAAAGTTATCTTTCATGCACTGAAGATGAGAAATGTCTTTCCCAGCTATGTTTATATTCTTTATTTATGTATATATCTATACTTCATCTCTGATTTTATCAGAAGACTTTTGTATACTCTCAATTGTATATAATATAGACCTATGTAATTAATAATTTATATCTATATTACAAAATCATGTATAGCACATTTACATTTATTCTTTACTCTCATCTCTATATGTCAACAATTGCTATTATTACCTCAATATTAGCATATACACGTACCATTATTGTACTTATGTTGCCAAATAATGTCGTGTTGACTTGTTGAGAGTTCTGGCGTGGGCACTTTACATATTACTAAAGGATCTTTCCTTTCGTGAGGTCTTTCTAACTCTTGATCATAACTCACATCAAAACATCATTATCAGCTATATTTTTCTTTCTCTTTTCAGGTTCGTGGCGATTGTGTTTCCATTAAAAGCTCACATTTTGTGTACAAGAAAAAAGATTATTTGTGTTATTATGTGAATTTGGCCTGCAGCAGTTGTTTGTGAACTGCATACAGTTTTATTTAACAGAGTTATCCCTCTTAGACCAGGTCACGAGATAGCCGTAAGTCGTCTATCGGTATTTTTATCCTTTAAGTATGTGGAAAGTGGTATTTTTTATTTTTTACCCATTTTAACTCAAATTGTCTTGTATTGTGTTAATGGTCGAAGACTCTACGTTAGTACAAAAGAACTGTGCTCCAGGTTTCAAATGAGACAAAATGCCAAAAATTAGACGGATCGTGCCAGTGAGACAATTCGTGGCAGAAAGGGTGTTGTGAAGATGTTAATAGTTAGTGTTGTGATTTATTTTATCAGCTACTCGCCAATTATCATTTAACCGAAAGCCGCCATCTTGAAGTGAAATTTAGCCTTGACGTCAATCAAAAGCCTAAAGCTCTGAGGATTATGGACCGATTTTGAATTTTTTTTCGGATTATTAATCCAGAAAACAATACGGAAAATTCCTTGCGAACGGATTTTCAATTTTTTGGTTTCCATGATGGCCGCCGATTAAGGCCTCATTTTTTTATCTCGAAAACTTTTGATCCGATCGTTTGAAATTTACAGTAGGCCTATAGATTCATATAAAAAACATTATAGAAAAAAAAATCATTATAGAGGGCAATACGGAAAATTCCTTTGGAGCAGATATGTAAAGATTTTCAATTTTTTGGTTTCTTAGATGGCCGCCGATAAAGGCCTAATTTTCATATCTCGAAAACTATTGATCCGATCATTTTGAAATTTACAGTATAGATCCATATTCAAAATCGGGGGAATATGGCGAAAAGAAGATTATGTCGATATCATTAAACGGGAAGCAGCCATATTGAATTGAAATTTAGCCTTTAACACAAATGAAAGGATTATAATCTGCGGTAGTGCATCAATGATTCTCAAGTAACTTAAACTTGCCTATATTATTTACGTATCAATTAAATACAACTCGTCAAATAAATAATTATATTTACAAATCTATTTAAGGCAGCATCATAAAATGATTTAAAGGACGATCAAGATCAGTTCTAGCTATTATTCTTCCGCTTTTTTTCCAAAGCTTATTTCTCCGAAACTGCTGCATGGAATTGATTGCATTTTTTTGGGTAGAATCTTATAAACATGTATTAATAAATGCATGCTATTTGGAGGCTCAGCCGTCAACGGAAGCGCCGCCATTTTGAATTGAAATTTAGGCCTATTTTATATATCTCGAAAACTATAGTTCCGATCGTTTTGAAATTTACTGTATAGATTCTTATTAAAAGTCAGGGAAAAATTGGCGAAATTTTTTTTATCGATATCATTTAACCGAAAGCCGCCATCTTTAATTGAAATTTAGCCTTGACGTCATTCAAAAGCCTAAGGTTCCGAGGATTATGGACCGATTTTGATTTTGTTTTTTGATTATCAATCTAGAAAACAATACGGAAATTCTTTGCGAACAGCTTTTCAATTTTTCGGTTTCAAAGATAGGCGCCGATTAAGACCTTATTTTTATTGTATCTCGAAAACTATTGATCCGATCGTTTTGAAATTTACGGTATAGATTCATATTCAAAAGCGGGGGAATATGGCGAAAAGATTATGTCGATATCATTAAACGGTAAGCAGCCATATTGAATTGAAATTAAGCCTTTAACACAAATTAAAAAGCCAAAGGCTCCAAGGATTATGGACCGATTTTTATTTTTTTCGGATTTAAAATCTAGAACAAAATTCACTAGAGGCAGATTTTATTATTGAAAATGGCAAAATGATTTTGTCGATATCTTAAAACCGGATGTCGCCATCTTGAATTAAAATTTAGCCCTGACGTCATTCAAAAGTCTAAGACTTTATTATTTATTATTCAAATACAATGCTGCCAGTGAGTGTATGTTACCTTACCTGGCAAGCTATCTTTTACTCTTGTATCGTCGCCTTTTTCGTTGGGGGCGACAAGCCGACGATCGTCGCTTTGTCGTGGGCGACAAAGCGAGAGTGGACATGGCCGAAGTAGGCTTCCTTAAAAGAGCCATATCTTCTTATCTACCTTGCCAGCAGTAATCTTGAAACTATTGATAAGAATGTACTTTTCTATTTATCTTTTACGTAATAGTATAATTATGTTATTTTTTCTGCTCTAACTTCAGGGAAACCTGATAAAAGGTGAACTAGAAATTGCCTTACCTTTAAAAGTATTTGGAGTATTTTCTGTTGTTGTTGGTTGTCTTGCATTACTATTACTAGAAACAATGAAAAGAAACTTACCCGACACAATTGAAGAAGCCAAGGCATTTGGAAGGTAAATAATTATATGACAATGACTTTAAGCAGGTCTGAATCTGTACGGTTGTGAGACATTGAATTCAAGGAGGATTGCTCATGATTATCTCAAATCTAATTTTCAAATGATCCACACTATAAATATGAGAAAAGGTGCAAAATAAACATTTTTGTTCTTTTTCTCTTAATCTAAGTTTACCAGTTGAACTATTTGGAAATAAAATAAGTGACTTGAGAAGGAAAAACGAAACAGCAGTTGACGAATGATCATCACCATCTTAAATTGTTATAAAAATAAAACACAAATCTTTCTTTATTGGTTATAATCTCCTTTTGGAAAAGTATTCTCTCTGGAATAATCGACTTCTAGTTGAGGAGAATCCATTGGTTGTGTGTGTAAGTGTAAGATGTTACTCAATTCCTATTGTTGTCATCTTGTTAAAATAAAATATCCAGACCAATACACCTGATAATCTAGTCTAGCCCAAAGCGTTGTAATATTGGGATAGGCTTGTTTCAAATGTATCGAGCTATTATAGTTGGTGCTATTATCGTTTTCACTCTTATGTGTTATTGTTTATGCTTCTCACATAGAATGAGTATATTATGACCTAAACGGAGAAGAAATGAGTCAGGAAACAATGTGCTTAAACGAATCAGTCGTTTGTAAAATATTCAGTGATAAATTCAATTATTTCAAATATAACGTAAATTAAAGAAACAGGTTAACAATATTAGGAGGGTTGATTCGGGGGTCAAATATAAATGAAATTAGTAACTTTACTTTCTATATTTTCTATCAATGTCTTCTCCATAATATCGCAGTCGCAAGATATGACGAATCGTATAATTGTGGACACACAAGGATTTGAAGGCATAACTAATGATCCTCTCAGCTACAAATTTTACTTTTGTGATAAGATAATATATACTTTAATATATTATCTTAACTTAATATGTCTTTACTAAATTGTGTGACATACAACAAATATCGTTGTTCATAATGACAGCCATATTTGAAAGGGACATAACTCCATATAATTCACTTGAAAATATAGGACCTAGTCCAGTAAAACATTTTGTGCTAATGATTGTATAATTTAGTCCGTTCTATTTTTAGAAATCCTCTTTCTCCCTTTCTTTGGGTTTTTTTGCATGCCCATTTTTGACTAATTTTTGGTCTAGATTTGAAATTTGATGTCTGAAATTGCATTTTCTTTCAGAATTTCTGAGATAATGAGAAATTTAATTGGCGGAAGGTTATTTCTAAGAATAGTGGTTTTGTGTGCAGGGACAGTCAAGCGGATGTTGATAAAATGTAGTGGTTTACTTTCATTTTGTTTAGTTCAAAATTTTCATGGTCATGCTATATTAAATTTTTGTACAGAATCCAAGTATTGGCCTGGCTTTCATGTGATATATAAGAAAGTTTTCTACGAGATTTCTGGAAAAAGTTCTAGAAGGTTGAATTTTGTGATTTAACATGGACATAGATGGCAAATGAATTGGTGGACTGAGTCCATATGTATTTAAAAATGCGGATACAAATTAATGCGATCGCGGATGCGATCTCGCAATAATTTATAGCCTTACACTAATAGTCAAACGAATGGCCAACTTATCTCTTTAAAGTCTAACACGTATCCTGTTAATTCATATGTGACCAGTGTTTAATATAACTGTATGGTTATACACAACCATAAACACAACTAGATGTAAAGGGGACTGGAATTTGGTTCAACATATTCTGTATTTGAAAAGTGTTACAATGAAGTACAATCAAATATTGATAAAATTGGGTGATTTTGGTTTGTATCAGAAACGGATATACTTTTTAACTTGTTTGCCTGCACTGGTAATCGGATTACAATCCCTGATGACCATTTTTATATTAGCCATACCTCCTCATCGGTGAGTTTAATTATTCTATGTATACCTGAAAAGCTACTAAGGAGAAAGCAAAACAGATTATCAAAAGGCCCTTTTTCATGTAAAATAATTAAATTGTGAATCGTTTAGACTGTATGCCCACTGATATAAATAAAGTTGAGGATGTTTATTGAAAATTATAGGTTTGAGGGTGTTTTAGTATAGGTCTATTGATCAATAAAATTTGTTTTGTATTTAATTTAAATATTATATAATTAATAGAATACAAATGTCTCCTTTTAAATTTATTTCAACCCTTTGTAAGGGAGGTTATAGAAAGGTTATGAAACTCGCTAACAAATAGGTCTGACAGCAAATATACTGTTTATTGGGAATCTTCCATTTAAATGAACATTTCTTGTTTTATTTCGCAGACCGGAATCGTAGACCTTTTCGGATTGTGCAGTGTTTAATTAATTTCACAGCAAGTTGATTACAAACACCAAGACAAAATATGGTAGCTGTGGTTGATTCTATGCGATTTACACAAAATTTCGATGGATTACACGAAGTTTCCCAAGCCTCACCAATGCCTAGATTCCGTAGAATCTAACCAATTTCTTAGTCTTCTGCTGTCTCAAGATTTTAATTTCGGGTCGCACTCTTAACACATAATAGTAACCTGAATAATTAATCATTAGAGGTCAAATATCATACCCTGGCTAGTCAACATCCTCTCTTTTGGAAGTGTTATCCAATCGTGTTTCTAAAAAATGCTATTTAAATCCATTTATCTACTTGATAAAACTGAATTTGTTTTAAAAGGGTTAATAAAAAATGGAACCTTCTAATTATTGATTATTTAATTTGATGTTTAACTTTAAAATGGTTCAATATTTTTAGTTGAAACCTTTGGAATATATGGGATATATTTCTCTATAATTACACGTTTTGTTTAAACCCGTACCATAGAGTTCTTACCCATAACAGAAACAATAACAAATGTTAAAAGTTTATGCAACCTTTTAAATTGTTTTGACGATTAAATTTAACGGTTTTTGTTAGTTTAACTTCAAAATACGTTCAGGGAGAGATATCGCTAATTTTGGTATTAAGTTTTTCTAAATTTGACCAGAAAAGATCTAAAAAACTATAAGGTCGAAATAAAGGGGTGGAGAATGCGAATAAGATAGCTTGCCAGGCAAGGTATTATACGCCCACTGGCAGCATTGATTTTGAATAAAAAATAAAATATACCTATACTTCTTTTCTAGGGTGATAAATGTACAATATTACTAAGTTTCCTTAAAATCAGTCAAGAATTATACCTAATAACAAGGAAATAACTCCTTAAAGATTTTCAGTATTTTTGATTGTTAAAAGGATTCAATCTTGGGTGATAACAAACTATTTCAACTAAATTCATCAAAATCCGTACGCGTAAGGGCAATAATTCATATTAAATATTTTGTGATATTTCTTTTCAATAGGGTTCATCCTTGAATGATAATTTCAGCAAGTTCTGTCAAAATCTGTAGAGCATTGTGACTTCTTAAGTGTTTACAAGCTTATATTTTGATCCTTTTTTAAAAAACAGAGCAATAACTGATATTAAATATTTCAAGATTTTTCTTATTTTCAATAGGGTTCATCCCTAGGTGATTCCACATACTCATGCCAAGTACCGTTAAAATCAGTCAAGAAATGTGACTTGCAGAGTGTTTATGAGCCAAAAATCGAAATCATTTGAAAGAACAAGGGCAATCAAATATTATGTGATGTTTCTTGTTTTCAATAGGGTTCATCCTTGAGTGATAATTAACAATATCTGCAAATTTTGTCAAAATCTATAAATCATTGTGCCTTCTAAAGTTTTCAAAAACAAGGGCAATAAATAATACTAAATATTTTTCAATTTTCAATAGGGTTCATCATTAAGTAATTACAAATACTCATGCCAAGTTACGTCAAAATCGCTGAAGAATTGTGACTTGTAGAGTGTTTACAAGAAAAAAATTGAACACATTTTATAAAGCAAGTGCAATAATTCGTATTAAATATATTTCGATATATTTAATTTTCAATAGGGTTCATTCTTTGGTGATATTAAACAATTTCAGCTAGTTTTGTCAAAATCAGTATATAATTGTGCTTTGTAAAGTGTTTACAAGTCACAAATCAAAAACAAGGGCAATAACTGATATTTAATTTTTTCTCGATTTAACTGAATTTCAATAGGGTTCATCCTTAGGTGGTTACAAATACTCATGCCAAGTTACCTTAAATCGCTCAAGAATTGTGACTTGTAGAGTGTTTACAACGCAAAAATCCAACACATTTGGAACAAGGGCAATAATTTAGATTAAACATATTTTGATATTTTCTGTTTTCAAAAGGGTTTATCCTTGGGCGATATTAAACAATTTCAGCAAGTTTTGTCAAAATCGGTCAATAACTGTTCTTTGTAGAGTGTTTACAAGCCAAAAATTGAACGCGTTTTCAAAAACAAGGGCGATAACTGATATTAATTTTTTTTCGATTTAACTGGTTTTCAATAGGCTTCATCCATGGGTGATAGAAAATACTCAAGCCAAGTTTCATCAAAATCCATTAAGAATTGTTCTCTCAAGAGTGTTTACAAGATAAAATTGAACGCGTTTTCAAGAACAAGGGCAATAACTCATAGCCTACTAAATGTTTTTCGATTTCGCTGATTTTCAATAGGGTTCATCCTTGAGTTATAACATACTCTCACACCAAGTTTCATCAAAATCAGTCAAGAACTGCACGTTGTAGGGTGTTTACGAGCCATTCAAGAACAAGGGCAAGAACTCATACTAATTTTTTTCCGATTTCGCTGATTTTCAATAGGGTTCATCCTTGCGTTATCATTAACACTCATATCAAGTTTCATCTAAATCCGTCAAGAATTGCACCATTTAGAGTGTTTACAAGCAATTGTACGGACGGACGGACCGACGGACCGACGGACGGATTAGGTGACGACAATATACGCCCCCCATTTCATGTGGGCTCATAAAAGAAATATAATTCCAGATGTCGACTACCCAGTGGAATTTCAGACACCCACTTCAACCCTAACAACAATATAACACAGTTCTATGTAAATTCTACAATACCAGTTGATGATGGACAGTGGTCTGAATGTGAGCAGTATGATGTCGGTAATTTAACAACGTTTAACGGAATGGAAGCAGTAGTTCACGGCAACTTTTCCAGGATGAAATGCAATACCTGGGTTTACGATACTTCTACATATCAAAGTACTTTTGTTTCCGAGGTAAATAAGAATAACAGTTGTATAATCCTGTAAAAAAACAGGTTCTAACATGCAGAATTGTATTAAATTGACAGATAACATTGAATTGAAATGCATATGGCTAAATTGCTATATATATTTAAATGCCCCCCTGTGAACAAATAACGTAACTAGTCTAATATATTCCACGTTAGTACAATGAAAATGAATTCAATTTTATGAATAGGCTATAAGTCTATTCAAACAAATCGATTCGTCGTTCTGCAGCCCACCGTTAAATGATAAAAATTTGCTTTTTTTTTTCAAAGTTAAACCTAGTGTGCGATGACACGATATACAGATCCCATGCTAATATGTTATTTATGTTAGGTAAAATGTTGGGATCGCTGGTCTTCGGAATAATAGCTGATATGTAAGTATCTAATGTTCAATTATACTTAGAGTATGATAGACACTTTTCTCATTTTGGCATGCCAAACATTGGTGTTTTGTTTCATGACGGAATATTTTTATACATGCAAAAAGATTTGATTTAACAAACCATAATTAAGAATCAATTTGTAGAATAAATAAGACAACAACTAGTTGTGGGAAATCTACGTGACGATATTTTTCAATACAACCAACCGCTCAATGATGGAGTTAATTTGTCAGCGATATACTTTAACAGAAGAAATGTTTTATCTCCAGAACTATTCCTTTTCGTCTTTTGTGTCAAAATAATTGCGAAACGAATCGATCTCTTTTACATCTGTATAAAACTTGTAACTGTGACAAAACATAAAAATGTAACCATCTTAATTATACCATCAATGGTGAGTGCAAATTAAAAATTTGTAGGTAAAAAAATATCCTACTACACTTAATTGTATCGCATTAATAGATCATACTGTCTTTATATCTACAGATTTGGACGGAAAAAATCCTTCATCATCTCTCTTTTAATAAACTTATTTTCTTCCATGGCAATTGCCTTCTCGCCAACTTTGTGGGTATTCTTGATACTAAGAACGTTGGTTGGAGCTACTAATTCTGGCATCTTCATATCTGTTTTCATCATAGGTAAAGACAATATAAATATTTCTTCATATACACTGTGCTATCACACTTTTATCATCCTAGTGTGGTAGTAATGTCTGGAAGATGTGACGGAGGAAATGTAATCCATCTTATTAGCATATCATAGTACCGTTGTATATGGAATGCATAAGCACATACCCTTAAAAAAATGCACAGTATCATTATTAACACCATTGATTCTCTGAGGAGTTACTGAGGGTTCAGGTTATTGGCTTTCCAGAACAGTAAGCATGACCAGAGAAGTTTTTAGGGGTTTTTTTTTGTAGCGAAGGCCAATATCCAATAAAATTATTACTTTTTTTTAAAAATAGTCTCTCCAATCTGATCTCTTATAATGCAGGACTGGAACTCGTAGGTAAAACTAAACGAGCATTTGCTGGAGTTGTCATCGAATTTTTCTGGGTTGGTGGATTATTTATATTGCTGGTTTTGGCGTATTTCTTTAGAAGCTGTGTTGAACTTCAGATAGCTACAGCGCTCCCAATAGCGCCATTGATTATTACATTTTGGTAATTTGACATATTTTGTTTAATCTGCATATTGTTCAGGTTAATATTCATGATATAAAATGAATAACCCATACCTAAAAATATATTTTTAATATTATTATAAACACACAATATTAGAATTTTTAAACTCAATATACTTTTAATGTGAATAAAAAGATATGGTGTTCTAAATTATTTAATATTTAAAGAGGCCCAGGCTTTATTTGTTTCGGACAATCATCCGATGGCCTCAAACACATGAAATCTTTTGGTTAGCTAATCAGAAATAGTCTACAGAGCTTACCTTTGAAATTTGAGCCTTCAAATCCATGTGTATCCATAATTATCCGTGTTTGAAAAATCAAAATGTCTTTAGAAATTACGAACGTCCCGCCATATTGGAAAACGGTTCGTCTTGATAATGAAAGAGTTATCCTTCCCGTCGTGCAATAGCGGTCATCTATATAAATAGACTACAACGCATTTTCAATTGTAGACTTTGTCAACAGGACACACAATTTTCAGACTGACTGGAGACCAGCCGCGTACATCACGGAAAAAAAATGAAAAGTGAAATTTTTTGTTTGAGGTATATTTCAAGGTATTTTGCGATTTTCTTAGAGCTTGAGTATTTCTGAGGACTGTTTAAATGTAACAAAGGCCCAAAACGACCCCTAAAAATCAAGCCTGGGCCCCTTTAAGCGTATTTGAATTTAATTTACATTTTTGAATCCTTTGTCTCTAAGCTTTTCCCAACTTCATCTTTCTCATTTTTAAATATTCAAGGTTTATCCCAGAATCAACTAGATGGTTGGTATCAAAAGGTCATATAAAAGAAGCTGAGAAAATTTTGCGTAAGGCTGCTGAAGTGAACAAAGTAGAACTTCCAGATGAATTATTCGATAAAGATTGCCTTGAAGACGAACCACGAGAAAAGATTTGGGAGATGTTTACATCGCCGGTCTTAGTTATCAGATCTTTGATTTTATTCTCCAATTGGTAAGATAAGAATTTTACTTTTATTAATCTACTAAACTTTATGTTTATACTAAAAATTTGTTTTGGTTAGGAAAAAGCACTGTAAGTTTCTGTACTGTAGGCTCGGAAAGTTTCAACTAAATTATTGGAAATGAAATGAAATGTATTAAAGCGCATCAGCACCAAAGGGCTATATAGCACCTGAATACGATTTAAAACAAAAACAAAAATTAAAACAAGAACGTGAATAAATTAAAATGAAATTTATCACAGAAACCAAAAAAAGGGCGAGAAAAAAATGCTGAAATAAAAACAAAATAGCAAAAACAAAACTATATCACAAAAATATATTTTAAAATTTAAACTACAGATAAGTATGTTTTAAAAACGCGACAACCTTCTCATAAAGAGAAGGCTGACTAAATTATCGGAATCAAACTACATTATATGAGATAAGGGCCAGTGATGTGACCCTACTAATAAAATTCATTGCTGTCCTTCGATGCCATGGACTTGAGTTGATGGATACAAACAGTCTCCCTGAAGAGTACAACTTGTACGAAACAAGTCGGAGCGAAATAATGATTCTCTAAAGAGAAAGATTCCTTAACTCTTTAATTTTTTACATTATATGAGAGTAGTTGATAGATAGATACGAATTCTTTTGTTTTTTCAGGGCAATAATTTCTATGGTATATTATGGCCTGAGTTTAAACATAACAAATCTGAGTGGCAATATTTATGTAAATTTTACTATATCAAATATTGTAGAATTTTTAGCGTATTTGTCCGTATTTATATTTGCTCGAAGAATTGGTAGAAAACCGTTATTATGTGTGTGTATGTTTGTAGGGGGAGCAGCCTCTGTATTATCAATATTTCCAGTATTGTATGGAAATTCAGGTGAGTTATCCTGGTGAGAATAATGGACAATAGAGTATTATTCTTTAAAAACTGAAAAAAATTAAACAATAGAAGCTCTATGTCCTGTACTCATATGAATTAAAATTGTGGTTACTACCAGTTACACCTTCATTAGGCCTAGTAGTTTTGATCGACGACGTCCTAAGGCGATGATGTTGGCACCGGACAATGAAAGTACACATGTAAAATAATCTTAGTTTTATATTCAGGAAGATTCATAGATAGACATCATTGAAATCGAAATTGTTTCAGCAATTAAGTTATAATTTCAGATAATTTTCATCTTTACATATTTCCGAGAAATGGCATTTTTTATATATATATATATATTGTGCTTAGAAATGTCACATAGACCATTTTCTTCATAATTATATAGTCGCCGCCTTTTCTTCAATGGGTGGCTTAATTTGCGTTTGAACGCATTCAGTCTCATAAAAATGAGACTGGAATAAAGTCTATTTCATAGCTGAAAATGCGATTAATAAGCTAAAGTTTAAGATTTTCAGCTCAAATATGTCCAATAAAACATTACACTATAATTAGCATCCCATCATCTAGACCAGACCTTCTCAAGATAATCTCCCAAAGCGCCACTTTGGTCATTTGGTCAAATTAGTGAGCAAGAAGCACCACTTATCGATTCATTATGTAGGATGTTAGGGGAAGGGGTTAACAGTGGGGACGCATTAGAGGGCCACAGATTGTCAATCAATCAATCATTCTGTTTTATCAAAAGATGCTACCCAGGATTACGAAGTCCATTCTTCACTATGTTTTTTGTATCAAAAATTGGTTTAAGTCTATTCTAAAAACAAAACTGTACATGATATCCGATTTGATCCTATCGAGGATTACGAATTCCATGAGATTAATTGAATATTCTTATTTTCAGTTGTTATAGTATTCTTATTTGAATATCTTTCTATATTGAACAAAAATTCATTAATCGATTTGCTTTAATATCTCAGAACAAAAAGACTTTTTCATTTTAATTATGTTTTTGTTTATCAACAGCAAGCTTCTTCCAAAAAAAGCAATATCCTGTTTTATTATTAGCATTAATGCATTTTCGAAACCTAATCTCATTTTTGATTTATATTTCATGTAATATGAACATGAAATACATTTTTAGACATAAGTTTAAGCGTGTACAAATGCCTTATGTTGAATAGTGATTAATTATCAATATTAACTGGTTTCTTTTTAACCACCCTCTTTTTCAGCACACTATTGGATTACCAATAGTTTATCTATGATAGGAAAATTTGGTGCTTCTGCTGGGTACGGAGTGATATACATGTTTAGCGCCGAGTTATTTCCAACAGTATTACGGAATTCGGGTGTCGGTCTGTGTTCAGTTGTTGCTAGAACGGGCTCAATGGTGGCACCGTATATTTCAGACCTTGTAAGTAACAAATATTGTATTTTGATATATTAAATTTATAGCAGAGCGATATGATCACTAAAAGTCGTCAAATATTGTTCCTTCCAAAGTGTTGACGCTTAATTGGATAGCACCAAATTGGTCTCGACTAGTGGGTGTATAAATATAAACTTTATCTTTTTCCAGGGAGAACTATTAAAAGGTGAACTAGAACTTGCCTTACCTTTAATAGTATTTGGAGTATTCTCTGTTGTGGCTGGTCTTCTTGCATTATTGTTACCAGAAACAATGAATAGAAACTTACCCGACACAATTGAAGATGCAAAAGCATTCGGAAGGTAACCTTTTATATTTCAGATAAAACCCACTTAAGCCCTATCCACACGAAAAAGCTTTAAGTTGTCGACCTGTGATAATAAATAGATGAAAACCGGGCTGTAAAGTTTCGACAAGGACTTTGCTTAACAGTCACAATGAATCTTATCCTTTGAATTGAGCTAATCCTTCTTCGTTGAAATCGTATTTTTTTTATCAAAGAAAAACTATAGATACGTTAACTACATTTTTTATGATAAAAAAAAATGGAGTGGTGCAAATTGATGATATCCGATTGATATCTAGCCGATATTTGAGGGTAGAAATAAATGCTTGTTCATGTATATGACTCTCTGAATAGAAATTTCATTTAAATCATTATACGGAATGGACAAAACTTGTTTTCACAACAACAAATTAAAAATGTGAATTAATAATTGCGATTCGTTTGTTTTTCTAGGACACCGGTAAAACGACAGTTGAGCTACGAAGAACGTGACGTAAAAAAAGAAGATAATATACAATTAGCTACAGCATTAACATAATAATTATAAATTACTTGTTACGTGTATTAAAATACATATAAAAGGGATCAATATGTTTCTTGTAACATATCATTTAGGACATCATGTCCTGTCACATCATGTCCTCTCACACGGAAAACATTGCTTTTAATAGAATCGATCCACTTTGCTAGATTATATAATATGAACTATTGAAGATAAAAAAATCTTGAGAAAAAAAAAATCCCTAATTGATCATGTGAGAGATTGTATATAATTATGTGTAATTCATAGAAGTTGGTTCAAGGGAATAATGGTGTTTATGTAGGTCGACTGTACATGAAATCTAAAGAAAACTTAAGCCATGAACAGAACTGAGAGTGTATTTTGATACTTTTTCCCATAGCTGCAAGACCTTTTGAAACTTCTAGTTATCTAAAGTCTTTAGTTTAAATACAAAAACTTAAACGGTTAAATTGTGGTTTCAGATATTAATTAAGTTCCAAAAATTGTCAGATTTCGATGGGCTATAATTTCGGTAGAACCCAATATCAGAATATCTAAAGATAGCATAGGTCAAGGTCATTCTACACTGTAAAATCCAAGGTAATTGGAGGTCGAGGTCACGATATATTCCAAAAAGTCACAATAGCTAATATTTATCTTAAGACCGGAAATGATAAAAAAAATTATTTTTATGGACAGCTTGTCTTTATTCTGAGAATTTCAAATTGATCAAAAGAAATTGATTGGAAAAAAAATCCAAAATTGAAATTTATAAATGCACCAAATACTTCTTTTTACAATTTATATATCTCTTTAGACCCATACAGGTTTGAATATATTTAAATTAATGAAACCATGCTTTCTTATGCCATTGAAAGCTAAATAAGCCACAAAGTAAAAAAATAATCCATTGAGATAAACCTACTGTTTTGGAGTGTCCACATTTGTGGACATTGGGACTATATGAGGAAAATTTTCATATAATGTTAATATGTATATAGAACAATATAACAGTTATGTAACATGAATATGACTAAATAAAAAGTAAACTAAGAACAGTCTGATTACAACATAGAGAACCTACGTGTGGAATTGAAGGAAATAATTTCTACTAGAAACTAAACATAAAAATACTTGGCACTTTTTGCACATGATACGAGATTTGTGCGCACAGCCAGGGTTTCGGCACCTTGCAGCATTTTTCATATCAACTGCCTTGGGTAAATGGCGAGATTTTTTGCGGAACTCAATATGAGGTATGGCATATGTGTTTTGATTGCAAGAATGTGGAGGGACGTTTTCTCCATCTGGCCTGTCGTCATCATCATCATTTTCATTTATAAGTGAACAACCTATAGCACTTCTCAAATCAAAGGATTGAATATTGGACCCAGATTCAAGTCTGTGTAAAATCAAGCAGTTGCTAACTATGACATCAATAAAATGATTAATAGCCCTGATAGGCCATCTCTTGGATCTGGATGAGATATAATTATACGCCACCATTTTGTCACAAAGATGCACGACCCCCATGCTCACATTATACTGTATTATTATTTTTGACCATCTTTGGCGAACATCTGTTGGCTCTTTCCCATACTGTGATGAACACCAGTGTCATACCATTTCAAAATGGCTATATTATCACTTAAAAATTGCTTGTACCTCTTCCAGTTTTTTCCTTTTAGAATCATCAGAGAAATTGACTGGGATATACTTCTTACTAATAGTACCAGTCATGTACAAATTCTTATCTCTAAGATGTTTCATCAAATCGATTGTAATAAAAAATCTATCCCAAAAAATACTATGCCCTTCTGGTATGTTTTGTGTTAGACGAAGCACAGCCCCAACACCTTGCCCGACCTTCTTTTTATTTAGATCAAAATTTTCAAATGTTTTAGAACCCTGATACAGTTCAAAGTCATGCACAATACCAGACTGGCCAGCTAATATAAAATTTTTTAATCCTGTTGGATTGGGTT
This sequence comes from Nipponacmea schrenckii, assembly GCA_030562195.1. Classification (NCBI taxonomy): domain Eukaryota; kingdom Metazoa; phylum Mollusca; class Gastropoda; family Lottiidae; genus Nipponacmea; species Nipponacmea schrenckii. The sequence continues at coordinate 38,398,599 of JAUJPP010000003.1, read as the reverse complement.
TTCGAGGAACATACTTGACTTGAAGGGCAGCGTCCTGTGAAAGAAATCATCTGTTCATCAATACATAAGTATGTATGTGGAGATGTCAGTCCAACAATGAATAATATTATTAGGAAACAGTCCATGTTTGTATTTCTTAATCATTTCAGAATAATTAAATGACTAACCTTATAACACCCCATTAATATGGATATGCCAAAGAATGTTCTTATTTCTTTTGCTGTAACCCCAAGTGATGATCCATTTATTTTAAGTGATAAATGTTGGTCATCTCTGATATCAATTGGTACATATTAGAGTCTACATACTTCTTAAAGTACTCTACACGTCTCATGTTTGAGTTGGCTAGGTAAGGAGTATCGGTAACAACAGGAAGCACTGGTGTGAATTTAAAATAAATATAAATTTGCCTTAATTAAAGAAACAACATTTATTGGGGGTAATGAATTCCTGTCGTGTACGAAACACTATGTGCCGGTAAATAAGTTGTTCAATGCCTGAATATGGATGATGTGGATTGTGATTTTGATTTTTGCTTATTTTATTAATAACATTCAACTGTTCTACCAAGAAACAGGATTTATCCCACTACAGAAGAGACGTCGACGACACAAACTTATAATGCTATATAAAATGATAAATAATATTACTCCAAATTTTCTTTCGGAACTTTTACCAACCAAAAATACAGTCTACTCTTTCAGAAACAACAATTTGCCATCATTTTACTGTCGAACTGATTTATTTTACAACTCCTTTTTACCATCTACAATTCGTTTGTGGAATATTCTCCCAGATTTTAAAAAACTTTCGATTTCCTCATTTAAAAACTCACTTAGATTATCAGATACTATCCCACCCATATTTTATCATTTCGACAAACGACAAAACCAAATTATCCACTGTCGTCTGTGTCTCTCCTGTAGTGATCTCAATGGTCACAAATTTTTAAGACATATATCAGATTCACCAGCCTGCGCTTGTGGTCATCCATTTGAGGGTACAGAACACTACTTACTCAACTGCCCCCTAGATTTAGATGCACGAAATCGATCATTATCTTATTTACCTTCTATTTTCATTAATGTACATAATCTTTTATTCGGAGCTGACACCAACCAGAACTCATTTTTTTTTTCATTTTTGAAAAAATTCCCGATTTTATTGCCTTTTCAAAGAGATTCTAAAACCTTAGTATACTTTCATTATTATATTTGTTATCTCAGAAAAGACACAGATATTGAATTTAAAAATTTATTGGCCGAATATGGTCGCAGGAGGTTACAATTATTGGGTTGCCGCACAAAAATGGCAACACCAATTACAATCACTTCAATATATATTCAATGTTCAATTCATTATCATTCAATTAATTTGAAAATTCAAGAATCATTCACTTCATTTCAATATTCAATAATAATTAAATTCATTTCAAAATTCACTTAATTTCAATATTCAATAATCATTTAATTAATTTCAACATTCAATAATCATTTAGTTAATTTCAATATTCAATAATCATATTCAAATCACAATTCATTAAATTTTAATAATTGATATCTGAGAGGTTTAAATTTGTCTCCGGGGTTCACACAGAGTACAAATAAAAGTTTGTTAAGTTCATCACATAATGCCTTGAGCGCACATACGCCGTAACCTTAACCTCACTGCGACGACTGGAGTAATATGAAATTATTTAACAGCACATCCACCATTTGCTGATAAGGAATGAATATATATATGCCACTTTATGTCTGAAAATATAAAAAATAAATCGGCAGTTCCACATCTAATATGTGCCCCCAGTGTAAAAATGAAATTAGTTATCAAATTGGGATGTGGAGGGTGGGATGTTCAATCTTCTTCTTGGTCCAGTCAGGGGTGGAGACAGTAAGGCCCTCTAGTGGACACCCAAGGTCATAGTGTCCCTCCTGGGCTATATATAGATGAATATATCAGGCACAGGCTACCATAAGGGAGACAACTACATTTCAGATGTCCTGCTTGAATTGACTACAGACCGAGCAATGTTAACGGTCTGTGTCTTCCTTCAATAACTCAATCTATTCTAATATTGAATAGATGTATTTATCTCAGAAAAGACACAGATATTGAATTTAAAAATTTATTGGCCGAATATGGTCGCAGGAGGTTACAATTATTGGGTTGCCGCACAAAAATGGCAACACCAATTACAATCACTTCAATATATATTCAATGTTCAATTCATTATCATTCAATTAATTTGAAAATTCAAGAATCATTCACTTCATTTCAATATTCAATAATAATTAAATTCATTTCAAAATTCACTTAATTTCAATATTCAATAATCATTTAATTAATTTCAACATTCAATAATCATTTAGTTAATTTCAATATTCAATAATCAAATTCAAATCACAATTCATTAAATTTTAATAATTGATATCTGAGAGGTTTAAATTTGTCTCCGGGGTTCACACAGAGTACAAATAAAAGTTTGTTAAGTTCATCACATAATGCCTTGAGCGCACATACGCCACATAAGCCAGGTGAGTACTCACCAGGATTACCGCCAAGGATCTTGGGGGGAGCGCGCTAAGCATTACTCCTGTCGACCATTCGGCCAATTTAACAAACATTTTAATAATTTTCATAACAATCTAGAATTATATTATTCATTTCTTGTGCAATATTACAAATCATAATACAAATTATGTCATACTGGAGGGTATGTCATGTACAAGGGGCATTCTATGAAATATGCAATCGCAGCTTGAATTGTATGAAGAAAGATAGAGTTTCCTATTGAAGATAAATGAACGCCATCATTTCGAAAAAGGTCTGACGACAAAGTAATATCAGGATGACATATGGAATATCCACCCAAACTATGAACTAAATCTGATGCGTATCTATTGACACGTTTTCTGGAACTTTCCATGGCTTTATTGTTTTGTGAATGGCGCCAATTTCGCCTTGGCAGAATATTGGACCAGATCAATATTGTGTTTGGAAATCTATTTCTAGCAAAATGTAATAAGTAAGACACTTTTAAACGAAGTTGTTTAAGAGGGGTTAAGCCAATATCATTTCCACCACAGTGAATAACCAGAAACTTTGGTGGTGCTTCGTGTTGAACTAATGTCACTAGCTTAGCCCTAGCATCTTGAAGAATCAAACCAGAATATCCTTGCCACCATATATTCAACTTTAGCCCCTCTTCTAAACCAAGAGACGTTCCTCCCGGCTGACCTCGGGAATGACAAAAAGCCTGTTTTACTATGGATGAACCAAAAATCCAAACTAAAATGAAACAGAAAAAACTATAGGCTTGAGAAAGCAAACTTTTGTGAGTAAGAGCTAATTAGAGCTATTCCAAAGGGGTTCATCAAGGTAATAGCATAAGTCCATGATTCTGAGACCTGTTACATAAGTCTTGGTAATGGCACTGGTAATCTAATATAATTTTTAAATACTGATGATTTCCATCGCCCTGCTGATTGTATTGTTTCCATCGAAAGACCTGAATCTGCACATGCCGTGGCCGCTCCAATTCTAAATGAATGAGACTTAAAATTATGACCCTCTATGTTCAAAAACCGCAAAGATTTTCGTAAAACCGATGTAAATTGGTAACGAGTTAAACAGGAACCATCAAAATGCTGAAATAACGGACCTGCTTTTGAACCACGATCTTTAATGTATGACGACATGTTTTTTACTGGACAAATAGGAATGGAAACTGGTGAAAATAATAGAGTAGTACCGTGGCTGAACAAATCTGTTTTAGAATGTCTGATACGAATTTTAAGTATATTTTTTGAAATATTTAGATCAATATCTCTAAAGGATAGTATTGTTTGGGTCGAATTACCTTTTGACAGGGTAATTTCACCTATGCGTAGAAAACCATAAAATGTCAAAGTGTATGCAGCTTGGAAAAGTTTTGTTTCGTATGCATTATTACATACATGTGGCAATACAGAATGGATTTGGCTTAAAAGATTTATAGTAATAGGAAGTCTTGTATCTGTTGTGTATCTGAGTTTCTTTGCACCATGCAATAGTTTATCAATGATAAAATTTTTGGTAGTATCTGCTAAACCTCTTATTTTACAATAACTGCCAATGGCAGTGACATAAAGGCGAATAGTCTTATACGACAGGTTTCGAAGTGACAGCCAGGCAATGAACTGGACAATGTGATCTTTTGGAGGAGGCCAAATTTCAGGGAGACTTTGCTGAGTGCGAAATTTAGAAAATGAGTTAATTCCAGTATTGTAGGAGGTATGAGTGTTCTTTGACCAAGCAGCATCTAATAATCTGTTGACTTCACATTGTATATCAAATTTAGAATGTGTTGTGGTATCTGGTGTGGTTTGCATTCTGCCTCTGGAGCTGCAGCCCGAAAACGTTTCCAATCCTTACGAGAAATGGAATCACAAATAGTATTTAATTTACCAGGAATATGACTTGCCCTAAATATGATATTGTTTGATAACGTATAGAGGACAAATGGACGCACTAGTGCCATAACCCGTTTAGATGAAGACGTGCATGTGTTCAAAATGGTCACCAATGACATGTTATCTATATGGAATAATATTTTCTTGTTCGACAAGTGACTGCCCCATACTGACAGGGCAATGACAATGGGAACCAACTCTAAAAAGGTTATGTCTGACATAATAGCTTGACCTTTCCAATGACATGGCCATTGAAAGAAAAACCAGCGTCCTGAGAAATATGCACCACAACCTAAATTATGATTACCAGCACTATCCGAGTACAATTGTAGAACATGAGTACCTTGCCACTCAGTTTCTGGAAAAATAGATTCACCTTTAAATTGACTGAAAAATTGTAACCAAACTGAAATGTCCTGCTTTATTTCATTGGATAATCTTATAAAATGATGCGGACGTTTAACACCTATCATGGAATCGTAAAATCGTCTTAAAAATGCACGACCTGGTCTTAATGCCTTACAAATGAAATTAAGTGCCCCAGTTAGTGACTGTAATTCTTTCAATGTTGTTTTCTTTTTAGATAATAAGGAAGACAAGAGTATTTGCAAATTTTCAATTTTGTTTTGTGGAATAGTCACTTTAAATTCTGTTGTGTCTATTTCTAAACCTAAAAATACCAATTTTGTGGTAGGCCCAACAGTTTTTTCAGGAGCCAATGGTACACCCAATTCATCGCAAATAGCATGAAAAGCATTCATAAGGTCACCGCAATGATTAAAGTTTGCCTGTCCCATAAATATAAAATCATCTAGATAGTGTTCCATTGAGTCACTACCAGTTCTATTGGAAACTACCCAATGTAAAAATGAAGAAAATTTTTCAAAGAGATTGCAAGAAATTGCACACCCCATAGGTAAACATTTGTCGATGTAAAATTTGGAATCAAAACATATGCCCAATAAATCAAAATCACCTGGAAATATTGGCAAAAGCCGAAAGGCAGATTTGATATCTTGTTTTCCCAGTAAAGCATACTTTCCTAACTTGGCTATCCTATCTATGACTTTATCAAAAGAAGTATAGTGCACTGTGCAGTGTTTTGGAGAAATATAACTATTGATGCCATAATTAGCAGGGTATGATAAATGGGTAATAAGCCTCCACCTGCCATCAGATTTGGGTACGACACCTATTGGAGAAATTTGAAGGTTGGATATGGGCAGTTTTTTAAATGGACCAATCATTCTACCAAGTTCTACCTCTTTTTGAAGTTTTAACTCCACGGCATCGAAATGGTCAGATGTTGATTTCAAGTTATTACTCAATCTATATTGACGAGGACCTACATAGTTCAATTTAAAACCAAGTGAAAAACCTTCATATAAAATACGGGCATCCTCTCGATTAGGATAATATTCCAAATGTTGCCACAATTGACTCAAATTTATAGGAGAATAACCTAAATCCCAAAGATTTCCTAAAAGAAGATACAAATGTCATTTAAACTGGAATTAAGTACCAACAAAACTGAAAATTTAATCATGATTATAAGTAATATTTATGATACATTTTATCTTGTAAAATCTGTCAATAAGTATATTTGGATTGATTATTATTGGTACTATTATTATTGTTGTTATTGAAGTGTTTTGGTTTTTGTGAGTTGGGGGCTCTAAAATTACCTCTAGGTACGTTAAATCGATAAGGGGGGTTCTGGTAAGGATTCCTAAATCGATATCCCTGATAATAGGGGCCCCTATTGGAGTATCCCTGAGATAGACATGACAAGGAAGAATGCGGGCCATTACAATAGGAACATGTATGCTGGTAATAGCAGGGCTTTTTGTCACACACTCCTTTCAAATTAAAGTCGTAACATTTCCCTAAAGGTCTTGATTGGTACGGTTTGTTTATAGTATTTCCATAGGGAAAGTTAAAATTGCCCTGTGTGTAATTAGGGGTTGTATACAAGAGCCATAACTCTGTATCGACTTCAGCCCATGTGTGAGCTGGATCTCGAGCTATCTTTAGTCTAAATTGCTCATCATAAGCAACCCAGCCTCTTGGACTTCGAGCTGCAGCTAAGCGTATGATATGCATATATTTGATCATTTCCTGTGTTCTAGTAGGGTGAGCAGCCAGATATACACTCATAAATTGCAGAAAGGCATCGGTCCATGATTCGATCGTAAGGATCGCCGATTTCCTAGGCCTCTCTTGAATGGATATTTGCCCATCTATGCCAATGTAAAGGGCCTGTGGTTCTCGTATTGACCCTTTAGCTTTAATGAGCGTTGAGATGTCAACGTACTGCCCACTAATAATTTTTGCTCTTAAAGCATCAGGTATATGATCACCTAATGCACTGTGAATACTTTCAGTTTCAGTGACAGAAGGTAATAATTCATCAAAATTAGGTAAAGTAATACCAGTACCTGCGAAATTAGAGGAGCTAGGCGTAGGCCTACAGCTATCATCTGAAGCTGAAGTGTTGTTAAATCCACTCAAATACACCTCATTATCTGGATTTTCGTCAAAAACACTGTCTTCTTCGACTTCATCCTGTTCACCATTCTTTTTTACCCTCTTCTTTTTTACTTCTTTTGATGCATAAGGACTGGCGGCTAACCTCTTGGATTTTCGCCCCATGTTAAGCAGTAAACCATGAAATAAAAAAGGAGAAATTTATACTATACCACACCACCCCCCCACCCCCACCCACCCTAACTTCCCATTGTTAGTTCGAAAAAAAATCTTTGACTGGGGTCCGAACTCAAAGTTGCCGAGCAAGACCGCAAACCACCCTGGCACTCAGACTTAGAACAAGTTCGGAAACTTAAAAGACAGAAATTCTCTATCTAATTCTAAGTTCATACTCCTTTAACTTTATTTATGAAATATTTACACAAACCTAATGAAAAATTATAAAATTATTCTTGGAAGGCATTTCAAAGTAGACCCTAATCGATCTATAGCTAGGCTATATAAGGCTTATGACTTATGAGCACATGGCTGTGTAACCAAGATCTTTTACCCTATCTATTAAATCAACTAGCATCCATAAATTTAGAATGCATCATTGACTTACAGTAGGAACAATGGATTCACCTAAACTTAAGAGACATTTCTCCCATAATTTAAGTCAACTGAACATAGTAATGCGATTAAAAAGTCAATTTTATTTACCTAATGTTCAATCTTCTTCTTGGTCCAGTCAGGGGTGGAGACAGTAAGGCCCTCTAGTGGACACCCAAGGTCATAGTGTCCCTCCTGGGCTATATATAGATGAATATATCAGGCACAGGCTACCATAAGGGAGACAACTACATTTCAGATGTCCTGCTTGAATTGACTACAGACCGAGCAATGTTAACGGTCTGTGTCTTCCTTCAATAACTCAATCTATTCTAATATTGAATAGATGTATTTATCATTATTTAAAGTTTTGTTACAATGTTTGTATATATGTTTATAATATAACAACCAAATTCCTTAAAATGTATTTTATTATGTAAATATGTTTATGTTAGAGGAGTGATATTGGCGAAAGCCTATTGTTTACAAAAAAATAAAGACCCATGTCCACATATGTGTAAAGAATGTACTGCTGATCGGAACGATATCATAGGTATTTTCTATAACTATTGTATTTTATGAAAAAATAGAGTCTGGGTTTAAAAAAATTATCTTAAAATACAAAAAAAAAATGTGTATTACCTTGACTAGCAACCAGTTGTTTACATTTTATTTGAGCAGCCATATTGAGAAAGTCACATGACAGTCACGTGATCAAAAGACATCAATGATTGTTCGGAATGAGTCTCGGACTATTTCGATGTTCGGAATGAATCTTGAACTAGTTCGATGTTCGGAATGAATCTCGGACTATTTCGTCTATTCACCTCTTAAAATAATATGATAGATTATCGGCCCTGATGATGACGACACAGAAAGCAACTAGTTTGCTCGAAGGCGGTCGGCGAGAATGGTCGTAATGTAATTTTGTATCCATCAACATCGTCTGTATTTTGTACCATCGAAATAAAATATTTACAGAGAAAGATCCACTTTTATTCTGTTCTACTATCGAGAAATATGGTATCCAGAGCGAGGTTTATTTCGACAATTTTGTTAGTTTTGGTATGGTGTGATACTATAGATGTTTCAAGAAAATTCGACCAAGGCGATATCATCCTCGCAATGTCCGGGCCCAGCAACATCGTCGATTCGTTGCAAGAAGACGTTACACAGCAGCAATTTGCGGCTCAACAACAAGAAGACCAAGATGTTGATGCTCAGAACACCTTAGCAAATCTTCGCCGCAAGAAACGTGTTGGGAAGACTAAACTTACAAAAGCCAAGCTTTTCCTAACAAGTCAACTATGCTCGCCAAATGTTGAGGCGGGTTAGGTTCGTAAATCAATTGATAATGTCCTCAGATGTCAGGATGACGTTTTGAATATTTTGCTGACATTGTGTGACATCGATGTTGATAGTTTCGAGCAAGAATTAGATTACGCACAGTCAGATCCTAATCTTCAGGAACTTTATCTAAAGCAACCGACTTTATCGAGAAATTTAGAGTCGAGTCCCAAACTGGCGGATCGGATAGGTCTAACACTCCAGATATAGCACAAAATGCAACTTTGAATAGTTATGTTGATAGGGATTTGTTACACCAACTCACTCGAGTATCTATTGCCAAATTTAGTGGTAACAAAAGGGATTACACCCTCTTTCGTGAGTCGTTCAATCAATGTATTGACAAATCGAGTATGACAAAATCTTATAAGTTATTGCAACTAAGACAACATCTTGAAGGAGACGCGCTCAAAGCCATTGAAGGATTTCCACCATCGGACATAGGGTATGGCGCAGCCCTCAATAGACTTTATGAAAAGTATGGCGGCCCACGCAGAAACCTTTTGATTTTGTTACATGATATTCATAATTTTAAACCTATAAGTTTCTCAGATCTCAAGACGACAGAGGAATTTGTCGACACACTCGAACTGAGCATAATCTCCCTTCGTGACAGCGAGCATACTGAAGAATTCCAGGCTAATCCCATGTTCTTCTGTGTTATCAAAAGTAAATTGCAGTCAGAATATATCGCCAATTTTAAACGTTGGATAGCAATTAAAAGTAAAGTTGGAAATCTTATTTCTTTGCATGAATGGTTAGCTGGTGAAATCAAATATCGAACAGAGGCTCGTGAAGAAGCAAGTGGCTTTTCGTCAACTTCGTCTAGTCGCTCACCTTATTTGTATAAAACTAATAATAGCAATAGTCAACAAAGTAGAAATAATGATCAGAGAAGTAAAACATTCGCAACAGGTAATAATTCTGACTTTAGATGTGTCGTTGGTATTGATTCGCATTCTCGTGGTGTTCAAAACTGTCAGTTCATTTGAAACCCCACAGCGATGGGCGGTGGCAAAAGACAAAAACCTGTGCTTTCGTTGTTTAAGCCCCACACATAGAGGTAACCGTTGTCGTAACTCGCAGAAATGCATGGTAGATGGGTGTCATAGAACCCACCACACTTTATTACATGGGAATGATAGTGAGCACGCAAGACAGATTCCCTCATTTCCCCAACCAAATTATTATAGTCCCCTTACATATACACAGTCAGCACGAACTCATACTCAGTTTCTATGGAAGACAATCCCTGCCATAATTAATCATTCTTAATGCTTAATTCGGTGATAAACATTAGTACAGTAAAATCAACATTTGTACGCTTAATTTGACATTCGTTCACTAAATTCATAATTTGTTGTTAAAAATTTATCATTCGAATAAAGAATATTACTGAACAAATTAACGATTTAGCCGAACTAATAGTGCCCACTTCATAACGCCGAATGAAGTTTACCGAACAAATGTTGAAAAACATTTCTCGCATTTCATGAGAACATTATCATTATGACGACAAGTGGCGCTGCTCAATTTGAGTTAGGGCTTCGTTCCTATTTATTTGGTCAATTTTTATGGCCGGCCAGTGGCTGTGTACAAAGTAAAGAATCTTATTATGAATTCCAATTTGATAAAAAGTGAAGATTTTAATCACACTCTTGGTACTCTTTATTCATTGGAATGTGAGATTTTGAGATAAATATGGTGCCTATACCATGAAATGTTTTCAAAATGGCAAATTTTTGTACAGTCCAAAGTGATGGTGGTGGGACAGATAATTTGATGGAATTTTCAAAATCCAAACCACATGGTTTCTTCAGACGTGTGAATATATCTAAAATTCCAATATAATAGTATTTTCATGCCAAGTTTAGTTACTGGCCAGATAAAGATGAAGACTTGTTATGGCTCGTCGTCAATTTTTAAAAGTCCACGCTGATGGTGGTGGGGCATAAAGGTCAGAAGCCACTATTTGGTTGGGATTCTGCCAATTCAAAATTTATTCCCCACCACCATCAGCGTGGACTTTTCAAACAAAGGTCATTTTTCAAAAAAATTGCCATGAAGAGTCTTTATCACTGACTGGCCAGTCGCTAAATTTGGCATGAAAATACCATTTCATTGGAATTTTTGGGATTTTCATAGGTCTGAAGGCACCACATGTGGTAGGGATTCTACCAATTCCATCATCAAAACTTATGCCCCACGACCATCAGCGTGGACTGATAAAAAATTGGCCATATTTTATCAATTGGCCATGAAGAGTTTTCATCCCTGACTGGCCAGTCACTACGTTTGGCATGAAAATACCATTGTATTGGAATTATTTGATTAATTCCCAGGTCTGAAGGCACCGTGTGGTTAGGATTCTGCCAATTTCATCAAAATTTATGCCCGACCACCATCACCGTGGCCTGTTAAAAAATTGTCCATTTTTCAAAAATTGGCCATGAAGAGTCTTCATCACTGACTGACTAGTCATTAGGTTTGGCATGAAAATACCATTTCTTTGGAATTTTGGGGATATTCACAGGTCTTAAGGCGCCATGTGGTTGGGATTCTGCCAATTCCATCAAAACATAGCCCACCACCATCAGAGTGGACTATTCAAAAATTTGCTATTTTTCTAAGATTGGCCATGACGAGTCTTCGTCTCGAACTGGCCAGTAACTAAGCTTGTCATTAAAATACTTTTATATTGGAATTTTCGATATCTTCAAAGGTGTGAAGAAACCATGTACATGTAGTTGGAATTTTGCCAATTCCATCAAAATATCTGTCCCACAACCATCACTGTGGACTGTACAAAAAATTGGCCATTTTTCAAAACATTTCCTGGTATAGGCACCATATTTATGATGATAGTGAGCACATTTCATTTCCCCAACCAAATTATTATAGTTCCCTTTCAGATACACAGTCAGCACGAACTCATACTCAGTTTCAGAATGGCAATTTGGCTATGCGTATTGTACCTGTATTTATAGTAAAAAAAACAATCGTCAGCTTAAGGTTAATGCTTTACTAAATGAGTGCTCAACAGACAATTATCTTGGTGACTTTGTTAAACACGAATTAGGTTTGCATGGTGACTCAATAAATTTAAATGTAGACGTTTTAGGTGGTTCTAAAACATCATTGAAATCGGATGAAGTCACTTTTGGTGTAAGTAGTGTAGACGGTTTGACTAATTTTAACATAAACGCCTTTACGGTAAAGAACGTTACTGGTGGTTTAATCGCAGTTGACTGGCTACGTCATTCGCATAATTGGCCACACCTTCGTGGAATCCCATTTCCAGAAATAGCTGACCAAACTCATATCGACTTATTGATTTGTTTGAATGCTGAACAGGTTCATAGGTCACATTCAGAAATCGTAGGACAACCTGGAGAACCCATAGCTCGCCTTACTTGTCTTGGTTGGACCTGTATTGGACCTATAAGCTCCATTCGTTTGGTAGAATCTAATCCTCGCATTCATTATGCACAAACGTTTTACATTCGGAACGACGAGTCAAATCTTGATGCCCTTCTTAGACGAATGTGGGATGTCGAACAATCTGGTGTCAGTAAGCACACACCTTACACGAAATCGGAAGACGAAGCTATTATGTCCACTAAACGGTCATTGATATTCGATGTAACAAAACAAAGGTATCGTGTCGGCATACCTTGGCGCTCTAATAAATCAGATTTGGAAGCAGTATCGAACTTCGATGTAGCCAATCTTCGTTTGCTGAATTTAGACAACTCTCTTAAGCGTAAACCTATTGTTGCAGAGCAATATCGTTCAATTATACGTGATCATGAGCAAAAAGGACATATCGAGGAAATATCTCCATGTGACATTTCGAAACCTTCGTGGTATTTACCACATTTCGCGGTAATTCGCGTTGTAGAGACATATCGCTGAATGATGTTATTCATTCCGGTCCAAAGTTGCAAAGTGAACTTTTGACGTTTTGGTACGTTTTCGGCATAGACCCATCGCATTAGCTGCAGATATTGCGGAATTGCAGATAGAAATGGAACCGGATGATAAAAACTTTCATAGATTTTTATGGAGAGACTTGAATGGCACTTCAAGGATTAAGATTTATCAATATAATCGATTAGTTTTCGGTTACACCTCTTCGCCATATTTATCCCAAGCCGTTTTGCGGGAACATGCAAATGTGAACATTAACAATTACCCTTTGGGAGCAAACTCGATATTATATTCGATGTACGTTGACGATCTTTTAGATAGTGTTGACTTTAAGTCGCAAGCTGTCCAGTTACGACGTGAATTGACCGCTCTACTTCAAAGTGCAGGGTTAAGCATTCGTAAATGGTTGTCAAACGATACTGATGTATTAAATGACATTCCAATAAAGAACCGCGTCGGTCAGCTTTCGATTGAAGATGGTACCTTGCCCTCGGTAAAGACTTTAGGAATTCTTTGGAATGCTGAACGAGACATATTTACCTTTCATGTGTCAGAAAATTCGTATTCAATTTTAACCAAGAGAGATATCGTTTCCAAGACTACTTCGTTATTTGATCCATTGAATTTCCTTGCACCGTTCTTGATTCGAGCTAAAATAGGCATTCAAGAAGCCTGGATAAGAGGCATAGATTGGGACACACCCTTACCAGACGATTTGCTTAAATCTTGGGACACTTGGTTCAAAGAATTACAATTGCTTAAAGAAATAGATATACCTCACTGTGTTGTTTCCGGCAAGTCGCCCTTAATCAATCAAACTTTGCACGTATTCGTAGATGCCTCGGGTGAAGCCTATGCTGCATCGTGTTACCTTCGTAGTCTGTATGAAGACAAGTCTGTTTCAGTTGTTTTAGAAGCGGCCAAATGTAGGGTAGCTCCTTTAAAAGCACTTTCGATACCGCGACTTGAACTTTGTAGTGCAGTCTTAGGATTGAGACTTTCGATTACGATTCGTGATGTACTCAACATTTCAAAAGACAATGTTTTGTTTTGGTCAGATAGTCAACATGTTCTGTACTGGATTCGTGGTATATTTTGTTTTAAAACGGTAAAGTTCTTCCTGTGGTCTAAACATAGTGCTATTTTATGTCTTATATTTCTCTGTATTTAGATTCGCTGAAGTTCAATATACATAAGACTCATTCTGTCCAGTTGCAGATAAGGCACTGGAGAGACACAATGATGGAACACTGCTACTGTTCTTACTTCTTTGGGCCGAGAGTAGTTTTCGTTACATCAGTTCGAACTGATGTTAAGATGTTCTGTACTGCGAGAAATTATTGGAAAATTCTTATCTAGTTAAGGATAAAGAACCAGTTTCACAAATTTTTCGTGTTCTAAAAACAAAACAAAAAGAATTACGAAAAATAAATAACGAGAAGCAAAAAACGAATAAAGGAAAACGATTAACGAATAACGACAAACCAGTAACGAATAACGAAAACCGAAAAAAAAAAGTTATTCCTTATTTATTTTTACAGAGAGGTTATTAAGTTTTTTTCAACTTAGAATAAGAATAACGACAAAACACTAACGAAAAATGAATAACAGAAATACAAAAAGAATATTATTCCATATTCATTTTTCTGGTTGTGTATATTTTGCATTTGGGGGGGGGGGGGTTCTCGTGAAAAAGGTTTGTTAATCTTCTAACAGTCAAATTTTCAGGCGCCGTTCTCCTAAATTTTAAGTTGAATAAACTTTATACTCTTTGAACAAATGAATAAGAAATAACATTCTTTTGTTTGCCGTTTTTCGTTATTCGTTTTTCATTTATTTTCATATTTTTGCTTTTGTTTTATGTATTTTCTTGTGGAATAGCTTTTGTTAATCTTAAACTGTTCAAACCCGAAAGGTGTTTCTCTGGAATATTTCCAATACCTTCCTGAGAATATTGGAATTATGCATATTCTTCATTGTCTCAAGTTATTGTTCTATTCGCGAGGTTTCATTGATTTGTAAGCGCCTAAGAGGCAGCTCTGTGTTTGTTTGCTCTGTGTTCTATGTACTCTTAATGTGTTTTATCCTGCGATGTATTGTATTGCGATGAATTTTGGCAAGTGCCAATGATTCTAAACCAGTATCCCAAAAACAAGAATTAACCTACCGGAAAACCAACAATCTTGATATTAATAAATTTAAAAGGAGTATTTCAGAATCCGACCAGAATTAACCAAATTTATTAGACCAGGTTACACTGTATAACGAAACTCTTTCAACCATTCTTGATATACAGGCTCCAAAGATAACGAGAAAGGTTGCTTTTAGGCCTAACACCAAATGGTATAATGATGAGATTCGCGACACGAAGCATAAAAGACGGACAGTCGAAAAAAGTGGCGGAAGTCAAAATTGGAAGTTGACCGACAAGTCTACAAAAATGTCCGAACAAAAACTAATAACCTTATAAGAAATAGTAAGCGGAAATATTATAATGTTTCTTCAGAAGATCTGTCTAATAAGTTTGCTAGCTTTTTTATCAATAAGATTGACAATATACGAACTGGTCTATCAGAATCTACATCTACGGAACGAAAAAGTGAGCGATCATTCAATGGCGATATCCTTGCAAGCTTCAAACCAGCAACTGAAATTGAAATTAAAAACTTCATAGGTAGATCCTCGTCAAAATCCTGTCAACATGACCCGATCCCCACATGGCTACTTAAACTGTGCATTGAGGAACTGCTTCCTGTTCCTACAAACATCATCAACCTATCTCTCAAAGAAATCGAACTTGGATCCAAATGAACTTAAAAATTTTCGACCTGTATCTAATTTATCAAACTTATCAAAGTTAATCGAAAAAATTGTTGCAGAAAATTAGCCAGAAATGATTTGGATGAAAAATTTTAATCAGCATATAAAAGTTTACATAGTACTGAGACCGCTCTACTTAGGGTTCTTAATGACATATTACTAAACTTGGATAAGAAACAATCCGCCGTTCTGATACTTCTTGATTTGAGTGCCGCCTTTGACACTATTTATAAAAAAACATAAGTCAAACGTCTTAGTCAAAGGTTTGGAATCTCTGGAACTGCTTTGCAATGGTTTTCTTCATATTTATCAGAAAGAACTCAATCTGTGATCATAAAAGATTCGACTTCAACACCACTAATTATGGAGTATGGAGTACCGCAAGGTAAAGATCAGAGATAAGATAGATTTTAAAATTAACCTACAGAACACTAGATTCAAACTCTCCAAAATATCTTTCAAAACTTATCGTACCATATGTTCCATCACGTTCTCTACGCCTCTCTTCTTGCCTGTCCTGCTGTTCAATCTTAGTTTGGCGAACGTTCATTTTCATATGCTTCTCCAACCTTGTGGAACACTCTACCAAAATCAATCAATCAAACTTGCGAAAGACGTTTTTGTTTTTAAGAAACTTTTAAAAACGGATCATTTATCAACTCGTATCACAGTAACTAATATTGATTTTAACCACATTCATTTTAACGACGTATTTTAGCGTTTTTAGACTGAACAATATACCACTGTTTTATATGTGTTTGTGTTTTGTGCTGTTAACATTATGTGCGCTACAGAGCAACTTCATTGTATGAATGATCAGCGAAATATAAATAGATTATTATTATTATTATTATTATTTAGGTTTGTGTAATTTGGATATTTAAGCAAGAAATTATTAAACCTCTAGACGAATTTCCCTTTTTTGAAAGAGTTTTTTCTTTTATTTAATAACAATGGGTTAAATTTGTATATTTTACATTGTGTGTAAATGTAAGTAGTAAGGACAGGGTGTATAAAACGTAAAAAAGTAAAAAAAATATTTCGATTTCAGCACTTGATTTGATAACGATAACTCTTTTTCTATGGTGGAACGATTTGGTGTATCAGCTGCATTTGCAGTAGTATATGTATTTACTTGTGAACTCTTCCCAACCGAAACCCGCAATTTTGGTCTTGGTGCAAGTTCATTTTTTGGCCGAATTAGTGGAATAGCTTCTCTTTATATTGCTGACTTGGTTTGTTGTTTTGCACTCAACTTCCAGAATTTAGGAGATCCCTTCATCTTGATCAACAAGTCTTTTTTTGATGCGAGTCGGCAGGTCGGCAAGGTCCGCCGAGTCTGAATTTTACCCTCACCGACCACCGTACGTATATCCTGGTGCCCTAATCCATTACATCCTTAAACTTTACGACCTTCAGCCCAAACTAGCTACGGTCATTCACAATGACACAACCACAATTAATTCTCAGGAACTTCAACAATGTGATGAAAGACTCCAACAACAACTACACGACAATCTTGCCACCCGACGAAGAAGAATTCGAACCAGTTGATAATCTAATATACAGAAATAGCAAACAGGACTTATTTTGGATACGCAAACTAATTACTGAATTAGTTCGAAATTGGCGATTTTTCGATGAATGGTTTTTGAGTTATTGCACTTGACTTAGCCAAAACGCGTCAAAATTGGCTTGTGAACGCGATAGAGACTACAGTTTTCATCAGATTTGAATGAAACTTGCTGTGATCATTTATATTGATGAGATCTTGGACAAGTTGGAAATTGGCGATTTTTGATTAATGATTTTTGAGTTATTGTACTTGACTTAGTCAAAACGCGTCAAAATTGACTTGTGAACGCGATAGAGACTACAGTTTTCATCAGATTTGAATGAAATTTGGTGTTATCATTTATGTTGATGAAATCTTGGACAAGTTTGATAGTGAAGATTTTTGGTTGAAAGGTTTTTGAGTTATTGGCCTTGACTAAGTCAAATTGCGTCGAAATAGACTTGTGAACACGATAGAGACAACAGTTTTCATCTGATTTGAATGAAATTTGGTGTGATCATTGAAGTTGATGTCATCTTGGTCAAGTTCGAAATTGACGTTTCGATATACTGTTTTTGAGTTATTGCACTTGACTTGGTCAAAACGCGGCTTGTGATTGCGATAGACAATACAGTTTTCATCTGATTTTAATGATTTTTGGTGTGAACATTTATATTGACGAGAACTTGGATTAGACCTAAATAGTCTAAGTATTAATCCAGTTTTAAAACAGAAAATATATTTTAAAGTGGGCGTATCTTGACAGGCAACCACTTGTTTAGGGCGGTGAAGTTGGACTGTCATCTGCTCGGCGACTAGGTGCCGTGGGTTCGAACCCCAAATTTGGGTGTGAAAAAAAGTCTGATTCCCGAAACTACGAGAGAGAAGTTTCCCTCCCCCCTATCCCAAATCAAACTTGTCCAAGATCTTATGGGTATAACCCTACACGCAAATTTTTACTAAAAATCCAACCAAAACTGCAGTCTCTATATCCCGTTCAAAAGCCAATTGTGGACCGACGGACCGATGGACGGACATATTTATTCCTTGAATTGTCACCTAGGTGAAAATAATCCCCACCAATGTGAAAATTGAAGGTTTTAATTATTTATTCTTGAATTATCACCTAGGTGAAAATAATTTCCACCAAGGTGAAAATTGAAGTTTTAAATTATTTATTCCTTGAATTATCACGTAGGTGAAAATAATATCCACATTGGTGAAAATTGATGTTTTTAATTATTTATTCTTTGAATTATCACCTGGGTGAAAATAATTTCCACCAAGGTGGAAATTGAAGTTTTTAATTATTTACCCCCTTTGAATTATCACCTAGGTAAAAATTTAATTTTTTTTTCCACCATGGTGGAAATTGAAGTTTTTATTCATTTATTCTTTGAATTATCACCTTGGTGGAAATTATTCTCACCATGGTGAAAATTGGAGTTTTTAATTAAAAATTAATTTTCACCTAGGTGAAAAGTAAAAGTTTTTAATTCAAAATTAAAATGTCGTATGTGAGCCACCGTATCGTGGTGCTAGAACAATGTTTATTTTTTAATCTACGTTGAAACCACCTAAAGCCTCAATCCATTCAGAAATTAAATGAAATGTTATTAAGGTGCATCAGCACCGAAAGCGGGCTATATAGCACCTGAATACGATTTAAAACCAAAACAAAAATTTAAACTAGAAAGTCATCAATACATTAAAATACAAATTATCATAGAAGACCCGAAAGGTGGCGACAAAACAATGATAAAAACAGAAAGGTTATAACCCGAAATGGGCTAAAAACAAAATAGCAAAAACAAACAAAAAATAAATATTTCAAAATTTAAAATACAGATTAATCTGTTTTAAAAACGCGACAACCTTCTTCATAAAGAGAAGGTTGCGCAAACAACTGAAATAAAGATCTAGCACGGTAGTGTTGTAATCTTACAGGTTTGAGATGCGTGCACTCAATCAGAATGTGTTTCACTGTCAGACGAACCTGGCAGTGTTCACAGACTGGTTGAGGCTCTCGCTTGAGCAGGTAACAGTTGGTAAGGTGAGTATGTCCTAAACGAGAGCGACACAAAACAACTTCTTTTCACCTGTTGGCACAATAAGAGGGTGGCCAATACCCCAAGAGAGGCTTGATGGCATGAATGATGTTTGTATCTGCAGCATCCCATTTTTGCTGCCATTGTTGCAAAATAAAAGTCCTTATCACAGATTTAAAGTTGGTCCATCCATTCAGAAATATTGAACGTATTTGCAATTTGGCAAAGCCAAACATCAAATTTAAAACAGAAATAATATGACTATATGTCTGCCAAACCTGATTGCCGTGACATGTATACACTTTGCCGAAGATCCTTAGGAGTCATAAGGAGTGATCTATGCCTAATAATATACTTTGTGTTATCTGGAGACAAAATGTGAGCTTCTGTTATGGTATTGACCCAGGTTATTATTATTATTTATTACAAATTATTATTATTACAAAGTTTTTATATAGCGCTTATTCAACATAAATATTACACTAAGCGCTTTATTCTAGAACTTTAAATATTAACTTTCCAGAAGTTACTAAAGGTTTCTGAAATAATATTATGATACACTGTGAAAAAAGTGTGCATCAATCTATCACTTCTGGATTGTTAAAGTGGCTTCTTGATTGCTCTAGAAGTATGGGTTTTATATAAATAGGCTAGTAGCTAAGGCCTCGGGGGATTCAATTGAAGTGCTTACTATTATACCTTGTGCTTAATATAATTATTGTGCTTATATTTGGGTTAATGTGGTTTCGTTGTACATTCATTATTGGATTAAAAAAATCTACAGCTACTTTTGATCTGTGTTTCTATTCTACGAGATTCGAGAAAGAAATACAACAGAAATTTGGCATCGTCGATAAGATACATACATAAAGATTACTCTACGGACTACTACTAGGATAAGTGGTCCTCACTTATAACGAACATGCCTATACCGAAAAACCGGTAGCAACGAACAAATTTAAAAGTCCCGTTTTTCACTGCAATAATTTCTTTGAAAAATAAATGGATAAAACGATATGCTAGTAGCGAATTTTCGGTAATAACGAACAGAAATTGACACCCTGTGTACCAAAATTAATGGTTATTACAAACGGATTAGTCATAATTAACCGATAATCTCAATTGGCCCCAATCACGGCAATAAATTGTCACAGAATTTCACACCTCCCGACTATCAATTATTATTTATTAATTAAACTTGTCATTTTGTCCTCCTCTGTTCACCCACAGTCCCAAGAGATTCATTTTGCTTACCGGTCAAAACAGTAAGAATCCGGCGAAATCGTAAATAACGACCACATTCGTCAAGTGTCATTCGATTCTCAACATCAACATGGCTACGTACAAAGCACATAAAATTCCGAATTCGATGACGAAAATGACGACATGCGTGTAGGTGAATTGAAGAGAATTTGGTACGAGGTGAATAAATTTACCAATGCACCAGATACCGTAAGACTGGACGATTTTTTAAAAGTCGACGAAGATATTATTACAGATATTATTACAGCAGACAGATCGAGCGACGATGAAATTATAGAGAGTGTTATGTCGGTAAAAAATGACACCACCTTAAAATGTGATGACGAAGAAGAAATCATAGACAATGAAGTTGTCGTCATTTGCAGACGCTTTTCGAGCTTTAAACACGCTAAGAAAATGCATGATTATAATTTATGTGAATTTGCAATATATTATATGCTAAAAGTTTAGTACTGTTTAAAACTGCGATCGTTCCTTTTCTTTGGGATGGTATGGGAAATTTTGACTTTATCCAAGATGGCAGACAAAGAAAATGATAAAACGAATTCCGGCTATAACAAACTAATTCGTTATAGAAAAGTTTCTAATCATTTTCTGGAAAACGGTGGTTAATGACAGAAAGTTTAAACATGGCAGAATCTGAAGTATTGATTAAACTTCTTTCTGAACAAATAAAGGTTCAAAGGGAGCGAATGGAGATTCAAGCCAGACAACAAAAAGAGCAAATGGAGATACAAAGAGAGCAAATGGAGATTCAAGCCAGACACCATAGAGAAGGAATGGACAAAATCCAACGGTGAGCCAACTTCCTCTTTAACAACTCTTACAACATCTGTGCCACAAGTTGTTTCATTTGATCCAACAACTGAACTTTTGCCTGGTTATTATTCAAGATTCTGCACTTTTCTGGCAGCAAATACAGTACCTGGCTACTCAAATGGACCCACCTTAAGACATTCACAAATTGAAAACGGATTAACTTGAGAACTTTATGAAAGAACAGTTTGATCCAAAACAACGTTTCATTATGCGTGAACGATTTAAATTCTAGATCGATTTTCAACGAAAACCACGTGAAACAATTCAAGAATTGGCAGCTCGTATACGTCAAGACGCAGCTACATGTGATTTCCCCATCTATAACGAATCCCAATGACGAAGCACTACGACAACGATTCATATGTTCTGTTAACAAAGAAGCGGTTCCTAAAGCGCTCTTCAAAATACGCGATGATCAACTAGATTTTGCCAAGGCAGTCCGAAAAGGTTGCCAAGGAAACCGTACATGCTTCCAAATCAAAACCAGTGAACAAAGTTAAGCAAAACAACAAATTGAATCAACATAAAGGCCATCAACAACCTAAACCCACACACTAGGAGGTCAAATGCTACCGATGTGGAAAGGGTCATAAAGCCCCAGACTGTCCCTACAAATACTCTAAATGTCACTTTTATTGAGAAGAAAGGACACCTTGAAGCTGTTTGCAAGAAGAAACAACAGCATTCGAAGCACACAGAATTTTCAGTGAAGAAACTAAGGAAATCTAAGCTAATTTAAGCGATTCTGGGTGAAGTTTCAGATGATATACCCAAGTTGGATGTACCAATCACAATTAAAGACCATGAGTTTACCATGGAATTAGACACAGCAACTTCGGGAAATTTTTTCTCGTTGCCGATCTGGAAACAACTTGTAAAACCCAAACTGGCAGAGGTCACACATACATATGAATCTGCCAGTCAACACAACATGCCAGTGTTGGGAACCTTCAACGCCCAAAGAGTAGATCCAAAAACTAGAAATGAAAGCTCAGTTTCTTATATTGTTACAAAGATCCCCGATCTAAACTAACGGGGGCGTAATGCTATCCAAGCACTGGGAATTTCATTGGACAATGCTCTGGGAATTAAAAGCATTAACGTGCGAGTGTATAAGTTCACAATGCAGCAACCTTAGACCAGACTTATGCTACCCTTCAACGAGATTGCCGCACCATCTGTGACGAATTTCCAAACCTATTTAAAATGAATTTGGATGCCTAAAAGATTTTGAACTAGATGTGAAGTTCAAATCTGAGGCGAAACCGGTTTTCACAAGACACGACCGGTTCCTTTTGCTCTTCGAGATGACCTAGCGAAAGGTTACGAAGAAGGTATTTCCAAAGGAGTCTGAAGCCAGTCCAATTTAACGGTTATGGAACACCAGTGGTATTAATAAGGTAAACAATTTCTACAGGTACTTCAAAACCTAAGCTTCGAATTTGTGGTTACTACTCTGTTGATGTTAATGATCAGTTAGAAGATCATCGTCATCCAAGGCCACTCCCAGAGGAATTAATGCAGAAACTAGGAGATGGATTTGGATATATCAAGATTGACCTTACTGATGTCTACAACCAAATCATGTTGACTCCTGAGAGCTAAAAAAGGCTAGCCCTCAGCACTCACCGTGGAGTACTACTTCAACAGCGACTACCTTTTGGAATCAAGTCAGCACCTGGTTATTTTCAAGAAATCATGGAAAACCTTACCAAAGATCTACCTGGAGTCTCAGTTTTCCAAGATGATATGCTTGTCAGCGGACTTAACGCCAAAGACTATCTAAGTTATCTGAAGGATCTAATAAAATGTTGAAATGGCAATGGTCTTAGAAGTCGTCGTGACAAATACAAATTTGCTCAACCATCTGTAGAATATCTTGGACACACCTTATCAGGAGAGGGAATCTCAAAAGGATCAAAGGTCGAGGCAATAATTAAAATGCCACCTCCTACAAATGTGTCAACTTTGAAATCATTTTTCGGCTCAGTACAGTTTTATGGAAAGTTCATACCCAACCTGTCTACCATAGCAAAAAATCTACAACATGACAGTGGAAAGAAGAACAGACAACCTTTCAACAGTTGAAAACTATACTTGCCTCTGATCAAGTCCTAGTTCACTTCGATCCTAACAAACCTATTGGACTAGCTTGTGATGCATCTTATGTTGGAATTGGAGCCGTTTTGTTTCATCGCTATCCAGACGAAAGCGAGAGCCCAATCGCCAATATGTCCAAGACGCTTACATCTGCAGAGCGGAATTACAGCCAAATTCAAAAAGAAGCACTGGCTATCATATTTGGCTTTAGGAAATGCTATCAATTTGTTTATGGAAGAAAATTTATACAGATCACAAGCCATTGACGGCTCTATTTGGACAAAAGAAGGGAACACCACTCCTTGCAGCTAACAGACTAGCTAGATGGGCCCTATTGTTAAACCAATTCGACTACAAAATCGAATATCGGAAAACATCCGATCATGGAAATGTAGATGCACTTAGTCGCTTGCCAATTGGAGGTGATTATGATTTCGACAGGGAGAAAGGTGGTGAAGATATGGATATGGTTTGCGCTATCAAAGTTCTCAGCCTTCAAGTCGAACATGTGGAATCCATCATCCTCAGACAAGAGTAAGAGAATGATCCAATTATAGCTACAGTGATGCGTTATGTACGTGAAGGATGGCCACCAAAGCACACTGAGCAAAATGAGAACATTGAAAAGTTCAGAAAGCTATCAGACCCACTTAACGTCTGTCATGGATGCCTTCTACACGGTGCAAGAATTGTAATTCCAGAAAGCTTGCAACCAAAGATCCATGAACTACTACATTAAGGACACTCTGGAATGGAACGGATGAAACAGTAAGCAAGAACTGTAGTCTACTGGCCTGGCATGATGCTGCTACTGAAATGACAAGTCGCATTTGTGATTCATGTGGCCAGCACCGAAATAAACCACAAAAGCCTCCGATACACCCGTGGATGCTTCCAGTAAAGCCTTGGAGTATATTACACGTAGACCATGCTGTTAACTTCATGGGTAAAAGTTGGTTGGTAATTACAGATGCCTTTTCAAAGTATCCTTGCTTCATCCTACAACATCTGCATCATCTAGAGCAAGGTTTCGCTCTTTTTGGATATCCACATACGCTGGTGACTTATAATACTACCTTTACTTCAGAAGAATTTCAGAGATGGTGCAAAGTATGGGGTATTACGCACTTGAGCACCTAATCATCCAGCTACAAACTTAGCAGCTGAACGCTTGGTACAAGCACTCTATCAAGCAATGAGAAAGTCATCTCAACCAACAATAAGAGCACTTCAAGAGTTTCTGATGCAGTACCGGAGAACACCAACATCAACTGGCTTGATCTCGAGTGAACTCTTGATGTCCAGACAGATACGGACACGAATAGATACCCTACTGCCCTCGCCTGCACACATAGCTCAGGTCAAACAGACCAAGGAGACATTAAAATTTGAGAAACGCCAAGAATCCTCAGAAGTATCTAAGGTGAGAAAACAGTATAAAGCTGGAGACCCTGTATATGCGCTGTATTTTGGACCTCACAGTGACAAACATCCTCGATGGGTTCCTGGGATTATAAAGAAAGCTTTTGGTACCCACTGTTTCAATGTTAAGGTCGTACCTCATGGTCCAGTTTGGAGAAGACACTTTGGTGAGGAGGTGTTTAGTATTGACCCAGATTATTCTAGAACTTTAGAGATTATCTTTCCAGAAGTTACTAAAAGCACTCAACTAATATTATGATGCAATATGACCTGTGAAAACAGTGTGCAACAATGCATCACTTCTGGATTGTTAAAGTGGCTTCTTGATTGTTCTAGAAGTATAGGTTTTAAATAAATAGGCTAGTAGCTAAGGCCCCGGGGGATTTTATTAAAGTGCTTACTTACAGTATGTACGATTTGTGCAATATACCTTGTGCTTAATATATTTTGCTTATATTTGGACTTATGTGGTTTCGTTGTACATTCATTATTAGATAAAATAAATCTACAGTTACTTTTTGATCTGTGTGTTTCTATTCTACGAGTTTCGAGAAAAAATTCAACAGCTTCTGTTTGGTAATGCTTATTGTAAAAGTTTCGTTGAAAATTGCGCATTGCTTCAGAAACAGTTGCACATTATTTTGTCTAGCGAATTCAAATCGACAGTCTGTATATTCCATTCTATTATCCTGACGAATTTTAGTATACATGTATATGTATTTTTCACCATAATATTTATCAATTAAATTACTGTCGCGAAAAGTTAAGTACACTTTGACTTAAATATTCCAAAAAACTGAAAAGCTGTACTCATTTTTTTTAATATTCCTGAAATTAATTTTTATTTCCGATTCATATTTTAAAATAAACGTTCCTTCGTCACAAATTCACTCATGTAGTGAGCCACTTTCATGCAAAATTTCAACGTTAGAAAAACACTTAGCTGGTTATAAAGATGTTCATTCTGATCGGTAAATGGGAATCTAACACGACTGTACCATGCCATTCCCATGTATTTATGTCTGTTAACATGTGTACAATGTTAAATAATGACAGTCTTCGTTTTACGTTAAAGGCCTTATTTTAAACCGTCGAAATCCCAAATTACGCACAGTTGCTATAAAAGTCGTCATATTCGAAACTAGTATCTTTTAGAAAATGTTTCTAGTTAATACCAAAACAAATGTTTCTTGCAACAGGTAGTACGACTTGAGTAAGTATATTTGATCCATCACATGTGTAAGTATCAAAGATTAACCACGATAGTAATAATAAAGATTGCCCACTAGAGTTCACATAAGAAAACAATAGAATTAATATAGTACAAATCCATAGGCGTATTTTCGGAGTTTATATTATTTAAACCTAAATCTGACCTATGACGCCCTAGATATCATACGCTCGTGCACTATTACGCCCCTATTACATTGTTGTCATTCTGATATAAACGCATGGTGGCACTATTGGAGTGTAATTTAGGTTAAATACTAAATTCAAACTTTTATATGCAACAAGTGTGAAATGTCAACAAAACTTCTATTTTTATTATACGCACACACATTCGTCGCCCATGTACATTTTATTATAGCATGAGTATATAATAGGGTCAAGCTATTTACCATGAAATAATAGTCATAATTAATCAATATATTTATGGAACTATTTTAAAATAATTTCAATAAACTTTATATTAATTAAAGGTCACAAAGCCAATATGTTCAGCGTTATAGAAATATTAAAACAGAAAATATGTTGTAACTCCAATATCCGTCTTTTGACAAATTGTAAGCTAGCATACCAAACAAAGACAAGGGGCTCACAGTGAGACACCCTCCAAGAGGTACATTGAAGTTTGAAGAATATTGAAGAATGATGGAACCCACACCACAACTGACCATAGATACGATGGCAATGGTGGTGGTGGTGGTAATTGACGAATTAACGTTTGCTTCCAGCAATTGCTGATATCGCAAACTAGGTAGTTGCACTTTGGTGGTCGTTGGTAGTGGATTTAGAATCAATTGGATGATTTAGAAAACTGTTGGTTTGGTGGTGGTTTGAGAAAGCGTACGATCTGGTCGGAACGAATGTCATGGCGGTGAAACTCGGCCTTGGATGGTGTGGCGTGGGTGACTCAGTCTTCTACATTCTTCCAAAACTCGTTATGTTGTTGTTGGTGGTTGTTGGTTTGGTTTGGTTTGGTTTGGTTTGATTATCTGTCTGTGCTTGGAAGAGTTGAAGACCTAAAAGAAAGAAGAAAAGGAGACGTGAGAAAGGAGAGAAGAAGAGAAGAAAGCTTTCACAAAAAAAAAAAAAAAAAAAAAAAAAAAAAAAAGATTGGATGTTCTCTTTTGTTTCTGCTATGTTTTGAAATTGATTACATAAAATTAAAAAGAAACTTAGGTTATCTGTTAAAAACAGATGTGGTTATAAATTGGTAGATGAGTTCCATTATTTTGTACCAGTGGTCCGTGGGTGGAGCCAAAATATTCTGTATGGTGATAGGTATGCCGTTGGTTTCCAGGTAGTCCGTCAATGTCTTACGAGATGGTTTTAATTCGGTGCATTGAATGAGAAGATGCGTCCTGGTGGCGACTTGTCCGCATCGGCATTTAATGGCACTGAATTGATGGTCTCGTAGGACGTGGTTGGTGCGTAGTCTGGTTGCCAGCTTGCAGATGGCTACAGATAGATGGTTGATTTTGGTTTGGTTTGGTATCTTCGGATCAATCTGGTATCTATCAGTGTTGAGGTTCTTTTGCATGTCGGCCCATTTCTGGTTGATCTTGGCGCACACGAGTCTACGAAAATCTTCATAAGAGAAATCTACAGGCTCGATGTCCTCAAGACTCAAGCTGTCCTTGGCAATACGGTCAGCTTGTTCGTTTCCTGGGATGAAGATGAGTGACGGGATCCAAGATAGTTCGATCTGGTGGTTGTTGTTGGTTTGGTAGTTGTGGATCATACTTCGGATATCAGTTAAAATTTCTGACCTGCAATTAGAAAATTTGTTAGAAATAGACTGAAGGCTACTTTGTGAGTCAGATAAGATTACGGCTGGTTCTGTGTAGTTAAGGGATAGCCATACTATGGCGTCCCTAATGGCAAGTAGTTCTGCAGTGAACACTGAGCAGTGAGGAGGTATCCTTTTACCAACTTTGATGCCTTTTGCCGGTATGGACAAACCGTAACCTGTAGCTGTGCTACTTTTGGAGCCATCGGTGTAGATCTTCAAATGGTCGGCGAACTTGGAGTCGATGAGGTCAAGAGCGTGAGCTCTTGCTGCCACTGGGTTCACGTGCTTGTTGGTGGACCGGATCAGGTCGGTGTTGACTGTTGGATTGGTAACCTTCCATAAAGGAGTATCTGATAGGTGTCGTTGGCTGATGGTAACTTGATCGAGCTGGTGCTCTCTCAAGAGATCAGTAGTGGCTTGTCCGTACGAGATACCCCGATTTATCTGGTTCTTTCCGACACGAGTGAATCTTTTGATGCGTGAATACGTTGGACAGCTAACAGACAAATACTGAAGCTTTCCCCAGAATTTGAGATAGAGTTCGTCCCTCAGAAGAGAAAGGGGTTTCTCTCCCGCCTCTTGGAGTATTGCCTGATTCTTTGTACCGATAACTGCCCTGGTGGCAATACTTATGGCTTTCATCTGTAGAGTGTCCAATTTCTTCATACTATGGCAATGTTTTATGAGTCTATTTATACACCCACACTTTAGAATGGGCGTATATTGTAATGCCGTGGTCACTCAGACGTAAGTCAGATTTCCGTATTTTCTATAGGTCAATTGAATACGTAACGTAATCAAATAAAACCTATTGGATTGCATCAATATATTATGTAATCGTATAATCCGTACGATATTGCATCAAATTTCGAGCTTGTTTACAGTCTACATTTACCTGTCTATCAAGATGCTGGTGGGCGTATTCGTTTACAAGTCTTGCCGCAAATCTATCCTTATTTTGTATGTCGTATAAACAAACATAAGATGTACATTTGAATAGATTTTGGGAAAGGCAGGGTTTGATTTTCCATAATATTCAGGCCTAGGGTGGAACAAATACTTTATGGGACAAAGATCTAGATCGGTTCTGATCTGAAATAAGAAAAAATAATAGTATTGTACTGCTTTGTATGTTTTTAGTTTACCATGAATACGATTTAATTAAATTTATGATTATATGAATAATTATGCAACTATTGTTTTCTGCTTCTGCATGGAGAATTTATTTTGAAGACTCTATAGTTTGCATGAAATATCTTGCCTGGTTTGTATTGAACTGGACAACAAATGGTGCTATTAAGGTGAATATTGAATCATACTGGTCTCCCTAGATTGGAGGAATTCCAGTCAATTTATATGCAGTCAATTTGACTGAAAATAAAATGTCTGCTTTAATATTAATATATAATATTTAATAATCTGTCGGTTCTGTGTCTTTTCGCAGTTGGTTCTATCGAACGCATTGTACTACTTTCGTAATTTAAAAAAAATATTGATTTCGCTTTGCGTACCTTCCTGAAACTGTAATAGTTGCAGAAAAAACTACTATGCATTAAAATACATCTGTGACTAAATAACAGATAAATGAAAGCATTCACAATAGCGACACATTGCAAACAGTAAATAATTGACCATAGAAGGCACATATTTTAAGCAATTTCCTCGGGTTTTCATTTTTGGAATTTCGCAATATAATAATTTTTGCAAAACCTCAAAAATTTTATTTTCTCGGTTAATTTCCGATTGATTTGAAATTTCCGGTTCTTAAACATATCGCAATAGAAAACACATTGGCATTGCCAAACTTTGCATCACAAAAACAAATTGCTAACTTGCAGTTAAACCACCTACGATGTAATGTTTGAATATCATTAAAAAACTTGTACTAATAGGTAGATATTGGTATGACTTTTTACAGATATTTAGAAACTGAATTTGGTATTGCGTTCCGACTGAACTCCTTTGAACAAAATTTTTAACAAAGGTAACCGATAAAAAAAATGGTTAATACTTATACACTGGTAAAAACGGGCAATTTTATAAACGTTATAAAGTGGCTAACCATAACAGAATGAAATTACAATACGTTTTCGAACAAATTCGAAATACGTAATTATCTTCCGTATGACAATTTTTTTTATGGGGTGATAAATCGTACCTTCTACCTATTGAAAATCGAAAAACTAAATTTGTGATTTGTAATTGAAAAATACGTAATGTTTAAAATGCCCACTAATAAAAATAGACATTATTTTTTCAGATAAAGCTAATCTATGGTAATAAAATCATTCGAATATGATTTACTTTGCTGGAAATTTTGTTGGTACGTTTTGTTTATCTCAACGCTCAATGTAATAAACCCAGCAGAATGCTATGAAGCAAAGATAAAGGCCAAAATGCGTTTCTTACTTTTACTTTCGTTCAGTATGATAGGGGAGAGGTGGGGGCTCAAATTTAAACCTTGTAAATTTATATAATTACGTATATGACGATTTAGTTGAAAACGTATTGTAATCGTTCGGATTATTACGTATTTCGACTTTGGCGAAAACGTATTGTAATCGTAATTGTATTGCGATTCTTGGATGAGTTTGCAGACAAACTGGTTAAAGGTGCAGAAATTCTAAATCTACAGTTGATCTTAGAATGATTTCTATTATCAAATAAAACAAAACCGGAAGTTCTATCTCTGACCGGAAGTGAGAACCGGAAATTGAGGTTTTATTGCTCTATCAAGTTTATTTTCAGTTCGATTTCGACCGGATTTTCAGATTTGAAAACTTCAATGTATTTGTCAACTAACAATTATAGGTTTTATGCAATTCGGTTCAATCTTTTATCCGCGATTTGCAATTAAATATTCAAGGGTCATCGGCAAAAATTTCAGACCGTGATTTCTCGTTTAATATAAATGGTAAATTTTGAATCTTTACCAGTTGATAGGCGATATGATTATACTTTTTGTAAAATTTTAAAAAATTAATTCGACTTCCGGTTTAGCCTCAATTGACGTAATTACGTAACTTCTGGTTTATAACAGCTAGGTGAAAAGTGAAAACTGTTTTATAAATAACTTGTCAATAGTAATCGATTTGACCTAAAAAATTAGACCAAGCTGCCATATCGGGCGCCATTTTGAATTTTCGTTACAATTCTTAAATCCGAAATTCAGACACTATTGATAGACCGATTTCGATGAAATTTAGCACATAGATACATTTGCTCATTATCTACCTTTTCTAGTAGGCCGATTTTTAAATTTCGTATTTTTTTTTGAATTATTCAAATTTCGATTTTTTCAAAATTAGGTCACTTTAACGGCTACGGAAGGTGTGACCCACTTAATCTATGACCTTGAAAATTAAGTCAAATAATATTTAATATATTGTCTACGAGTAGGTATTTTTTTTTTTTGGCTTACTTCAAAAATTCACAGAGATAAGTGTACTTAAATACAGCAAAAATTGATAATTTTCATATTTTCGCCATTTTTAACCGTTACGGAAGGTTTTGACCTAATTATTTTATGAGTTTGAAAACTAGGTCAAATGATATTCAATATATTGTGAAGATGTAGGTCATTGCAAATTTAGCCTACATAATATTTTAAGGCTCTCGAAATACGTTCATAATTGTAAGCAATTCTAGTACTGTTATTAATTTGCTTCTTTTAACAAACTGATGAATAGGATAGGAAGAAAGAAAACCTTGATGTTGTCAATTTTAATTCACATTGGAACTGGTATTGGTATAGCTATCATTAATGAGTTTATTGCTTTTTCTCTCCTGAGATCTTGTAATGGAATGGCTAATGGTGGTTTGTTTATGGCAGGATTTGTTATTGGTAACGTTTATATGAACAAGATACCTTATTAAAATAATATAATATGTCATTGTGTTGCGCTTCCATTCAATATCTTAGAACCACCATTATAGTTGTGTCAATGTAAAAGTGTTAAGTAAAGTTTGAAAGAGAGGAAAAATAACTCATGTCGCTATTGACCAATTTTTGAGCAGAAAAGCAGGCCATAAACTCCATTGCATCAAATTGAATGTATTTTAATATTAGATATTTATCATATTAGATGATCATGATGTTTTTTTGAACTCAATAATAAACCCTATTGAAAATCAGCGAAATCTAAAAACATTTAGTATGAGTTATTGCCCTTGTTTTTGAAAACCTGTAAACACTCTTGAGAGAACAATTCCTAATGGATTTTGATGAAACTTGGCTTGAGTATTTGTTATCACCTATTGAAAACCAGTAAAATCGAAAAAAATTAATATCAGTTATTGCCCTCGTTTTTGAAAACGCGTTCAATTTTTGACTTTTAAACACTCTACAAAGCATAGTTATTGACCGATTTTGACAAAACTTGCTGAAATTGTTTAATATCACCCAAGGATGAACCCTTTTGAAAATAAAAAATATCGAAATATATTTGATACGAATTATTGCCCATGTTCTATAAAATGTGTTGTGTCTAGAAAGAACAATTCCTAATGGATTTTGATAAAACTTGGCTTGAGTATTTGTTTTTACCCAAGGATGAACCCAATTGAAAATCAAATAAATCGAAAGATATAAAGTGTCAGTTATTGCCCTTGTGTTTGAAATAAACACTCTAGAAGGCACAATCCATGACCAAAGTTGACAAAGCTCACTGAAATTGTTTGATATCGCAAGGGATGAGCCCAATTGAAAATTGAAAATATCAAATTATATCTAATTGAATTAGTGCCCTTGTTCTTTTAAACGCGTTCGATTTTTGTCTCGATTTTTTCAAAATTAGGTCACTTTAACGGCTACGGAAGGTGTGACCCACTTAATCTATGACCTTGAAAATTAAGTCAAATAATATTAAATATATTGTCTACGAGTAGGTATTTTTCTATTTGGCTTACTTAAAAAATTCACAGAGATAAGCGTACTTAAATACAGCAAAAAATGATAATTTTCATATTTTCGCCATTTTTAATCGTTACGGAAGGTATGACCTAATTATTTTATGAGTTTGCGTTAGTTTAGATCGGGGATCTTTGTAACAATATAAGAAACTGAGCTTTCATTTCTAGTTTTTGGGATCTACTGTTTGGGCGTTGAAGGTTCCCAACACTGGCATGTTGTGTTGACTGGCAGATTCATATTTATGTGTGACCTCTGCCAGTTTGGGTTTTACAAGTTGTTTCCAGATCGGCAACGAGAAAAAAATTCCCGAAGTTGCTGTGTCTAATTCCATGGTAAACTCATGGTCTTTAATTGTGATTGGTACATCCAACTTGGGTATATCATCTGAAACTTCACCCAGAATCGCTTAAATTAGCTTAGATTTCCTTATTTTCTTCACTGAAAATTCTGTGTGCTTCGATTGCTGTTGTTTCTTCTTGCAAACAGCTTCAAGGTGTCCTTTCTTCTCAATAAAAGTGACATTTAGAGTATTTGTAGGGACAGTCTGGGGCTTTATGACCCTTTCCATAACGGTAGCATTTGACCTCCTAGTGTGTGGGTTTAGGTTGTTGATGGCCGTTATGTTGATTCAATTTGTTGTTTTGCTTAACTTTGTTCACTGGTTTTGATTTGGAAGCATGTACGGTTTCCTTGGCAACCTTTGCGGACTGCCTTGGCAAAATCTAGTTGATCATCGGGTATTTTGAAGAGCGCTTTAGGAACCGCTTCATTGTTAACAGAACATATGAATCGTTGTCGTAGTGCTTCCTCCTGGGGATTCGTTATAAATTGGAAATCACATGTAGCTGCGTCTTGACGTATACGAGCTGCCAATTCTTGAATTGTTTCACATTGGAACGGTATTGGTATAGCTATCATTAATGAGTTTATTGCTTTTTCTCTCCTGAGATCTTTTAATGGAATGGCTTATGGTGGTGTGTTTATGGCAGGATTTGTTATTGGTAACGTTTATATGAACAAGATACCTTATTAAAATAATATAATATGTCATTGTGTTGCGCTTCCATTCAATATTTAGAACCACCATTATAGTTGTGTCAATGTAATAGTGTTAAGTAAAGTTTGAAAGAGAGGAAAAATAACTCATGTGGCTATTGACCAATTTTTTGAGCAGAAAAGCAGGCCATAAACTCCATTGCATCAAATTGAATGTACTTTAATATTAGATATTTATCATATTAGATGATCATGGTGTTTTTTGAACTCAAGAATAAACCCTATTGAAAATCAGCGAAATCTAAAAACATTTAGTATGAGTTATTGCCCTTGTTCTTGAAAACGCGTTCAATTTTAGCCTGTAAACAGAATGCTGTATCTGTATTCGTTCCAGAGGTGCAGCCCCCCAAAGATTGGTAAATTTTCGCCCTTTTAGACTAAGTTTTTGGCCTCTAGTTTTTCACCAAATTGCAGTAAACCAGAATGCTGTATCTGTATTGGTTCCAGAGGGGCAGCCCCCCAAAGTTTGGTAAATTTTCGCCTTTTTAGACTCAGTTTTTGGCCTCTAGTTTTTCACCAAATTGCAGGAAACAAGTTTAAATCGAATTTCTGGCATCCCTCGGTCCCCCCAAATCGATTTGAGTCCAAAAAGACAAAAATAATTTTTGGTCCAAAAACCTTATCAAATCGATGAAAAAATGGCCGTTTTTTGAGTGTTTTTGGCTTTTTCAGGCCTTTGCGAAAACCGTCACTGTGGACAAACCAAAGGTGCCAGAGAGTTGTGCTTTGCAGGGTGGTTAGCTGAATAATGGATCTACACGGCACAGTAAACCAGAATGCTGTATCTGTATTGGTTCCAGAGGGGCAGCCCCCCAAAGTTTGGTAAATTTTCGCCTTTTTAGACTCAGTTTTTGGCCTCTAGTTTTTCACCAAATTGCAGGAAACAAGTTTAAATCGAATTTCTGGCATCCCTCGGTCCCCCCAAATCGATTTGAGTCCAAAAAGACAAAAATAATTTTTGGTCCAAAATCCGAAAAAAAACCTTATCAAATCGATGAAAAAATGGCCGTTTTTTGAGTGTTTTTGGCTTTTTCAGGCCTTTGCGAAAACCGTCACTGTGGACAAACCAAAGGTGCCAGAGAGTTGTGCTTTGCAGGGTGGTTAGCTGAATAATGGATCTACACGGCACAGTAAACCAGAATGCTGTATCTGTATTGGTTCCAGAGGGGCAGCCCCCCAAAGTTTGGTAAATTTTCGCCTTTTTAGACTCAGTTTTTGGCCTCTAGTTTTTCACCAAATTGCAGGAAACAAGTTTAAATCGAATTTCTGGCATCCCTCGGTCCCCCCAAATCGATTTGAGTCCAAAAAGACAAAAATAATTTTTGGTCCAAAATCCGAAAAAAAACCTTATCAAATCGATGAAAAAATGGCCGTTTTTTGAGTGTTTTTGGCTTTTTCACTGTGGACAAACCAAAGGTGCCAGAGAGTTGTGCTTTGCAGGGTGGTTAGCTGAATAATGGATCTACACGGCACAGTAAACCAGAATGCTGTATCTGTATTGGTTCGCCTTTTTAGACTCAGTTTTTGGCCTCTAGTTTTTCACCAAATTGCAGGAAACAAGTTTAAATCGAATTTCTGGCATCCCTCGGTCCCCCCAAATCGATTTGAGTCCAAAAAGACAAAAATAATTTTTGGTCCAAAATCCGAAAAAAAACCTTATCAAATCGATGAAAAAATGGCCGTTTTTTGAGTGTTTTTGGCTTTTTCAGGCCTTTGCGAAAACCGTCACTGTGGACAAACCAAAGGTGCCAGAGAGTTGTGCTTTGCAGGGTGGTTAGCTGAATAATGGATCTACACGGCACAGTAAACCAGAATGCTGTATCTGTATTGGTTCCAGAGGGGCAGCCCCCCAAAGTTTGGTAAATTTTCGCCTTTTTAGACTTCAGAACACAGTTATTTAGTCAACTAATTTACTTGACACAATAATATGGATAACAATTAAATTAAAAAATAACTTGTGACGTTTCGACGAAGGTATTTCCGTCTTTTTCAAGCAATGATAGATGGCTAAGTCTTCTTTCTCAATTTTACTATAGTTTTGCTCAGCAGAATTGAGTGAACGAGATGCGTAAGCAATTGGTCGATCATGACCACCAGTTAACTTATGAGAAATGACATCTCCTATACCAAACTTGCATCGCATTCTAGGATGATAGGAAGATCTTGTCGTCAGTAGGTGAAATTCCATCTTTGGATATGACGAATCCCATATACTAGTAAGTGACAGACTCTTGAAGAAATCTACACATTCGAAGTTGGCTAAATGTTTTCTATCATCTGTGCCGGAATCAAGAATATCATCTTGGATACAGATGAAAACCCTTAAGACCTTGGAGGATAATGTCCATGGTTCTTTGAAATATGCTAGTGAATGAAGCAACGCCAAAAGGCAATCTTTTGTATCGAATTAGTCCTTTATGTGTATTAATAGTTACATATTGCTGACTTTCTTTGTCCAACAACAATAGTTGTTTGGCACAGGTTAGGTCAAGTTTGAGAATTTAGCCCCACTTTGTAACTTTCTAAAAACGGCATCTGGGAGTGGAATAGGATAAGCTCGAACATTCAACTGAGGATTCACAGGATCTTGTAAAACAATCGGATTTGGGTATGTGGACCATTGGAGTGACCCAATCACTATAGTCTACCTTCTCAATAACACATTCACTCTCTAATCGTTGAAGTTCTTCATCAACTGGAGGTTGATTTGCGAGCACGAAGGAATTTGGGTGTGGCCCCAGCCTTGACGTTGAGAGTTGCCTTGATTCCCTGAATGGTTCCAAGTCCAGACTTGAAAATATCTGGATATTTCTGAATAATATGTTCAATATTGGACGTAATACTGGATTAACCCTTGAAAAAAGTTTGCCAGTCAAACTTCACTTTAGACAGTAAATCTCTAAATCTATTAGTGAGGGACCAGGACCTTGAACCACCTGTAATGGTATTCGTTACGGTCTGGTTTCGGCCAGGTGACGTTAGCAGTGGAATATCCTAAAACCTTGATATTTTACCGGAATATGAATGCTAAACAATGTCTGAAAGTTCTAATGGAATATCAGATAAGTTTGAATTATAAGAATTATTTCAGAATGATGTGGATTTATCTTAAACATTGATACTATAGAGTTCTGATCGTCTGAGTCTTCTTCACCATTAGCTGAATGTCTCTAAATTTTTGGCTGGGTTAATTTGTGTTTGCATAGGATGAAGCATTGGATGAAGGATTGGATCGGTTGTTAGATCTCTTGCTCCTACGTTGGATTTGGTTAACAGTTTTTGATGATGCTTGATTTGATTGGATTTCAACTATGTCTATCTCTGCCGTTTCCATCGAGAAGGATATTTTTCAAACAATTTTCAAGATTCTTGTTCTCTAACAGCAGTCTCTTTTGAATGGTTGAACTCTTCAAACCACAAACAAATATATCACGTAAAGCATCTTTGATGAAATTCCCAAATTCAAACGTGGCAGCCAATTTCTTCAGGTCTGCAATGAAATCCGAAATAGATTCTCCTGTGGATTGTTAACATGTTTAGAATCTAAACGTTTCATCAATCGCAAGTCTTTTTGGAGCAAAATGTTCTTCAAAAATCTCATTCAGTTGATTGAAAGTCTTGTCTGAAAGCAAATTAGGTGAATATAAATCATAAAGTCAAAGGTTATTCCCCCTATGCACGAGATCGGTATGGCAAGTCTTCTAGAAACTTCTGCAGTGTCCTCTGGAATTTCGTTTGCAACAAAATTCTGATCTAAACGTTCAAAATACCGTTTGATATTACCACTAGAGACTTGAAAAGTTACAATTTTACCCAGCTGAAACATCTTGGAGTTTGCCTCGTCGCCAATATGTTTTGTATTTGAATAATTACAACACAAAAGTTTTAACCATAACTTGTTTATATTCTATTAACAAATTAAACTCTCTGGAGAAGAGTTGCATAAAGGAAAATAATAAATTCAGAACACAATTATTTAGTACTATGGTTTAAGTCTTCTGGTACGACATCAACAGACGTCTCATAATGACCAAATATCGTCGTTTTTTTGCACAGACTTGTATCCATAAGTAATCGTCACTATCAGAATCTATAATTTGTATGAGGCATGCTAACAACGATCAGCGCCGCTTATCAAAATTTCAATGCACACAATTATGATGACAGATTGCGTTCTTTGAGATTCGAGAAAAAGTATTTATGGTGAAATGTTAAGCAGCATTTGTTGGCGGGAGTGGTATTTGAAGAGTTGTTACCGAAGAAATGTTAAGAAACACTGAGATTCGTGTGTTTTGATTTAGCTTGTGCACAGTTTACTAGGCAAATTGTTGATTTAGAGAACTAATTTTGAATTTTATGAACAAATGTTGATTTTTTTTTACCAAATATCAAAATGACAAACATATGAAAATGTATGGATTAAGCATTACGGACTAAGGATTAAGACGATTTAGTATTGGGCTGTTTGGTCTTCCGCAGTGTACAGTACAATGACGTTATTTTTTCTTGCAGTCTTGATTACACGTCACAAAAACAGAAAATAAAGTCTAAAGAATTTTTGTCAATTTTACCGAAAGGTATTAAAGTCCGATATCAATACAGTATTATATAGTTTACACAGGCTAGTGGTTAGCTTGGGGTATTATGGACTTGGCTAGAACGTATCTAACCTCAGTGGAGATCCATACCTTAACTTCACCATCGCCAATATTGCCGAAACTATATCTTACGTACTGGATATTATATTGTTAAATAGACTTGGAAGAAAACCACTTCATTGCGGCGCTATGTTACTGGGCGGGGTTGCCTGTTTAGCCACAACGTTACCTGTCATTTACGGTGGTAAGTTAAGAAAAAAGAAGGGTGTTATATACGTGCGTATCACCTGTTACAACCTAAAACATCTTTTTGTAGCCCTTACTAACCCAAACTCTGAATCAAATGAATTACGAAATGGTCAATAGGACCCGATAGTGTCAACTTAAGTTAAACAGTGTTAACTGTATTCAAGTTTCAAATGGAAAGAGATGTTTTCTGTCAAAGGGAAGCAAATCTATAAACATGGTAAATTCAGCCGAGGGCCATTGATACTTTCAATTTGATAAGAAATAATAGTTCATTTAATTACACCAGGATTTTATATCAGAGGGTTTTCATACATCATAAAATCCCATCCAAACAATGGTATGCTGTCAATATATATTATGAAAATCATTTAAAACAGTTTTTTTCTGTCATTTCAGCAAACCCATGGATTACTACAGCTTTATCTATGATAGGAAAATTGGGTATTTCTGGTGCTTATTCTGTAATATATGTTTATGCTGCTGAATTATTTCCCACTATTGTGAGGAATTCCGGTTTAGGAACCAGCTCAATGTTTGCCCGTATCGGTAGGATGATATCTCCGTACATTGCAGACTCTGTAAGTTGAATTTAAAAATAGATAGTAATATTAGTTCTATTATAATAATAATAATAAACTCTTTATTTTACATGGGTCAGAATTAGGCCCGATACACAAGGACATGGTCCTGTCTCACATTGCCCATGGGGCAATACATTGGGGAAAAAAAGCGAAAATACACAATACTTCAATATACAATTCGTCTAAAAATACACAAGTACATGTGCATAAAATGGACAGAGTAAATATACAATACTTCACGAACAATTTGTTTAAAAATACACAATTACATAAGCATTAAATGGACAGTTTTTTAACGTACAATTTGTTTATAAAATGGACATTATATATAGTTTCCGCGGCCATGCACCCGACCACATGAAAACAAACCCGCCCATTCCACACACACGCACCCACGCATCCCTAATAAACCGCACACCGAAACGGGAAAAAGGAAAAGAGGGCGGTATAATACAAACCGCTTCCAAGGCACATATATATTTGTGTTAAAAATTTAAACTTAATAAATCCAACAGTTAATTTCTTAGTGATGTTCCTATATATACACTCTTAAATAGTTTTTTGAATTAAAAAATCGAAAAAATGTTTAAATGTTCTTAAAAATGTTTTAGGCAAGATAGAGCCTTAGGTTCTTGACAGATTTTCGACGAAATTAGGTGTAAGTGATTGTAATCACAGAAAGATAAACCATACTCGACAATCGACAAAAAACAAATCTGCTTACTTAAGCTCTCAATGTACAGGCCTAGGGTGGAACAAATATTTTATTGAGAAATTGGGATCTGGATCTGTTGGATGATTTTCTTCTCTTCTGATCTGAAATTAGAAAAAACTAAAATAACTCGCCCTAAGGGTGAGAAGTATAGTTCCTGTTAAGTACAGATTGTTTTTAGTTTGCTATGAACAAGGTTGTCATTTAAGTTCTGATTTTTTGAATATGCCACTATCATTTTCTGTTTATAGACATGAGGAAATTTCTCTTGAAGACTCTAATAATGGGTTTGAACTATCTTACTTACTTTATTACTGGTTGTATTAAATGGAACTACAAAGGGTGCTATGCCTACACTGTGGTGAATATTAAGTCCTATGGGTCTTGCTGTATTCAATGTCTCAATCCAATGGGCTTCTCTAGATTGACAGAATTTGGTAGTTTCATCTTCGGGCAAGTCGATTTCTATGCGCTCAATTAGGGTTAGGATGAGATCGTCAAGTGAATGGTCGTCAACTGTGCTTATGTGGAATTTTTTATCTTTCGTAAAAATCGTTTACAGTATCCACGCTCTTTCAGTTTTGAGAAAACAATCGTACAGGCTTGGTTGAAATCAGAAGACCTTGAGCAAATTCGGTGAAATCGTAAAACTTGTGACTGAATTATTCCAGAAAATGTATGTTTTGGATGAAATGAGCTCTTATGCAAAAGTTGATGAGTGTCGGTTTCTTTGAAATATACTTTAATATCTAATTTATT
The DNA here is from genome assembly GCA_030562195.1 of Nipponacmea schrenckii. NCBI lineage: Eukaryota > Metazoa > Mollusca > Gastropoda > Lottiidae > Nipponacmea > Nipponacmea schrenckii. Next base: position 38,357,883 of record JAUJPP010000003.1, on the reverse strand, counting down.
AGTCTTTGCTATGGAATCTCCTTTAAAAACAGTAGTATCGAGAAAATCTATGCTTTTGTAGCTGACGTTGGCTGTTAGTTTGATCGACGGGTGGTGGTTGTTTCAAAAAATTGCCAAAATTGTTCTATGCAGTAAGTCCAAACCATGAAAATGTCATCTAAGAAGCGTCCATAGAAAAGTGGGTCAAATGGACAAAGGGGTAATACCTCACGTTCCCACTCGGCCATGAAAAGGTTTGCGTATGAAGGGGCGAATCGTTTGCCCATGGCTGTACCTGAGGTTTGTAGATAGGTTTTACCATTAAATGTGAAATCATTGCGACTAAGACAAATCTCTAAAAGCTGTAGAATTGCATCGTCGGGTCTGTCTGGATCTGGGTTTCTATCAAAAGCTTTGCGAACTGCCATTAGGCCAGTAGTGTTGTCGATATTGGTGTACATAGAAGTTACGTCTATTGAAATTAGAATAGCATTTGAAGGGACTTCAAAGTCAGTTGTGTCCTTAAGGTAGGCTCGATGGTGACATGCTAGTGGTAGTAAGAAATGATCGATGTATTCTGACACTGTATGAGACTCACATATTGTTTCTGTTTTAAATGACTTGTTTTAACTAACTCGGCAAGAATATTGTTTATCATATTAGCAGTTTCTTTAAAAATCGGCTCCGGTAAAATTGCATAGTGTTTAGGATTATTCCATTGATGCTCTTCTTCTGCAATATAATCTTCCCTATTTAATATAATGCAACATGAACCTTTGTCACTCTTTTTAATTACAATGCTATTGTCTCTTTTAGGTACATTTTATGCTTCACGTTCTACTCGCATGAGATTAAGCTTCTCGTGTGTTATGGAAAGATTTGATATTTGGTTATTCATACTTGTAAATACGTTTAATATTTCTGGATGGAGAGCGTTTTAGGTGGTTTCCACGTGGATTTAGGAATAAACATTGTTCTAGCACCGCGTGGAGGGTGGTTTCGAAAAAAGTATGTGCAACTGAGATTCCGTTGAAATCGTTGAATAGACGGGTGAAGATAATCAAGGTTAGTCGGAATAGATTTAAGTCCACGGTCTAAGATTGAATGCTGGAGGGGTGTGAGAATTTTTCGGCTTAAATTAACGACGGTTTGGCCTAGCGGCGGGCTCTCAATATTTTTATCCCCAGTAATTAGTTTAAAGACTTACCCGGTGCTTGAAGCTGGTGTATCCAAAACAGGTATATATTGTTGGCTGTTTCCGGAGACCAATGAAGATTATCAACTGGTTCGAATTCTTCTTCGTAGGGTGACAGGATTGTTGCGTTCTCAGTGTCGGAGTTCATCATATCGTTGAATGTCTTAAGATCCTGCTGGGCTTTCTTAGAGATTTTATTAGAGATAGGTATACATGTGAAGATGATCTTGGAGCTAGGAAAGGTTTGGTTGGCTGTGGAAATTACCCTTAATAATATTTGGTAGTGCAAGGATCGTAGGAATATATAGGTCCGTTGCTTATATTATAATGCCTCTTTGAATAGGTCTGAATAGAAACTTTAATAAGTTTGCTATAAGAGACCTAGGGTAAGAACTATAACCAAATAGGATGTACAGTTATTTAGTTACCAGACACAATCAGAAATTAATTTACTAGGTTTATTGAGGGGACTTTAAAGAAGCAAAAGTAGTGCACTGTTGCGTTATAGGAATATCAAGTTATGGTAGCTTATAGGAAAGATATCGACCCTAAGCAACTACCACCAATTAAAAATGCCGTCAAAAGTCTCTGAGTATGTTTGAAAATAACGAGATACCGAAAATAAGACTGTTTAATCACTAATGATTGAAATTGGGTATTTGGGCGAAGAAAACCATGTTCAATGATGGCGACCGTCCACGCATAAAGAACAATATACTCAAATTAATCACATGTGAGTTCAAGAACTAACATTTAATGCGAAACGAGTGTTTGCTGGTGTATAAAATATGAGTAAAGGCATTGCCCACTCTTTTGTATAAAAAGCCTTTTGTCGCAGTAGCAAATGTACATGTACAAATGTATTGACAAAGGGTATTTTCTATATAAATATTCGTCTCGACTTGAGAAGTATATTGTTAAATAATAATAATAATAATAATTAGTTTATTAAAAAAATAAGTGTCACAAACATCGAAAATATTATATCGTACAAAGACATATTTGTTTCCAGCCATAATTGGCTTACGAGACACTTGCGATATCAACAGTGTATATACAAAAGGTAAAATAAAGCAATCTATAAACACAGAATTACATCCATACACAAGTAAAACTTATAAACATAAATGATTAAATAACACAATATATGAACCTTAGACTAAACAAGTAAACTTAAAATAAGAGTATAGAAATATATGTAGTTATATGCTTAAAATTGATTTCCGTCTAAAATACATTTTCTCTAAAAAATTGCCTAATTGCCTCTGTACTGAATGGTGACTCATTATATAAATAAATTTTTGAATATCAGTTAAAACATTAAAATCAGGGTGAAAATAAATACAATATTCTAAAAGTTCCTTTCTATAATTATCATACACATTACAATTTAAAATGACGTGAAGTTCGTCCTAAATTACATCAGATTGGCAGCATTGACAGGTGCGTTCATTAAGCGGGATTGGGGGTTTGCTATACCGTCCGGTTTCTATGGCTAAAGGAAAGCAACCACTTCTTATTTGGCATAAAAGTCTTCTGTGAAACCGTGAAATTTTATAGTCAGTGACGTATGATTCAAATGATATGTAATGTTTGAACTGTCTGTAAGTTCTTAGTTTGTTACCATTTGGATTATTTCAAATAGCTGTTTATTCCATTCAGTTGAATCATAGTCAGTGAGTTTAAATGTTAAAATCTTAATAATGTGCTTAATAGATAATAGTGGATTAAAAACAATATCATTCATACATAAATCGCTTACAATATTTAAAACATTCGTATACCAATTACTTTTCCGACGTTTAGTTGATAAGTGTCTCAATAGTAAAAATTCATGCCTTGTTGTCTGAATACGATAAAATCTACAGAGCATTCTAACACAAATAATCTTTTGCTTGGAAAAACATGAAAGCCAGGCTAAATCGCCTCGTACAGAATAATCGTGTAGAGGAAAGGAAAAGGGCACTTTAAAACACCACCATTATCTTTTTTATTTTAAATAGTGTTCATTTATAGGTAATAATAAACAAGTTTCGACAAAATCTGTAATCCAAACTGTGGTTTGTAGTGTTTTAAAGAACAAGGGCAGTAACTGATACTAAATATTTTTCGTATAGGGTTCACTCTAGGGTGTTTACAAATACTCATAACAAGTTTCATCAAAATCCATCAAGGATTGTTCTTTCTAGAGTGTTAACGAGCTAAAATTGAACGCATTTCACAAAAATATATGGTATTGCGTTCCGACTGAACTCATTTAAACAAAATTTTTAACAAAGGTAGCCGATAAATATAAGGGTTAATACCTATAAACTGGTGAAATAGGGCAATTCTATAAACTTTATAAAGTGGCCAACCATAAAAGAATGAAATTATTTTTTATGACATTTCTATAACAACATATTATGATATTTTAGCCTGCTACTTGCAATCTGATCGGTCAGTTTTAGTAAGCGCGATTGTTTAAGAGTTTTTAGATGTGCTATTCGAAGTCTTCCAAATGATACCTATATCAGCAAAGATAAATGGCATGACGACTTGACAAATAAAACAATTCCACTTACAAAAGATGGATTATCAAAATGTAAAGTTTTTGGTTCTGAAGGAACTGAGGAATCCTGTGACGAATGGGTGTATGACAATTCAATTTACGAGTCTACCCTTCTTATGGATGTGAGTATTCATTCAATTTTGTCAGACAAATCAAAGTGTATTGTAGATTCAAGATCACTCAACAATTGGCAATTGACAAACTAAAATTGTGATATGTAATAGAACAATACGTAATGGTTAAATAAAAAAATAGACATTATTTTTTCAGATAAAGCTAATCTGTGGTAATGAAATATTACGATCTCATTCGAATATGATTTACTTTGCTGGGCATTTTGTTGGTGCGTTTTGTTTAGGATTGTTATCTGACTGAGTAAGTATTAAGTATAGGTTAATTGCCGAAAACAGTCCAATAAGTTCAATAACGATCGTAACAACAAGGACCGTTAGGTCCGCGTGTTACGTCATTATTGAACGCATTGGAGTGTTTGAGGCTATTAACCTACTTAAAATACAGATAACAACTACTCAAGCACGTGCAATGCCAATGAACAGATTGAAGGACAACATAGTGGACACAATACTAGTATGAAAGAGTTTAAATTTGAAGGAAATAATGTAAAAATTAATATCAAATTTAACAATAATTAAAGCGTGTAAAGTTAAAGTAATGAATTAATCGGATTTTTTTCATTCGTTGTTTTTGATAGCATGTATTTTGAAGGAGTGATATCAGAATTATATCACAGATTAAAGATTTAAACAAAGGTGATATTTTTTTCTCGCCTTAATATGACGTCACATCAGTCCAAAATATGCCGCTTTTTTGAAAAAATAATGTACTCTTGGCACAATGACCGTAGCAATATGTTGGATAATGGTCCGCAAAGATCAAAGGATGACGTCACATCTGTATTTTAACTCAAAATATCTCAACGCTCAATGTAATATAAACCAGCAAAACGCTAGAAGCAAAGATAAAGGCCACAATGCGTTTCTTATTTTTGCTTTCGTTCAGTATGCTAGGGAGAGGTGGGGGCTCAAATTTAAACTTTGTATATTTATATTATATTTTTATTAATTTGCTTCTTTTAACAAACTGGTGAATAGGATAGGAAGAAAGAAAACCTTGATGTTGTCAATTTTAATTCACATTGTAACTGGTATTGGTATAGCTTTCATTAATGAATTTACTGTTTTTTCTGTCCTGAGATTTTTTAATTTTAATGGAATGGCTAATGGTGGTGTGTTTATGGCAGTATTTGTTATTGGTAAGGTTTATCTGAACAAGATATCTTATTGAAATATTATATATGCCATTGTGCTGCGCTTTAATTTCATATTTAGATCATATCATTATAGTTGTGTAAAATGTACTTTATTGTTTTCATTTAAGTGTTAAGTGTACTGGATATTGTATATAACTTAAGTTTGAATGAGAGAAATAGAAACTCATGTAACTATTAACTTTTTTTTGAGCAGAAAAGCAGGCCATTAAACTTCATTGAATTAACTTAATGTATTTTGAACTTAAAGAGAATTGAAGAGACTGTTACTTTGATCGAATTTGTATGTGTTTTTTTTCATATTGGTCCTTTTACAGGAATGGAGCTTGTTGGACCTAGTAAAAGAGCTTTGGCAGGAGTTATCATGATGTTTATGATATGATATTTATATCAGGACAAAGGTTTGATGGAAAATTGAATGAATGCGCGTTAGCGCATTTATGATTAATTTTCCATCCAACCTTTGTCCTGATATACGACAATAACCGTTTATTGCTTATATTTACGTTTTCAAAACCTGTCACCACGACAAATTCTACTCTTTGCGTGAAAATTTCATATTACCCGCCTTTGTCGCTGGAGTTGATTTTGTTGATGGAATAGCCATTTTCCTTTCGTCAGAATATAGTTCGCGGGGGAAAGCTCTCAAAGTGTAAGAAAAAACAATGTTTATCTCAATTTTATGTTTAATCTTTATATATCAACTCATTTATCAATAAATATAAAACATTTTGGTATGAATTCTGTCTTTAACGATGAAAAGCAACAAAATCATGAAATTTAATGAACGCGGATACAATTGAACAACGGAGAGGTGATTCGGCTAGACCTGACAGCATGTAAACAAGTAGGAAAGTTGAGAAAATGAAAGAAACTATAAAGACCAGTCTAGAAGAAGGCCTGCTCCATATGTTGATATGTTCACACTCAATTCAGTTTATTTTCAGTAAAAGTATAGTATTTTGAAACTTAATATTAAACAATCCATAAACCTGCACTTTTAGGCTCTGAAACTGAAGCGAGTAACTAGGTCAAATGGGTCTACGGCTATGGCCAGTACACTCAGGCCTAAATCGATTGAGTTCCATCGCATTTTGCCAATTATTCTTGTATGAGTATTAGATTGGCTTTGGGTTTGGCTAATGGAAACTGTATTACAAATTAAAATTCAACATTAAAATTGGAAGCGTGAAGATGATCGACGTTAATAGCGCGACGGCCATGTTTATTTACATTGGTTACCGTGTATTACTACGCTCAAATATTTGGTGATGAGGCAATGGCAGTTATTGTCTCAAAAACGCCACACGTATTAACATTAGTCCAATGGAGAAACACGATAGCTAATGTAAATATATATGTATATATATCCGTTACTTTTATTATAATGCCTCATTGAATAGGTCTGAACAGAAACTTTAATAAGTTTGCTATAAGAGACCTAGGGTAAGATCACAGTGAAAACTCTAACCAAATAAGATGTACAGTTGTTTAATTAATGATAATCAGAAAAAATTGACTAGGATTATTGAGGGGACTTTAAAGTGGCAAAAGTAGTGCATTGTTGCTTTATAGGAATATCAAGTTATGGTAGCTAATAGGAAAGATATCGACACTAAGCAACTACCGCCAATTACAAATGCCGCCAAAAGTCTCAAATATTTGAAAATAACGAGATACCGAAAATAAGAATAAGAGAGGGGATATTGAGTGATTACACTTTAATGCCAGGAGGTTTGCGATTTTTTTTTCAGGAACAGATCAATGAGCTCATAAGCATCAATCTTATGCACAATGTCGCCATTCATCACCATTAGGCTCAAACAATTTAGTCGATCCTCACACATAACGCTCATTAGTTTTAATCTTGAAAAAGATCGCTTTGCAGATGCATTCGATACCATTATGCTCAAATATATCCTCAGAGTTACCTCTACATTAGCTTGTAGCCCACTATAAGGGACAAAATCAGCCAAATCATTTATCGATTTTATATGCGACTGCATTCCATTATACTTCCCAGACATATTAGCAGCATTATCATACGGTTGTCCCCTACAGTCAGCTTTATGAATACCATTAGCTTCAAATATAGACAGCACAACTTCCGCTAAATTCTTTCCTGAATGTTTACGGATAGGGACGAATGTAAAAAATCTTTCGATGGGACCATTTTCTTGAGTTCTAACTCCCAACCAACGAACCACAGACACAACTCTTTCAATACATCCTTCCAGTAAGTCATGGTTGATATCTCTTGTTCTTGAAATGCAAGATCTATTCCGCCAACTACTTTCCTTCTGAGAATATATTTCATATGTGCATCTTTATGTTCGTCACCTCTCAAGTGTTTCTCTTTAACAGCAAGACCATTTTTCCAACTCTAAATACCGCCATTTGCCAAACCAGATCTGGAATTACATGTACCAAACAGCTTGCATATGGAGCAAAATAACCTCGTTTTTACGGCGCCAAGAATAACAGCCATTCGCGTTTTAGCTTCCCTCCATTTCTCAAACGCCTGTAGAAGAAATCATAAGTAATCCTACGTTCATACTTTTCGAAACCAACCATTCTTTTTGAAGTTTCAAGAGCCCCAATAATATTTTGACAGAGTTTCAGATGTTTCCTAGATGCAAAATAATCACTCATTCCATCAGTTATCAGAGGCGGCAACATAGCAATATCCGAAGGAAATTTCTGTTCAGTCTCAGATTCGTGTGCACTAACAGGGAGCTGATTAGATTCGCCTTCACTTTCATGCTCAGAATCGCTCTCTGCACTGACTGCATCATCATCGTCCATCGGATGATCAGTTGGTTTTGTTTTACTATAACTACCAGTGCAACCAAAATCGCCAATATTCTCCATCGCGCAATCATCATCAATGGAACTGGAAGCGAAAAAATTGGTAATTTTTACGCTTGTATTAAAGGGATAATAGGCGTTAGAACGAACATAAAATTTTAAGTTCACTCAAATTTGGACAATAACAGTATATATCCATCAGTGGACTTACCTATACATCAAAATCCCTCTAAAATCCGATAAATCCCCAAAATAAAGTAGTTAATCATAAAACGCTTGAGCCATCCATCAAGCGATTTTCAAATCGTGTAAATATAAAGGGAAGTAACTCTAACATGTGAGTTTTCACGCGTCCTTGACCCCTAGTGTTGAATTCCACAACTATGTTTTAGCGTTGATTTACCAGACGCTTTTATTCTCAAACAATGGAATCGTCGCTGGCTCACTTTTTTTTAAAATTCCGAATATATTTTTATTGTGGCTTTTAAAATTTGGTGAAGTGTGGGATGCATACTTATTTAACTAATAGTCAAAATGAAACACAAATATTAGCCGTAGGACGAGTGGATTCTAACGCCTATTATCCCTTTAACGGCTTCATTCAGTTTCTTGGCCTCCAATCGTTTTTTAACAACTCTCTCCCATCCACCCTTCTGATTTTGAGCCATGATTATCTTACGCTGTTAAGTATAATTATTTTTAAATTATCACCAAGTAGGTCCTATATATAAATAACATACAATTTGTAAAAAAATCTGTTGGACGAATCTGGATTTGGTTACACATACGTGTAACAATAGGTCCCACAAGCTGGCAAATAACAATTATGTTAACAATGAAAACTTTTGAAACTAAAATATTCGAAGCCGAAAGTCGGAACAGACTGGATTCCAATCCAACTGTTTGATAATTTTACAAAATTTGTCATGGGCCGAATTTTCCATGGGCCGAAAGGCAGCTGCCTAGTTTGCCTATAGGGTAATCCGCGAAGGGTAAGGGCGAAGAAAACTGTGTTCAATGATGGCGACCGTCCACGCATAAAGAACAATATACTGAATTCATCACCTGTGAGTTCAAGAACATTTAATGCGAAACGAGTGTTTGCTGGTGTATAAAATATGAGTAAAGGCATTTCCTACTCTTTTGTATAAGATAGCTTGCCAGGCAAGGTAATATACGCCCACTGGCAGCATTGATTTTGAATAAAGACTTCACTACAGTAACAATTAGCAGAATGAAATTTTCAACCTTCCGCCACAAACTTTTTTTCTAGGTTATCTAGTTTCAAAATCTGTCAAGAATTGTACCTAATATTAATAACAACTCATTAAATATTTTTCGGTATTTTCACGATTTGCAATAGGGTTCACCCTTAATAATATTTTGATATCTTTAATTAGTAATAGGGCTCATCATTGGGTGATATTAATCAATTTCAGCGAGTTTTGTCAAAAATGAATGTTTACAAGCCAAAAGTTGAAGCGTTTTCAAAACAAGGGCAATAACTGACACTAAATATTTTTGATTTATCTGATTTTCAATAGGGTTCATCCTTGGGAGAGGACAAATACTCAAGCCAAGTTTCATCAAAATCCATTTAAAATTGATCTTTCTAGAATGTTTACAAGCTAAAATTGAACGAGTTTTCAAGAACAAAGGCAATAACTGACACTAAATATATTTCGATTTATTTGATTATAATAGGGTTCATCCTTGGGTAAAGACACATACTCAAGCCAAGTTTAATCAAAATCCATTAAGAATTGTTCTTTCTAGAGTGCTTACAAGCTAAAATTGAACGCGTTTTCAAGAACAAGAGCAGTAACTCATACTCAAATTTTTTTCGATTTCGCTGATTTTCAATAGGGTTCATCCTTGAGTTATAACACACTCTCACACCAAGTTTCATCAAAATCGTCAAGAAATGTGCCATGTAGAGTGTTTACGAGACAAAAATCGGACGCGTTTAAAAGAACAAGGGCAATAATTCATATTAGATATATTTTGATACTTTTAATTTTCAATAGGGCTCATCCCTTTCGATATCAAACAATTTCAGTGAGTTTTGTCAACATTGGTCATGAATTGTGCCTTCTAGAGTGTTTATTAGCCAAAACACAAGGGCAATAACTGACACTAAATATATTTCGATTTATTTGATTTTCAATAGGGTTCATCCTTGGGTAAAAACAAATACTCAAGCCAGATTTTATTTTATCAAAATCCATTTAGAATTGTTCTTTCTAAAGTGTTTACAAGCTAAAACTGAACGCGTTTTCAAAAGCAAGGGCAATTACTGATACTAAATAGTTTTCGATTTAACTGAATTTCAACAGGGTTCATCCTTAGGTGATTACAAATACTCATGCTAAGTTACGTCAAAATCGCTCAAGAATTGTGACTTGTAGAGTGTTTACAAGGCAAAAATCCAACACATTTTAAAGAACAAGGGCAATAATTCGTATCAAATATATTTCGATATTTTCTATTTTCAAAAGGGTTCATCCTTGGGTGATATTAAATAATTTCAGAAAGTTTTGTCAAAATCGGTCAATAACTGTGCTTTGTGTTTAAAAGCCAAAAAAATGAACGCGTTTTCAAAAACCAAGGGCAATAACTGATTAAATTATTTTTCGATTTTCTGGTTTTCAATAGGTTTCATCCTTGGGTGATAACAAATACTCAAGCCAAGTTTCATCAAAATCCATTAAGAATTGCTCTCTCAAGAGTGTTTACGAGCTAACATTGAACGCGTTTTCAAGAACAAGGGCAATAACTCATACTAAATGTTTTTTGATTTCGCTGATTATCAATAGGGTTTATCCTTGAGTTATAACATACTCTCACGCGAAGTTTCATCAAAATCCGTCATGAATTGCACATTATAGAGTGTTTACAAGCCATTCAAGAACAAGGGCAAGAACTCATATTAAATTTTTTTCCGATTTTGCTGATTTTCAATAGGATTCATCCTTGCATGATCATAAACACTCATATAAAGTTTCATCAAAATCCGTTAAGAATGGCGCCCTCTAGAGTGTTTACGAGCAATTGTAGACAGACAGACAGATGGACGGACGGACGGACGGACGGATGGGGTGACGACAATATACGCCCCCCATTTCATGTGGGCGTATAAAAAGGCCTTTTGTCAGAGTAGCAAAAGTACATGTACAAATGTATTGACAAAGGATATTTCTATATAAATATTCGTCTCGACTTGAGAGTGCGACTTACAGCGAAATTCATCCTATCGAAGACAAGTGTACACACGGCATAAATTGAGGTATAGAGTTAAATCGTGTGGAGGAAAACGAAAGGGAACTTTAAAACAACAGTGAAGACTAAACGGTCGAAATGAAATTTGACGATATATTGGAATACCTAGGTGAATTTGGATCCTACCAGAAGCGACTGTATCTAATAGTATGCATTCCTTCTATTTCTATAGCAATGCAAATTTTGCTGCCGGTGTTTATTTTGGCTATTCCAAACTACAGGTAATTACGTATTTCTTAATCTGATAGAAAGTATCAATGTGTCTGTCCTAGAAAGAATGGAACAGTTTCTGGATATGATGGTAGAACATTTTCTAATGAATATAAACTAAACTACAAAGATAGGTTGCCAGGCATGGTAATATACGACCATTGGTAACATTGGATTTGAATAAAAACTTGACAGTACAGTAACAATCACCAGAATAAAATATTCAACCTTCAGTTATACAATTTTTTATGGGGTGATATATCGTACCTTCTAACAAGGCAATAAATATTTAACTGTTTTTATTTTAAATAGTTTTCCTCTATAATATATATAAATTAATAATAAACAAGTTTCGACAAAATCTGTATTCCAAATTGTGGTTTGTAGTGTATTAAAGAACAAGGGCAATAACTGATACTAAATATTCTTAGGCTATATAATTTTCAATAGGGGTCATTGTTGTGTGTTTACAAATACTCATACCAAGTTTCATCAAAATCCATCAAGAATTTTTCTTTCTAGAGTGTAAACGAGCTAAAATTGAACGCATTTCACAAAAATATATGGTATTGCGTTCCGACTGAACTCATTTACACAAAATTTTTAACCAAGGTAGCCGATAAATATAAGGGTTAATACCTATAAACTGGTGAAATAGGGCTATTTTATAAACGTTATAAAGTGGCCAACCATAAAAGAATGAAATAATCTTCTATGACATTTCTATAACAACATTTGCGAGTTCGATCTTGACGTGATATTTTAGCCTGCAACTTGCAAACTGAACGGTCAGTTTTAGTAAGCGCGATTATTTAAGAGTACATCCCTTTGTCTATTTTAGATGTGCTATTCCAAATCTCCCAAATGATACCTATATCAGCCAAGGTAAATGGCATGACGACTTGATAAATAAAACAATTCCAACTACAAAAGATGGATTATCAAAATGTAAAGTTTTTAGTTCTGAAGGAACTGAGGAATCCTGTGACGAATGGGTGTATGATAAATCAATTTACGAGTCTACCCTTCTTGTGGATGTGAGTATTTATCCAATTTTGTCAGACAAATCCCAGTGTGATGCAGGTTCAAGATCACTCAACAATTGAAAAACTAAATTTGTGATTTGTAATAGAACAATACGTAATGGTTAAAATGTCCACTAATAAAAATAGACATTATTTTTTCAGATAAAGCTGATCTGTGGTAATGAAATATTACGATCTCATTCGAATATGATTTACTTTGCTGGAAATTTTGTTGGTGCGTTTTGTTTAGGATTGTTATCTGACTTGTAAGTATTAACTCAAAATATATCAAAGCTCAATGTAATAAAACAACCAGAACGCTAGAAGCAAAGATAAAGGCTAAAATCCGTTTCTTACTTTTGCTTTCGTTCAGTATGCTAGAGAGAGGTGGGGGCTCAAATTTAAACCTTGTAAATTTATATTATATTTTTATTAATTTGCTTCTTTTAACAAACTGATGAATAGGATAGGAAGAAAGAAAACCGTGATGTTGGCAATTTTTATTCACATTGGAACCGGTATTGGTACAGCTTTTATTAATGAGTTTATTGCTTTTTCTGTCCTGAGATCTTGTAATGGAATGGCTAATGGTGGTTTGTTTATGGCAGGATTTGTTATTGGTAAGGTTTTTATGAACAAGATATCTTATTGAAATAATATATGCCATTGTGTTGCGCTTCAATTTCATATATAGAACCAATCATTATAGTCGTTTTAAATGTAAAAGTGTTAAGTGTATTGGATATTGTATATATAAGTAAAGTTTGAAAGAGAGGAAAAGTAACTCATGTCACCATCAACTTTAATGTATTTTGAACCTAATAAGATTATTTTAATAGACTGTTTCTTCGAATTTGTATTTGGTTTCTTTTCTTCATATTGGTCCTTTTACAGGAATGGAGCTTGTTGGACCTAGTAAAAGAGCTTTCGCAGGAGTGATCATGATGTTATTTTGGACCCTGGGAGCATTTTTGCTTGGGTTATTGGCTTATTTTATACGTGATTGGAGAACCCTGTCTCTGACTGTATCTTGCCCCTCTGTTATATATATATCATATTTTTGGTATGTACCTTTCTTAATAAGCAAATATTTTTTGGAGTACTAAAAAGGTATGCCTTACTCTATCTATTTGTATGTATACATAATATCAGTAGAATGTTGAGACATCTCCGTTTTCAGGACTGAATTCGTACTGGGTCCCTTCCTTTTTGCACTGGTTGTCCCTGTCCCACATGAAATTTCAGAAAATGGAAGCCCCGAAACATATTTCTGACGATTCTGAAGTGGCAAAATCACTGAAGGTTTTGTATAAGTTTATATTTTTATAAAGAAACAAATATCTCTCCAAAATTTCAAGAAAAAGAAAGTTTCTGGTTGAAAATATCCTCTGTTAAAACACATTTTTGAGGCTTTTATTTCAACTCTAGATTATAGACAATATTTTGCTTTTCTTAATCTTTTATACAATATAATGGTAGAACCGAACACATGTCTAAAGGTTTTCAATATTGCATGAGGAGCTTGGCGTAGTGATACCAAGAGTGTGCGTAGCACACGAGTGATATCACTACGCCAAGCCCCGGGGAAATCACTAAGCGACATGGCTTTTGAAAACAAAAATGGCGACTCAATCATTCGAGTCCGTAGAAAAAGTCGTTCGACCGTATTCAACGTATGTGTAATATGGATTCAATTATTACATGAGCCCGATTTCCCTTGGTATAGTAGGATTACACATGTATGTAATAAATAAATATATATAATATATCATTAAGTAATATGGGAATTACTGTGTATTTCTATCAACAGGTTACTGCCAGAGTCTCCTAGATGGCTGTTATCAAAGGGTCGAAAAAAAGAAGCAGAATATATTATTAGTAAAGCTGCTAAGGTCAACAAAGTTGAACTTCCTCTAAATGTATTCGATGAAATTACCCTGAATACAGGTCCTCAATCAAAGATCTGGCACATGTTTACAGATAGTAGACTGTTGATAAGATCCTTGATTATATTTTTTAACTGGTAGGTATAGCTTATATTACTGTACTATATACATGTTTAAATAATTTTTACAAATTAATCTGATTATCCAATTTTTAACCCTCAAAAATTTATACGTTAGCTAAAACACGACATTGTTGAATTTGACTTACTAAAAATACTTTTGACTTTGTACAAATATTTTTGAAAAATGGATAATGAATGGAAAACTCTTCAAATATTTTCTTTCAACGGCTGTGTTTTTGGATAATTACAACACAAAAGTAATAAAGGGGACTTGTTCCTATTCTATTAAGAAATTAGACTCCCTGGAGAAGAGTAACAAGGGAAGTAAGTAATAATAAATATAGAAGACAGTTATTTAGTCAGCTAATTAACATGACACCATTATATTGATAACAATTACTTTAATAAATAACATGCGACGTTTCAACGAAGATACTTCCGTCTTTATCAAACAATGATAGATGGCTAAGTCTTCTTTCTCAATTTCACTATAGTTTTTCTAAGCAGAATTGAGTGAAAAGTTTGAATGATGAGAATTATTCCAGAATGATGTGGATTTATCTTCGATTTTTGATCATCTGAGTCTAATTCACCAATAGTGACCTTATGGGCAGGTTTCGATGGTTTTGACTTCGGCTGAATGTCTTGGCTGGGTTAATTTGTGTTTCCATATGATGAAGCATTGGATCGGTTGTTAGATCTCTTGCTTCTACGTTGGATTTGGTTAACAGTTTGTGATGATGCTTGATTTGATTGGATTTCAACTATGTCTTTCTCTACCATCGAGAAGGATATTTTCAAATAATCTTCAAGATTCTTGTTCTCTGACAGAAGTCTCTTCTGAATGGTTGAACTCTTCAAACCACAAACAAATATATCACGTAAAGCATCTGTGATGAAATTCACAAATTAAAACGTGGCAGCCAATTTCTTCAGGTCTGCAATGAAATCCGAAATAGATTCTCCTGTGGATTGTTAACATGTTTAGAATCTAAACGTTTCATCAATCGCAAGTCTTTTTGGAGCAAAATGTTCTTCTAAAATCTCATTCAGTTGATTGAAAGTCTTGTCTGAAAGCAAATCAGGTGAATATAAATCATAAAGTCAAAGGTTATTCCCCCTATGTACGAGATCGGTATGGCACTTCTTCTAGAAACTTCTGCAGTGTCCTCTGGAATTTCGTTTGCAACAAAATATTGGTCTAAACGTTCTAAATACTGTTTATTATTACCACTATAGGCTTGATTACACCAGTCACAAAAACAGAAAATAAAGTCAAAAGAATTTTTTTCAATTTTACCGAAAGGTATTAAAGTGCGATATCAATACAGTATTATATCATTTTACACAGGATAGTGATTAGCATGGGGTATTATGGACTTGGCTTGAACGTATCTAACCTCAGTGGAGATCCATACCTAAACTTCACCATCGCCAATATTGCCGAAACTATATCTTACGTACTGGCTATTTTGTTGTTAAATAGAATTGGAAGAAAACCACTTCATTGCAGCACTATGTTACTGGGCGGAGTTGCCTGTTTAGCTACAACATTGCCTGTCATTTACGGTGGTAAGTTAAGTAACAGAAGAGTGATATATACGTGCGTATCACCTGTTACAACCTAAAACATCTTTTTGTAGCACTAACTAACCCTAAATCAAATGAATTACGAAATGGTCAATAGGACCCGATAGTGTCCATTTAAGTTAAACAGTGTTAACTGTACTCAAGTTTAAAACGGAAAGAGATGTTTTCAAGGGAAGCAAATCTAAAAACATGGTAAATTCAGCCGAGGGCCATTGATACTTTCAATTTGATAAGAAATAATAGTTCATTTAATTACACCAGGATTTTATATCAGAGGGTTTTCATACATCATAAAATCCCATCAAAACAATGGTATGCTGTCAATATTTTATGAAAATAACTTTTTTTTCTGTCATTTCAGCAAACCCATGGATTACTACAGCTTTATCTATGATAGGAAAATTGGGTATTTCTGGTGCTTATTCTGTAATATATGTTTATGCTGCTGAATTATTCCCCACTATTGTGAGGAATTCCGGTTTGGGAACCAGCTCAATGTTTGCCCGTATCGGTGGGATGATATCTCCGTACATTGCAGATTCTGTAAGTTAAATTTAAAAATAGTTAGTAATAGTAGTTCTATTATAATAATAATAATAGTTCTATTAAAATAATAATAATAAACTCTTTATTTTACATGGGTCAGAATTAGGCCCAATACACAAGGACATGGTCCTGTCTCACATTGAGCCCATGGGGCGGTTTCCGCAGCCATGCACTCGACCGCAGGAAAAACCCGCCCTTTCCACACACACACACACCCTCACGCACCCCTAACAAACCGCACACCGAAACGCCGTATACACTTCACAGCCATGCACCCGAACGCCAGAAAACAGATATTATCTTTCCTCTGGCGATCAAGCACACTACCGCAAAAAACACACAACACTCCAATGCGCAACTCGCCCAAAACAAACAAGCACACGTGCATAAAACGGACAAACCCACCCCCGGCGACCAAGCACACGACTGCAAAAACCATATATTATTTCAACGCACCATTTGTTTCAAAATACACAAGTACATGTGTATAATATGGTACGTGACCGCAAAAAGTATATATCATTTCAACGTATAATTCGTTTTAAAAATTTTAAAAAGTACATAACATGGACAGATTCATCTTTCAGCGATCAAGTACATGACCGTAAAAACCAAGGAATAGACTAGCACATGTGCATGAGAAGATCAAATATCAAAATATATATTTTCAAAAAAAGAAAACAGAAAAAAAAGAAGGGAATGTATACTAATTATTTTTTGTTTTGTTATTATTTAGGGCTGGTTAGTTGGAGGTGATTTAGCTATTGCTCTTCCACTCATAATATTTGGAGTAGCAACTATAATAGCTGGTTTACTTTGTTTACTATTACCAGAAACATTAAACAGAAAAATGCCAGAAACAATTGATGATGCCAAGGAATTGAGCAGGTAGGAACCCATACAGCTATAATGAAATGAAAAAATTGAAAAGCGGTATAATACAAACCGCGTCCAAGACACATATATATATTTATGTTGAAAGTTTGAACTTAAAAAATCCAACAGTTAAATTTTAAAAGCAAAAAACCTTTTTACAAGTTATTTTATCATCACATTTTAAGTATGTTGTTGTTTATGTAACAAGTATGAAAATTATTGTCCGTATTGAAGCGAAATAAACGAATAATTTTAAATTATACTTTCAACTAACAATAATGAACCTAGGACTAAAACTACGGTAAACTGCTTAATTATCAATCAGTACATTCGATTTACAATGAACCCTTTTTAAACAAAATCTGTTTGATTAATTAGATATGTAAATATTTTTCGATAATGAAAATGCTACACACTGCGCTTTTAAATGACAGTTTTGTAACTCTTTTGTTTCAGAGGACATAAAAAAAGAAACACGTACGAGTTGAAATCTACTGTTGTGGAAAACGAACAGAGTGAAAGAATCTTGCAATTATAGGCCATGGTAAACTGTAGACTTAGTGATATTCCTATATATATATACTCTTATATAGTTTTATGCATTAAAAAATCGAAAAAATGTTTAAATGTTCTTGAAAATGTTGTTCAAGAGTTAGTTTCTTGACAGATTTTTACGAAATTAGGTGTAAGTGATTGTAATCACAGAAAGATAAACCATACTCGACAATCGACAAAAACAAATCTGCTGCTAAACTCTCAATTTGATTGTGGCGGAATCCAGAAAGGATTGCCGACTTAACACAACAGAATAATGTAAATGATTTTTTTTTTATATTTTCCTTCTTTAACTATGGCATATCTTCCTATTTTTATGGGCATTTTAGAAGATGCTACAAATGGATAAGGCTTACCCTTAATAGTATTTGGTAGTGCAATAAAGGATCGTAGGAATATATAGGTCCGTTGCTTATATTAAAATGCCTCATTGAATAGGTCTGAACAGAAACTTTAATAAGTTTGCTATAAGAGACCTAGGGTAAGATCACAGTTATGAAAACTATAACCCACTATAACTATACAGTTGTTTAATTAATGATAATCAGACACAATCAGAAAAAAATTGACTAGGATTATTGAGGGGACTTTAAAGTGGCAAAAGTAGCGCACCGTTGCGTTAAAGGAATATCAAGTTATGGTAGGTAATAGGAAAGATATCGACCCTAAGCAACTACCACCAATTACAAATGCCGTCAAAAATCTCTGAGTATGTTTGAAAATAACGAGATACCGAAAATAAGACTGTTTAATCAATCAATGATTGAGATTGGGTATTTGGTAGGTACGCATAAAGAACAATATACTGAAATTCATCACATGTGAGTTCAAGAACTAACATTTTATGCGAAACGAGTGTTTGCTGGTGTATAAAATATGAGTAAAGGCATTTCCTACTCTTACTACGTTTAGAACCCCCACACCCGCGGAGGTGCGGAAAATCCCAAGTTTTAGGTGCCTAGTTTTCTGACTCTCCCCCAGCCATATCTGTCTAAATAGCTACCAGAAGCTTGGAATAGAGTCAGCAAGTTTCTGACTATATGTCTGTGTGTATCTCCAAATTGGCAGCCATATTGAATTTGTAGGCGAAATTGAAACAGTATGTTGGATTTGGCATTTTCATGTCAAAAATTAATTTGGATAACTTGAACATGATCATTATTTTGATAATACATGTATTATCGAAATGCAGGATTGAACTTTGAACTTACGCTCAATATTACTTAACGAAGATCGACTTCGCTATTTTGGCCTTCGTTTTAAGTTCATGTTTCCTTCTTATCAAGTTCCAAAAGACATTAAATCTACATCATTCAAAATCAATGACCGTTATCAATCTTTCGTTATACCTCTTTGTTTTAAGTGATGAACCAATTGTCTCTTATCTCCTACACCACTTTTTAAATGTGTGTTTCTTTAACACATACCTCGGTATCCTCGGACTTTAAGAATTGGTCAATGTTATTAAAAGGACACATTAATTCCCCACTCTGTTGTATAAAAGGCCTTTTTGTCACAGTAGCAAATGTATTGACAAAGGATATTTCTATATAGATATTCGTCTCGACTTGAGAGTGCGACCTATAGCGACTTAAAATCGAGTTCAGGGACAGCCTATGAATTTCATTCTATTTTCGTGGCGAGGACAAGTGTACACACCGCGTAAATAAAGGTATATAGTTAAATCGTGTGGAGGAAAACAAAAGGGAACTTTAAAACATCAGTGAATGACTTTTCAGGACTAAACGGTCGAAATGAAATTTGACGATATATTGGAATACCTAGGTGACTTTGGATCCTACCAGAAGCGACTGTATCTAATAGTATGCATTCCTTCTATTTCTATTGCAATGCAAGTTTTGCTGCCGGTGTTTATTTTGGCTATTCCAAACTACAGGTAATTAAGTACATTTCTAAATCTGATAGAAAGTATCAATGTGTCTGTCCTAGAAAGAATGGAACAGTTTCTGGTTATGATGGTAGAACATTTTCTAATGAATATAAACTAAACTACAAAGATGGGTTGCCAGGCATGGTAAAATACGCCCATTGGCAGCGTTATATTTGAATGAAAACTTGACAGTACAGTAACAATCACCAAAATAAAATAATCAACCTTCAGTCATACAATTTTTTTTATGGGGTGATATATCGTACTTTTTAACAAGGGAATAACTCCTTAAATATTTATCTTTTTTTATTTGAAATAGTGTTAATCTATAGGTAATAAAAAACAAGTTTCGACAAAATCTGTAATTCAATTTGCGGCTTGTACCTTTTTTTAAGAACAAGGGCAATAACTTATACTTATTTGTCGGCTATATAAATTTTCAATAGGGTTCATTTTTGGTGATTACAAATACTCATACAAGTTTCACAAAAATCCGTCAAGAATTGCATATTGTAAAGTGTTTATGAGCATTTCAAGAACAAGGGTAATTAATCATACCGGTACTAAATATTTTCCCATTATCATTCAGCTGCCTCATTGCAAAGTGATGGTAAGAATCTCTATTGCTGAGAAAACATACAACATTTATATGATAAACAAACCAAAAATGATTAAATGATAATATTATGCTGTCGTGAGCTTTCGAGACCAATCCCCTATTGTTCTTTACAAATTATATGTAGTATAATTAGTTTACTTGCGTGGACAATAAGACAAAGTAAGATTAAAAAAACGTGATATCGTCTAAAAATATATAATAAAGATTTTATGTAACATTTTTTTTTAATAACTGGCGGTTTGGGACGTTTTAGTATTTGTTTCTTGCTCTGCGATCAGTATTGACCTCCGAAACCCGAAAGTTGAGAAAAAAAAAATCAAAAGTGTATGTAACCATGAATATGAAATGTAATCCAAGCGTGAAATGTCAACACCAATAGTGAAAATATTGAATATCGTGTCACTGTACGTTTTGTAGAGTAAGATATAGTATATCCTGAATGTACGGGTGCATCTATAGCAAGCAAATACAGTCTATTGATGGTGTACTCGTAGGATTTACTTGGTTTATTTTGAATATAAATCTTAATATGTAGTTAAAAACGTAAGTCTATATGTATGTATGGGTTTTACACGCCGCATGTTTTTGTTATAAACGCCGTTTGTCATATAAGTCATATTATCATCCCTTTTATCCGAACGGTGACATTTCTCTACCCGCCAGTTAAATATAAGCAAATCAGTTTATTTAAGACACCTATAAATATTCTCATTTAAATTTTAGTATTGTTGTACTTTTTATCGCATCCAATTGCCAATGTTCACAGTAAATAATTACCTCTAAGAAACTTATTTATGTTTATGCATGACCCTTATTACCAACCCGGAATACCGGGTAACATAATAGGAATTCCCGATATACTCCAAGGAAACCTTTATAAGAACTATCTTTTAATATTATTCATAAAAATATCAAATAATTCACGAATACCTCACAATATAGGAAAGAGTAATCGTGGACTGGAAGCCTGTTATCACATAACGTAATAACTTAAAATGTGTAGGTAGGTAAACAATTGGAAGAGTTTTGTTACCGTTTATCTCGAAGACTCGAGCTGCAAACCTTGATCCACATACATCCTATGACTGTATATAAAAGCGTAATAGTTAATCTTGTTATTTAATATGTCATATTCATAAACATAGGATGTACATTTGAATAGAGTTACTAACCGCACAACATTTCACAACGTTTCAATTTCAAAAAGAATGATTTTGCACGTTTTTTCCTTTTTTGCTTGATTGACTATGTAATAAAGAATGTTTGTAAAACAGCTTTGCTATGTATATGTGGTACACCGCCCGCATCTCCTTTAATTTGATGTAAAAGTGTTTGTAAGATATTGTATTGTTACAAAAAATGCTTTGCTAAAGGCTAAGTCCCACTGCACTTGCGCACGAATTACGCATGAATTGCGCTTAAAATATTCTTTGTGTGTGATTCGTCAGTTACAAAACACGTAAAATCCACGTATGTTCCACTTATAATCACTTACAAAAAATTATTAAAAATTGTTCATGCGAGATCCATTGGGCTTGTGCGCTGTTGTGCGTGGAATATTCAGTGATTGTAAGTGATGCATGCGCACTTTATACGCGATTCATCGGTGATTCTGACCACGCACAACCCTAGAAAATGACCAATTTCTACACGAACAATCACACGCACAAACAATTTTATGCGTGATTATGCGTGATTTATTCGTGATAGGCAATGGGACTGGACCTTTAGGTCTAGAGATTTGAGTGTATTTTATATTAAATTTGAATTTCGTTAAAGCTATTTTGTAAATTACAATGGTTAGTAAGTCAGTAAAGCAGTAAAGAATATCCTCTTACACATATTCTACGATATGATTAAATTTTGTTTATCCACCTATTTACTAACATTATTTGTCATAGTCACAGTTTTGTGTTCCAAACCCTCGCCCACGAGAAAGCGAGGTTTCTCACCCTTTTCCCGCTTTCTCGTCTTTTTCGTCGCCTTTTTACCCGCGTTTCCTCGACACTTTCCTCGCTTTTTGCGTAGCCGGTTTCCTCGCATTTTTCCTTGCCTTCGTGAAAGTTCGGCAGTAAATATGGCCACAGTCGGCTTCCATAAAATCCAGGCTATCAGCAAGATAACAGTAATTAATAATACATGTAGTAACAATAGCATGTATAACGCTAACTCCAGTAGCAGTGGCGGTTTTGATACCCCGATCATTTTAAACAAACCCTTAGCTTTCATATTGTTTTATGTTTTATGTAAGCGCGATTGTTTTAAGAGTACATCCCTTTGTCTGTTTTAGATGTGCTATTCCAAGTCTTCCAAATGATACCTATATCAGCCAAGGTAAATGGCATGATGACTTAATAAATAAAACAATTCCAACTACAAAAGATGGATTATCAAAATGTAAAGTCTTTGGTTCTGAAGGAACTGAGGAATCCTGTGACGAATGGGTGTATGACAATTCAATTTACGAGTCTACCCTTCTTATGGATGTGAGTATTCATCCAATTTTGACAGACAAATCCCAGTGTGATGCAGGTTCAAGATCACTCAACAATTGGAAATCTAACTTTATGCCATTTGTAATAGAACAACTATACGTTATCGTCAAAAAATCTACAAATATGAAATAGACGTGACAGTTTTCTGAATTTTTCAGATAAAGCTTATCTGTGGAGATGAAATATTACGATCTCATTCGAATATGATTTTCTTTGGTGGAAATCTTGTTGGAGCGTTTGGCCTGGGATTGTTATCTGACTTGTAAGTATTAATGCAGCGATTCTCATCAATATGAGGGGGTTATGAACGCCTGGGATAATAGAAATATCATAATATTCTACATCAAATGAATCTTAACAACCTGCAAAGAGAAATGCTCTGATTGTTTCTAATTTCAAAATATCCTATATATTATTTGTATGTACAGGTACATGTATATAATGATTTTCTTCTACTAATAATGAATAGGATAGGAAGAAAGAAAACCTTGATGTTGTCAATTTTAATTCACATTGGAACTGGTATTGGTATAGCTTTCATTAACGAGTTTATTGGTTTTTCTGTCTTGCGATTTTTTAATGGAATGGCTAATGGTGGTGTTTTTATGGCAGGATTTGTTATTGGTAAGGTTTATCTGAACAAGATATCTTATTGAAAACGATATGACACAGTACCAAAGTTTAATAACATGCAAATTAGGTAAAATGTTTCAATAACACAAATGGCGTTGTTTTCCTGTTGGCATTCAGTTACTATTGACGTCAAAGTGTATGTAAGCAATTAATCTTAATTTCTTGCGCACAATCACATTTGAATAATACGCTAAGAATGAAAACATGGGAAATAAACAAAATATGCGTGTATCGATAGTTGTGTGATAAAAAGAATCTGGGACTTGTGCTTATGTTAAAAGAAATTTATGAAATTCGTTTCCAGATTTAAATCCCCCATCTTATTTCATAAATTTCTTATGACAAAGGCACTCTTTCAAGATCCTCAATATATTCCAAGGTGTCGCGTTTTAATTTCTTACTTGGTCAAAACCAAAGCCCTGCGAAATGTACCTCTTTTGGGCTGAAAGACTTTCAAACTTTAATGCATTAATTTTAAGTTATTTGGAACCCAGTAAGAATTTGATAGATTGCTTCTATGATCGATTATGTATGTTTTCCTTCATATTGGGCCCTTTGCAGGAATGGAGCTTGTTGGACCAAGTAAAAGAGCTTTGGCAGGAATGATCATTATGCTGTTTTGGGCCCTAGGACTATTTGTGCTTGGGTTATTGGCTTATTTTATACGTGATTGGAGAACCCTGTCTTTGGCTGTATCTTGCCCCTCTGTTATATATTTATCTTATTTTTGGTAAGTGCCTTTTTTAAAGGGATAATAGGTCTTAGAATAAAAATAAAATTTGAAAATTTTAACGTGGTCAGCTGTATCAGTTAATATATCTGCCATAACATAAAAAAATAAATAAATATCCAAAAAACTTAGTAATTATCTATAAAGATGCATTTGAATATTGAAAAATGCTTTATAAATTGATTAAGCTTTTTTCAAAAATGACTTCAAGTTTACAAGATTTAAAGACATTCTGTTACTCTATAACGCCAGGTAAGTTCACTGATGAATATATAGTCATATTGACCATTCTTGAAAACTACAATTTTATGTTCATTCTGAGACCTATTATTCCTTTTATTATATTTTTTCTATATTATTTGGAGACTTTACTATGTGAGATATTATAATCTTCTCAAGAATGTATTGCTTTGAAATGAGAAATAGTATTTTTTCTATCTATTTCAATGTATCGGTACTTTTACATACTAGAAGTAGAGTGTTGAGATGAGTCTTCATAATACTTCATAATATGAACGTCATATTGACTTAAGTAAAGCATAACATCTCCAATCTCCATATATATACAACGTAACTCCCCTGTTTACATTCACCTTTTTCCCCAAGTTTTTTTGGGGTCAAGGGTCTAAGATATAATTGTTAACCTTTGGTGCACGATACACATGACTATTTACTGCTTGTGATCTTAAGGAGCAGATTATATTATTATCATTATTGAGCATACACCGACACGATTTATGGATTCTCACTGCTTAGCGAGCAAGCGTCGTTCTATATTAAACACCCGAGTTCGCGATTTTTGTTTAGTTTTCTTTTAGCATAACTAAATCTCCAAATATTAGCCAATTTATCCAAATGCAAATCTAGTGTTCCGATTCATGTTTTTATTTTTCTGAAAGCATTGACGCAAACATGATCTGAAAAGCACACATAGCGTGCAGGTCTTCAATTAAATCAGATAACAGTGTATCTTGGTCTATGTTTATTGTAATTTGTCATCAACAGGTTACTGCCAGAGTCTCCTAGATGGCTGTTATCCAAGGGCCGAGAAAAAGAAGCAGAAGACATTGTTAGAAAAGCTGCTAAGGTCAACAAAGTTGAACTTCCGCTCAAGCTTTTTGATAAAGATACCCTGGATGCAGGACCACAATCAAAGATCTGGCACATGTTTACAGATTGTAGACTGTTGATAGGATCCTTAATTATATTTTTCAACTGGTGAGTAGCTCATATATTTACCAATGTATGTTCCAAGCTACATACAGAAGTATCAACTCATCAAATATTTCGAATAAAATAGCCACATTTTACTAGTTCCAGGAACTAAATTTATTTTAAGAGTACTAAATTTAAATCAATAGATCCATGCACTGTTTGGGCAGCATTCAGACACCCGAGTTAATTGTTATTGTAACATTGTTCATAGGCTAGTGGTGAGCATGGGGTATTATGGACTTGGTTTAAACGTATCTAACCTCAGTGGAGATCCATACCTTAACTTCACCATCGCCAATATTGCCGAAACTATATCTTACGTACTGGCTATTATGTTGTTGAATAGAGTTGGAAGAAAACCACTCCATTGCGGCGCTATGTTACTGGGCGGAGTTGCCTGTTTAGCCACAATGATACCTGTCATTTATGTTGGTAAGTAGAGTACGAGGAGATAGCTGAATGTGACTCCGGAAAATATTATCTATATATAGAGATATCAGCTGAATAATCAGCTGATTAAGCCCAAATCACATTTCTGTGCCTCTAACTAATGTTTAAGAGATAGTACATCTTAGAATTTTCTCTCTCTAGCTGGGACAATAAGGGTATATTTTCATAAGTGGATTAACCTGGTGTCATAGATCGAGACATCAATATCCTTGTATAATCCGATAAATCCATAAAACAACGTTATTATTTTAGTCGGTTTTCAACGTAGTTGACTACGGAGTTTTCAATACATTGTTGTCTTTAGTTTCTTTTTCATTCGAATAAGCTCATTTCCTCTCAAGTTTGTTATTAAATCAAATTTTACATATATTTCAAACTAATTCGAGACCGGTAAAGAGAAATGTTGAAAATAATAAATGTTCTTTTTTAATTCTGGTGGTTTAATTTTCGCTGTAGAATCCAAGCATATCACTCGAATTGCGATTGTCGTGGATTTATTTTAATATTGTTGATGTTATACATAAATTATATTATTTTCTTTTTTTGTCATTCAGCAAACCCATGGATTACTACAGCTTTATCTATGATAGGAAAATTAGGTATTTCCGGTGCATTTGCTGTGATATATGTTTATGCTGCTGAATTATTTCCCACTATTGTGAGGAATTCCGGTTTAGGAACCAGTTCAATGTTTGCCCGTATCGGTGGGATGATATCTCCGTACATTGCAGATTCTGTAAGTTAAATTTAAATATAGATAGTAACATTAGTTCTCTTGAAGCTTAAATGAAGGGAGTGTAGACTAATTATTGTTTTATTTGTTATTATTTTAGGGCTTGTTAGTTGGAGGTGATTTATCTATTGCTCTACCTCTCATAATATTTGGAGTAACCACTATGATAGCTGGTTTACTTTGTTTACTATTACCAGAAACATTAAACAGAAAAATGCCAGAAACTATTGATGATGCCAAGGAATTGAGCAGGTAGGAACTTCTCTATATTTCCCGGGTTAAGAAATTTAATTCCAGTTATCTGGTATGTGGAAAAGTCGGCAGTATGATATACACCCCGATGCTAATGCCCTAATTGTACGTAATAGTTTTCTCAAGAACACATATTTTAACAGCACAGTAGTTGGACAAAGGAATATTAATAACGACCTGAATTAATCTTAAACTTTTGTCAATTCCAATTTTTTTAGAAATAAACATCAGACTATAATTTTTAAAATACATGAATAATATATATTGTTGGAAATAATGATATCAATATCCCTTCAAATAATGATTGCAGCTCATATTATCAATTTTACCTCGCTGTGTGCTTAGCGCATATTTTCCAGATAGTTTCATTGTCGTTTCTGACAGTTTTGATATTCTTATTTTTTTCAGAAGACATAAAAAAGGAAACGCGTATGAGTTGAAATCTGCTGATGTAGAAAATGACCGTAATGAAAAGTATATTCCAACAATAAGCCATGGTAAACTTTAGACTAACACTGGTGTTGCTAAATATACAAACATAATCCTACTAATCATAATATCACGTAATTTTTATTTGTCCGTTTTGATAGTTTTATAAATAAAAAGTTTGTTTTCCGTGTTAGTGTTATATAACGCCTGTCTGTATAAAGAGAGGGCCATAATGTCGTTTTGGCTGAAATCCCAGATTAGTCGTACCCATTGACAGCTGTTTTACAATTGAAATAAGGATAATGACTTAAATTAATGCTTACAATATCGACACCCGTAATTTGTTCGAATAATCCAAAGATCTTGTTTGTAACCGACTGTGCTACAGTCAAAAAATTTGCAAGTAGCAACAAAATTTCCGTTTAATTATGAAGTGTTATAAATTAAGCTTTTTGTTGTTACGTCGACTGACTACTGTAAAAACTACGTGTAATTATGCACCCCAAAAAGTGTAAAGTAAACACTTTTAATGGTGTATTTTAATGATCACACCTTTTCAAGTGTAATTGAATGATTTTGAATGGTATCCAGTTAAAACGGTAACATGTCAAAACGGTAACAAATTTTATTAGTTAAAACGGTAACAACTCCACCAAAACGGTAACAAAAATTTTCGATTAAAACGGTAACAACTCCACCAAAACGGTAAGTTGACAAAACAGACACACCTTAATTTTTAGTGCTAAAACCGTTTGTTCTAAGATATTGTCTCTATCGTACTGATGCCTACATGTAAACTATTTATGTATTTCTTTAATGTATGGGCTCTTTGTAATCTGAACAAAAAAAGAAGGTTGGGTAAATAATCTCTGAACTGTCAGAAGTGTTCAAAGACATCACGTGAGCAGTGCGTTACGAGTATCTGTGAGGTGGTTGCGTTCGATTTTTGCTCCTGGGCGACACCTCCACTATTATTTCAACGGAAAACGACTAAAAGAGGGCATCGAACGCGCCTCCAATTCCAAACAGACTGTCAAACAAGTACAACATTATTGATAAAACGAACAAAATTTCATAAGTCGGGCATCGGACAAGTATTTTATTTCTGTTTATGTCATTAATTAGAAAATATTAGGCCTATGTCGGTATACCGTATATTACTTTGATCAATTGGCAAAGATTGTTTGAGTTCTTCTCAATCACTGATTTTAAGTTAATACTATCTTGATTAATAAGATCACATAAATTATAGGATTTATTTCGTTACCGTTTTAACCAAAAATATCTGTTACCGTTTTAGCGGAGTTGTTACCGTTTTAACCAAATTTCCGTTACCGTTTTGGTGGAGTTGTTACCGTTTTGACTAATAAAATTTGTTACTGTTTTGACATGTTACCGTTTTAACTGGTATTCTTTTGAATTACACCCCAAGCAACCACTTGATTAGCTTATCATACAGTCATATTACAATATTGACCCGTTCCTATAGACTTAAATAGTTGCGAGTCTTGCAACGCAGGCTTTGTTTCATTTTGATTATTATGATTATTATGACATGTTACGTAGCCCTCCCCTGGCTGGCCCCTGTGGCTAATCCAGCACTGGTGGGCCTGGATCACTAAATTCAACTCTGTCACGTGATCTCAGAAGCCGAAGCCGTAATTTTGCAAATCAAGTTCAGCCTAGTACATTCCAGAATGAAAAATGGCGCTGAAGAGTACAGCTCAAGACAGTCAAGACAATATAATGATTGAAAAAGAAACTGCAGGTATCTAGTGTTAATATAATAGGCTACTAGTATGTATTTTAGTTTATTTTCATTTTGGTTGTCCCTGTCAGAGTGTCATCTTCCAGAAAGCTAGAAATTGAAGAGCGTTTTGTATTTTCGACATTTTCCTGGTGACTTTTAGCCTTTTTCACGTGGTTGTTGATTTTATGGCGTTGGGGCTTAGGTAAATAGGTTAGGCCTATAGGCCTACTAGTAAAATAACTTTTTGAGGAATATCTCCTAAACTGAACGACTTTAGGCCTATTTAGAAGCTTACTGACTAATTGAACAATGAGATATGAGTGTGCTCTTTGTGGTGACTTTTCTTCAGAATGTTTTTATATTTATTTAAAGCATATAAGCAATAGACATAGAGCCGACCCGAATTTTATCTTATTTTGCACTGTCCAAGGATGTAGTAAGCAATTCATATCGTATAGTGCATAAAAAAGTCACCTTTATAGACAACACCACAAACTTATATTATCAAAACAGTCTTCAGAACAAGTCCTTGGTGATACCGGTACTGAAAGTGATATTGAAACTAAATTTGTATTAAGATGTGCACTTTGTTTTGATAAAAGCAGCAAGTCTTTAAAGGATTTGACATCTCATTTAATAGTTCACCTTAAAAGTGGTATTGTAATTACTTGTCCATTTTAATATTGTGGCTGTGAATATGAAACACCTTCATCATTCAAAACACATATATCACGTAAACACAGAGAGATTATGCTAGGTTTTGTAGATATACACCATCTGCGCACTGATAACATTTTGAATCCCACATATTTTAGTTCCGAAATTATAAATAATCCAGAAATGCCACCTGAGTTTTCTTCTGGTAACATCAAAGATGAGGTAGATCTAAATGTAATTGATGGAGTTGATTTTGAAGAAACCTATCTGAAATCATTGTCATTTTCCATTTTGAAACTTCAAGAAATGTCTCATTTACCTGTCTCAACTGAGGACTCAATCATTTGTGAATTGTCTTCCATAAATGATCAGACCTTGAATTTTATGCAAAATAGAATAAGCTCTATTCTGGTGGAAGAGAATGTAGATCCATTTATCTGTGATGGGTTAAAAAAGTGTTTAGATGATAATATTTTTGACAATTCAATTGGCCGCCTTAAGTCTGATTATTTACGTAATAAGCATTAGAGTACGTTAAGATATGTTGAACCTCAACTAATAAGATTAGAAGTAGACATCACTCACCGGGAACAAAATTATCAGTATATACCATTGCTTGAAAGTTTGAAATCACTTTTATCAATTAAAGAAGTTTTAACTGAAGTTATGAATCCGCTCGTGCAAAAAAATCCTGATATTTTATTAGATTACAATCACGGTTGTCTTTATCAAGGGAATAAATTATTCAATCAGGTCAAAAGTAGTTTACAGTTAATTCTGTATTTTGATGAATTTGATGTAGTTAACCCGCTTGGATCCAAAAGAGGAATTCACAAAATATCTGCAATTTATTATAGCTTAGCCAATATATATCCATTTCATCGTTCAGAATTAAAGACAATTCAGCTATGTGTTTTATGCCCAACTAAAGTTCTGAAAAATGTAGGTTTTCACAAAGTCTTAGAACCTTTATTATTTGATTTGAACGTCTTAGAAAATGAAGGAATCCAAGTGTTGAATATTACAGAAAGATTTTTTGGTACCATTGCCTTTGTCTCCGGAGACAATTTGGGTAGTCCTCAATTAGGAGGCTTCTCTGAGAGTTTTTGATCAAATGTTAAGTCAATATGTAGAATTTGTTTAACATCACCTGATGACATACAGAAATCTTTTAGACCAGAAAAATTTCTGTTTACGGAATAAGATAAATTATGATTTACATGTGAAAGAAACTCTGGAAGCGCCTACTGGTAATGTTAATTTGTATGGTGTAAAGTCAAATTCTGTTCTCAATAGTCTTCAGTATTATCATGTTACCAGTGGATTACCCCCAGATCTCATGCATTTTATTTTTGAAGGCTGTGCGAGGTATGAGATACCACTTATTTTGCAAAAATTTGAAAAAGAAAAGTTAATTTCAAAGAACGAATTTATCAAAATTATTAAAACCTGGAAATATGGGGCCAATGATACTCCAAATAAGCCTCCTGCGCCCAAAAATTTAACCTCTATCTCATCAAGTGCATCTCAAATGGGATATTCTACCTCTTATGATATCCAAGTTTATTCCAGATATGAACAAGACATACGAAACTTTGTTAACATTAAAGGAAATTTCAGAAATTGTTTGTGCTCCAAGGTTAAATAGGAGCATTTATCTTTCTTGGATTGTTCAATATCAGACCATTTAGAATTATTTTCAACAGAATTTCCTGACCAAAGACTTATACCGTAACATCATTTCTTGATTCATTATCCACAACACATAATGAATTTTGGCCCATTAAGGTGTTGTTGGTGTTTGAGGTTTGAAGGAAAACACAATTATTTTAAAGTGCTTAGTCATAGACTTGGAAATTTTAAAAAATATATGCTCAACACTAGCAACAAGGCATCAAAGAATGCAGGCTTATTTGACGGCATCTGACACTAATTCTTTAAAGAATAATCAGATTTTTCATCTTTTTCAGTAGTTTGTGTTAAAACTCTCAGTTTAGAAGTTCAGGAGGCCGTTGTGAGAAAAAATAAACTTGACACACAAATTTCTCATACCAACAAAACATTGATTACTGGTGTTATATATCAAGGAGGCATGTATGTCGTAACAGATTGCAAAGATATTAGGGGAAATTGAATTGTCAAAAATTCTTGGTATATATGCTCAACGTCAATATTTCAACTCTGCCAATTTGAATTCAGAAAATGTAATATTGCTGATAGAAAAACAAGAAACTTCATATAATCGCCATTTGGGTGCATATCAAATGAAAAATTTAAAGACATTATCATTAGTATCTCTTGCTGAATTAGTTGATTATTATCCCTTGGATGAATACATTGTTCATGGTGTAAGATACAAACATATTGTTTGTATGTAACTACCAAATCATTATAAGTGCATATTCTATAAAGACAAGGTTCTAATATTTGTAGTTTAAAGTTCTGTTGTAAAGAAATAATTACTTAAAACTTCCTGGTACTGAAATGAATCTGTAATATATAAAATGAAAAATTGGTTAACCTTGTTTAATAAGATGAATGATTGTGTTTTTAGGTACCGGTACCGATACCAGTGGTGATGTGACTACACTAGCCTCCTACAACAAGTCCACAAAACTAGTTAAATTCTACTCGCATGAATCTCTATGTGAAAAACTACGCACAATATTTGAAATACCACCTGAGGAAAAGTTATTGATTCAAGAATATAACAATGAGTTGGACTGTTTTATTGATGTTGGTGATTTGAAGAACATAAAGAATAAGTCTAAAATTCAAATTGTGAGTGTGGGTATGGTTAATCAAAATGCTACACTTAAATCTAGGCCTATCCGAAGTCTTCAGGATGACAATCAGAGTACAAGTTCAAGTTGTGATACTTATCAGCCATTTAGTTAATTATGTTGATGGTCGCGAGTGAATGAATAACATAGGATTATACATACGTGTATTATCGGTAAGATGATGACTTCGAGATACACATGGTGAGATTAGGTCGACATATCCAGTTAATCGAGTTTCCCCGAATTCGAGATTAACGAACTTTTTTTTAGGGATTATAGAAGGATATTGCCGAGACCGCGCAGGACCTCGAGTTAAACGGAACATCGAGATTACCGATGTCGAGATAACGAAGTTTCACTGTATAACAATACATATATTTCAAGTCATAAATTTATTTCAATGCATCGTTGAATGCCTATATCTACATGGCAACCACACGCCTAAATTCTTGCAGTAAAGTATTGACCGACACATCCCATTGTCGTATGTGGCCCATATCGATCAGATCTGCGCTTGTTGTGTCCGACTTCGTTTTGATTGGAACCGCTTAACCTTTTTTTCCGAAATCAGGCGAGCAGTCACTCTACCATTATAGCTTCTTTATGCAATAATATGACCAGGATGAACAGTTGTAGAGAGCTCCTCTTGGCATGGTTTAAACGGGTATGCCACCGATCGAGTCCTCGACATCGTTGTAGGTTCTGATGGAATACCCGTATACGCACACCAATCAGTATATATACGTCATCCATGAATGGTGAATAATTGCTTGAATGGCAATTTCACAACCTTAAACGTCGCGCCAATATATGTCTTCACCTTCGCCATCAGGTACAACTGGCCTGTTGTGGCAAAGAGTAATGGCGAGCATGTCCAACATGAATATCCGTTCGAAAAAAATTTCCGTAACGTTCGCATAACAAGTTTTTCATTAACTTCGGAAATTTGTAATAAGTAAAACAATCTACCGCTGATCTCGGTTCGCTAACTACCGAAACCATGTTTGAAGAAGTTCCGATAGTATGATCGGGAATTCGAAACCATCGAAAACCAGGTTTTAAGATATCATCTTTATTTCAATAATATATTGGGTCCGGGTTAAACATAAGGTTGTCTGTGATTTAAATTTATGACTTGAAATATAAGTATTATGTATTGTTATTGTTATACTCGTAATAAATAATAATTTGTCTCCCTTTATAAGAACTCTTATATACTAAAAATATAATAACGGCATCGGTAAATTTTTCCCCGGGTTGACTGGAGAATATTGTCTTCTTGTTGAATTTTTCTCCGAGTTGACGAACAAAAACGTGTCTCCCGATTGACATGTACTCGAATTGACCGAGTACCTCGCGCCCCACCTGGTGTTAGATGTCCGCGTAACCTTCACGCAACCAAGATTTTTAACGAAAACGAATAGATTTTTCACGAAACTGTTAGAATCTACTAAACTAATTTAGAATCTGTGAACTGAACTTTTGCGTTAATGGCGTTCCATGGAGTAGGCCCTACATATTTTCAAAATTTATCATATTTCTTATTTCCTTTAACTTTAATATCTTCTATATTTCAGGAAATTGCTTCAGTAGACGACATTTTGAATGGACCAGCATCTCCATCGCCCCATATTGCAAGCATTGGAGATACTCATTCATCAAAAAAACTTTAACATAGTTATTGAGTCAACAATTAACAATTGTTTCACACGCACACAGATTTATTGATGCAGTGTATTACTTGTTTACATAATTATTTAACATTGAGTACACGAAACAAAGCTGAACTGTTTTATCAATATTCACAAACTTCAAACTTTCCGCCCAATACCCATCTTTCCTGTTATTCCAGAAAAACTTAACCAGATATGATGTCAATTGTGAGATGTTGAGTGACTAGAATAAGTCACATAAGGTCCCACAGTCTGTGTCATATCTGGATAATTTTTTCTGGGCTCACAGGCATCGGGCACAAAATTTGAATGGCCCAAATAGCAGTAAGAAGTGTCCCTGATAATAGAAAACCTCTTTCCAGTCCCTTTAAATGCTTGGCCAATAATTAGACTCATCATGGATTTATAAATCAATAAAATCATGTACCTGTATTTCTTAAAATTATGTTATTTTTAATTACAAGCGTTTCTCATGTGTATCCAGGTTTTTTTAGATTTAGACTATAACAGTATATTGTACAGGATTATTGTATAGTTTTGATACCAGGCAGGTAATTCAACTGACTTTAATTTGTACTCTTTATTGGTCAAATATGAGAATTAGAACTTAATGGTCTATTTAAGTTGGTCCTAAGCTTATTCCATTAAATTTTGTAATATGCCATGCCAATATAAAAATGTCTTGCGTATTTGGACGTTGCCCATGTGGGTTTGTAAACCTTCAATTGCCTGTAAACATTCGGGAACGCACAATATTTTAGTTGACAAACACTCCAGAAGGCACATAGTAGTTAGAAGTGTCCCTGAAAACTTCTTAAGAATCCCTTTAAACTTCCAGTTCTTTTTACCAGTCTGATTTTCAGATGTTCTGACGTGATGTAGTGATGTTTATAGAATGATCTCTTTCTGCTGAATGGTCAATCTTTAGGATTTTCAATGAATTTTGAGTAACTGTCCTTAACTTTGGAAACTGAATTGAACATCATTTAATTAAACTTTGCTATTATTCTGATAGAACTTGTTGGATATCTTTCCAATTTTTATTTGTTTGGAAAATGTGTGATAAATAAAAACTATAGCTACATTTATAGAAAATAATATATGTGCTTTATTCAGTATTGAGTGTTTACAGAAATTGGTTGAAAGCTTATTCAATCTTTAGGATTTTCAATGAATTTTGAGTAACTGTCCTTAACTTTGGAAACTGAATTGAAAATCATTAAATTATACTTTGCTATTATTCTGATAAAACTTGGTGGATTTCTTGTTTAAGTAAAACAACCAATTTTTATTTGTTTGAAAAATGTGATAAATAAAATGAATAAAACTACATTTCTAGAAAATAATTTATGTTCTTGAGCTCTTACAGAAATTGGTTGAAAGCTTATTCTTTTATGATTTGCATTCGAAGAATAGCCTTGACCCCCCCCCCCCTTTTTAGGTGTAACCAATTACACTCCCTGTGCTTGAGGTGTCAATCTGCTCTGAAACTGGTGTAAACTCTCACACTCTACACCAATCAAAGTGTAATTGTTTACACTATTAAACGCGTTTTATTTTAAAGAAGTGTTTAATTACAACGGAATTGGCGATGCCCTCATTCTTTTAACATTTATCTAAGTGTGAAGCTTTGCACCTTTATAAGTGTATTAGTTTTGGCAAGGTGTAATTCAATTCCAAATTTGGTGTTAACCTTCTCATTTTACACTTAAAGAGGTGTACGTGGTTACTCTTGGTGCGAGTAAAATAACAACAACCGTGTGAACCGTAACACTTGGAAGCGTGTAATCAGAGTTTTCACCTCTGCGTGTTATCATTAGATACGCTCATATTGGTGTAAAGTTACCCGGTATATAGTGTAATCTTGCACCAACAAAGTGTAACAATTCAACACTAATATTGGCGTATGATTACACCTTTTTGGGTGGCGACTAAGTTTCCACCCAAAAGGTTTAAACTCTCTCTTTCTTTTTTCTTTGTATCGAAACTTTATCTTGTAGGTGTCCTTATATGTAAAGTTGCATATTATGTTTATTAACAATCCACATTGAACATAATTTTTTTTTGTCGAATGTGGGTCAGTATTAGAACGTTGAGTACATTACTAACAAAGGAGTGAAGTTGAAAGTTCGTTATTCGAAAACTTTAACAAAGAATTATAAGTAGGTTATAGTTTGCAGTCCTTTAAAAATTTCCCTTAAACTACCTATCTGTAAACCTTTGTGGCATCGGAATCCGTTATTTGATAAACTGGTGACTCATTGCTACCGCATCTCGACCCTCAAAGGATATCTTACGGAGCCGAAGTTGGAGGATGGGGGTGTGCGGCTAAATATCCCCTCCCCCTCACGAATAATTTACACTGCAAGGAGGAATTTAATAAAAAAAAAATTGGAATAGAATTTATTGATTTATGTACTAAACATAGAAAAGTTATGCAGGAATCTCAATTAAAATATCACATTGAATAAAATTAATTAATTCAAGAGAATTGAAGATATTTTATTAGTGATTCTAAACGGGAAATTCTCTATGTCCTCGGCCGTGACCATAATTCTTAATCGACTTGCCTTTGTTAATCTTATTTCTGTTACCTTGGGTATTATCTAGTCCACCGTTTCCATGTGGAGTAAATTTCGGGCATGCCCCATCAAATAATTTCTGAACTTTTCTGGAAATAAAGAAAGATCGATGTATGTTTTGTGCTGAGGCAGGCATATATACAATTGCTCAATGTTTTACGGAATCTCCCATTTTCCAAGATATATTTCTTATTTGCACAGTGAAGTGTTTGTATGTTATGTTTTTTTTTTCAATATGAAACAATAAAGATGTCGCTATTTTTTTAGAAGAATGGCCCAGTCCTAAGAGTGTCATGATTAAATGCTTATGATTTTTAACTAAGAAAAAGTATTGATATAGATTTGTTTCTGGAAACAAATAAAACTTACTTGCAGGCCATCAAACACTCATTAGGATAGGTTAACAATGTAGACCCACATACGGGTTTATATATATTAGGACAAACAGCACACGGATCAGAACATTCACCATTATAGGCCCAATTAACTTTCCTAAATATAAAAGTATTATTGTGGTCCAGATAGATCTTATGCATGTAATCATTAAAAAAACATAAAGTTCATGAATATTGTGAGTAATGTGTAGAGAATACCTTTATTCGTATGCAATTTTAATTTGTGCTCTCAAACGGTTATAAGGAAACTTTACTAATTTTTGCCATATTTGCAACGGCTGTTATATTCGCTAAGGCAAAGAAAATTCACCTACTGGCAATTTAATAAACACAGGTTGGAATAGGTTATACCATTAGTTCCACAAACAGGATCATATATTTTAGTACATGAACATATCTTTTCGCATTCCCCTGAATGCTTCAGAACTACTTCACTGTAAATGACAATAACTCATTTGGAAAACTTACTTATATTATGAAACTTCAGTGATAACTGATTAACATTATTGTACATGAATGTATTCATTACAATTATTTACACCTGTTACATTCGGAACATTGCCAAATGCTCAAGTCACAAAAAAATATTTCGTTTTAATACTACTAAGGCTTAACGAACAATATTCTTCTGTTTCCCTTCGAGAATTTTATTTGCATATAATTTTCAAATTCTATTCTTCTACAAACTTACACTCAGTTTAAATCACATTCATTAGAATGTATTCTAACTTCTTACAAAAACAATGTTTTCCTTGTATAATAAGGTTATTTTGATTGGCGTTCTCGCTTATAGTACAGATACTTTATAGTGAGGTGAGTGGTGAGAGTGCCAATTTCACTAGATGTATGCAAGCGTTATGACAATTTGTCAAGATCCACATCCAATGAAAACCAATCACAAAATAAAAATTGTGTCTTCGAATTTTCACTTACCCGCAATTTAATTCACATTCATTAGAATATGTTATACCATCTTCACCACAAACTGGTTCATAATTTCTAGGACAGGGACATGGACATTTTCCATCAGATTTCTTTGTTACTTGTCTATAATCCAAAAAAAAATATATTAATTTGTTGTCAAATTGTCTAAAATTACACAAAAACTTTGCTATTATTAATTAAAACTTAATTCTCACTTACCCGCAATTTAATTCACATTCACATGTGAGAGTTACTGCCCTTTAACTATATGTTAAACAATAGTCGAAAGTCTAATAATGACTGTTGAACGATGACCGGAAGTCCAAGTACTGCGGTCTTTATAAGACGCATTGACAAACGTGTACCCCATTAACTAACTTACAATACAAATTAACAAAAACAACTCAATGTATATTCACTTTAGTTCTGTATACAAAGAAAAGTGTAATCAAATTTTTGCACCCTTACTAGTTCATTTTACGTTATCGTATTAAGTGTAATTGGAAAAAGGTGTTAATAGTTTCTCGAGTTGAATAGTATGCAAATCTCATTAACGTAAGATGGAATTTGAAAAATTTAAGATACAATGGTCTTCTTAAAATGATAATCATTCTGAGGACTGTGATAATATGTTATTGAAGACACCTCATGTGAATTGAGTGTGGCAGAAGGTTATGGCAGAAGTGGGCCTATCAGACACTTTTCTCTGATGTAACGTAGTTGATGCTTCCGGTTTGCAAGATGGTGTACACTTTTTCGCATTACCAGTGGAATACCCCGAGGGAGTGTACTTGGACCATTATTATTTGTAGTGTACATCAATGACCTTCCAGACCTTATTTGCAGATGACACACAACTTTATCGGATAAAGTCTAATTGTCAAATTGTCTACAATCACACAAAATCTTTGCTATCATTAATTAAAACTTAATTCTCACTTACCCGCAATTTAATTCACATTCATTAGAATACGTAATACCATCTTCACCACAAACTGGTTCATAATTTCTAGGACAGGGACATGGACATTTTCCATCAGATTTCTTTGTTACTTGCCTATAAACCAGATAAAAAGTATTCTAATTTGTTGTCAAATTGTTTCATTTCAAACAAAATCTTTGCTATCATTAATCAAAATTTAATTCTCACTTACCCGCAATTTAATTCACATTCATTAGAATATGTTATACCATCTTCACCACAAACTGGTTCATAATTTCTAGCACAGGGACATGGACATTTTCCATCAGATTTCTTCGTTACTTGTCTATAATCAAAAAAAAATATATATTGATTTGTTGTCACATTGTCTAAAATTACACAAAATCTTTGCTATCATTAATTAAAACTTAATTCTCACTTACCCGCAATTTAATTCACATTCATTAGAATACGTAATACCATCTTCACCACAAACTGGTTCATAATTTCTAGGACAGGGACATGGACATTTTCCATCAGATTTCTTTGTTACTTGCCTATAAACCAGATAAAAAGTATTCTAATTTGTTGTCAAATTGTTTATTTTCAAACAAAATCTTTGCTATCATTAATCAAAATTTAATTCTCACTTACCCGCAATTTAATTCACATTCATTAGAATATGTTATACCATCTTCACCACAAACTGGTTCATAATTTCTAGGACAGGGACATGGACATTTTCCATCAGATTTCTTCGTTACTTGTCTATAATCCAAAAAAAATATATATTGATTTTTTGTCACATTGTCTAAAAGTACACAAAATCTTTGCTATCATTAATCAAACTTTAATTCTCACTTACCCGCAATTTAATTCACATTCATTAGAATATGTAATACCATCTTCACCACAAACTGGTTCATAATTTCTAGGACAAGGACATGGACATTTTTTTGGTAGCCTTTAATGCGTAGTTCCACTTACTCTTGTACTTTTTGTACCCTACCCATTTTTTTGCAACTTCCATGAATATGTTCTTGCTGCTTACAAACCACGAAATGACACCAATGATATAAATACGGATATTTCACATATTATTCGCCTCGATTAACACGATTTGTTAAAATGTTCTTAAACTTACACACAGTCCATTTCACATTGGTTACTGTATGTTTGACCATCAACGCCACAAACTGGTTCATCTATCAACTGGCAAGCACATGCTGGAGGACATTCTCCATCAGATTTCTTGACAATTCCACTGAAATGGTTAAATATTGGGTTTCATATGCTTAATTATTGGCAGGCCTCAACCAAATACGTTATCAATAAATTATCACTTTGGATGAATTTGACTTAATATTACGTCATTACAAAGAGGACCTCTAAGAAATATGAAAACTTACAAACAGTTCAGTTCACATTGATTACTATATGTTTTACCATCAACACCACAAACTGGTTCATGTATCAACTGACAAGCACAAACTGGACATTCTCCATCAGATTTCTTGACAACTCCACTGAAATTGTGATAATGATGTTTGTAAACTACGAGCACTCACCCATGTTTAAGACTCCCTCATAAATTCATCGTATAACGTCACCCCAGCACGCTTATCAATCAGTGCTCCGGTTGTGATAACCTTTCAAAGCTAGAATACAAAAACTTACAAACAGTTCAGTTCACATTGGTTACTATATGTTTTACCATCAACACCACAGACTGGTTCATGTATCAACTGACAAGCACAAACTGGACATTCTCCATCAGATTTTTTGGCAACTCCACTGAAATGGTTAAATTTTTGGTTGCATCTGTTTAATTATCAGCAGGCATCAACCAAATACGTTATCAAGAAATAATCAAATTTGGTGGATGAATTTTGACTTAATATTACGTCATCACAAGGAACAACTCTAAGAAATCAAATGAGAAGCACAAACTGTCGAACATTAACTATTGGAACTTTAGGCAACTCCAGTGAAATTTGTATTTCTCATTAGTTTGATTATTATTTAGCATCAACAAAGTAAGTCATCATTTTAACTTAATTATTGCGTCATTACGAATAAGAAAATAAGAAAACTTACAAACAGTTCAGTTCACATTGATTATTATATGTTTTACCATCAACACCACAAACTGGTTCATGTATCAACTGACAAGCACAAATTGGACATTCTCCATCAGATTTTTTGACAACTCCACTGAAATGAAGGATAAAAGAAACAAATTTGTATGTATATTTACACTGACTTTCTATTCCTTAAATACATCATTTTCATCACCCACGTACCCTAACCATTTAAAAAATAGCGTGTTTGTGTTTTGTCATATCTGATAAAAAATTCACACAAACATAAATACTCAATTTCATTACATTATTATTTGGAGGGCTAACTAAAAAAAATCCGTATAATGAATGATGGAGGGATATGCAATGATAAAAACGACTTAATTTTGTCATAATACTTACACACATTGTAGATGACATTCATTATTGTACGTTTTACCATCAACACCACAAATAGGTTCATAGATCAAAGGACATGGACACAGAGGATTAGCTCCAACTGAAATGAAAATTGCACTAAGAACAGAGTAACAATTTACAGTTTACTGTTAATTATCTTATTACAGACGTTGATTTACTCCTGGGGAAATCACCACGTACATGCTACGTTCGATCGGTTTTTATCGTTTTGTTTTGTATATTAGATTTGTGTAAATAGGACCTGTCTACAATATCAGGAAATTGCTTCGAGACTCGGAATCCCATCTGGTCTAGCTCACCGTCCACGAACTCATTTATTGACTTTCCTCTCTACAAGTCCAATAATGTACTTTCCAACCGGTTTTTATACGGTTAACCTTCTCTTTTTGGGCGAACTCCTTGTGTGATGCGGTTTTTCTAAAATGTATAGAAGATTTATCTGGGATTTTAAAAACCACTGCTGGCCGCAGTCTCATTTTATTATTTATTCCATTATATCACTCTAATAAGCAAATAAAAGTTGCTTTTATTGTTGCGTATGTTAACTGCATGTTTGATAGCGAGTAAAGCAGCACGTTTTTAAGCGTTTCTTTCTAACAAACTTATTGTGACATTATGATACTATGGTTGTTGTTATTTGTATAATTGTTGTGATATGCAATCTAATAATAAGTAATTTTTCTATTCCATTAAATCTTAATGAACTCTTACTAAGAATGTACAAAGATCGTGATATGATTTTTCTCCTACATAGTTACTTCATTTCGCCTTCTTTCGCCGATTAGTTCGTTCTTAAAATATAATTGGTTTACTTTTGAGTATTTGTAAAATGTTGCATGTCTCTACAAATAAATAGTTTTAATGCACACTCGATACACCCTCGTTCTTTTGAATGAGTTAACTAATATAAACTGTTAAAAATATTTTCTCAATCACAATGTAGCTTTACTTTTTCATGGAGCACATGGTATTTATCGTTATCGAACAAAAAAATATACCTCTCTGTAGAATATATTGTTATAAGCTCTAGCTTTGAGCGATATGACAATTGAAACAGGTGAAGTTAATCGTACAATTGGCAACAGATGTGCATTTATGTAAGTAAGTATGCTACGTCTAATGTATAAATCGCATGGAAACATGCCTTGGCTAAGAACAAAATAAAGAACTCTAAGTTAATAGGTACATAGAATGTTTGTAAAGACAATAAATTCCAAAACATTCACCATCTGCTTTTTAATTTATCAAACATTTGTCCCATAATAAGCGATGAACTTTTACAAGGCAAAGTAACCTTTTACGATTGATATGCTCTAATATATGCCAGTGCTCAACTCATATTAAAGTAGAATGCTACTTTAAAGGGACATTCTGTTATGTAGGTTGACAAAACAACTGTTAACTTTTAAACTAATTTTAAATGTTCACTAGTAATCATTTAAGTTGTAAGAATAGTGCTTTACGGATTGAAGCAAATTAAATGTGAAATAGTAGAGAATTATGTCTCCTACTGATTCTGAATGTTTCAACTGATAATAATGATCCAAACAATTATAAACAATAATAAGGCCAAACACCAAAACAAGATTAAACTGTTTAATTAACGATTTGTAGGTTCCAGTTTTAACTAATAAATTCATTTTGATCCATAAGATTAATGGATGTAAATAACATAATCTAGGAATATTTTCATGTATAATTTACGATGATTTAGATAATGATAATTTTGCCTACTGCCCCTGTATATTGTGGAAAGTTAGAGGTGATATCTCAAATGGAGGGAATATATTATATATATCTTATTAAGCGTTCATGTGCAAATACCAGAGACCTTCAATTAAAATAAGAATTTTAGCGCATATCGACAACTGGATAAATATTCTGGATATCCGAGTGCTATAAAAGTAGTCCTCCTGTAATTTATCTGTGACGATATTCAATCCTTTTATTATGCTTTAATGTACCAAAATATAATATTACTTACCCGAAGCGAAGACCACAAAGATAATCAAGCCCTTCATGATCGAAATAAATATCCAAAACTGAATACTAAAATCTTTCTTCACTTTATATAGGAATCAATTTCCTTCAATATTGACAAAAACAAGTCTTTACCTTACTTACTTTGTTGACTTCAAATATTAACGGATATAGTCTTATATATATTTCTCATAAAATTCAAATCTAAAAGAGTTTGAAATTAACATTTAGATATATTAAAATGATAAGGTATCCGTATTCTTAAATCCTTATGGTGGTAACCGCCAGCATATTTTTAACATAATCTTATTAAATTGTTATCGTTTGTTGAGTAGGTCGTGAATTTTATTTTATTTAAAAGGAACAGGTTCGAGATATTCCTAAATAAATACTTAAAAGACTATATATGCATTTTATAAATAAAAGGGGAGACGTCAAGAAAGCTGTTTCAGCATGTTTATATCAACATTAAACTTATTATAACAAATGTCAAATTAACTGGGATTATCCCAAGTTTCACCCAGTGCTAACTCGGCTTAGGTGTGGTGGAAAATAATTTTAAGGTTTTCTCTAATTAAATAAACCATGTATACGAAAAGTACACCTCACTATTTCGTGCTGTAGTTGTTATCCTGGCCAAATATCCCAGAAACAGAATGGCGCTGTCACAATAATTTGCATTTAGTCCGGCAAAAAAGCAGAAAGCACTTTCCTTTGAAATGTTTTAAAACTTAATACACAAATATCGTTTAAAAACTTTCTTTTATTTACTTGAACGCAATCTGATCTTTAACACGAGCTTCTAAATCTCTTCATATTTCTCGACTAAATGTGGTGTTATTGTAGGAGATCTTACGACTGGTAGATACAGTTGGCTCATTTTGAGCATGACTATGATCTCGATCTTGTGCATAGTTTTTGGTTATCGAAGAACTACCAATGCACCGAAATAGTCAATGTGTATGAATGTATGTATGTTAGTATTGTAATGAAAAATGTCTATTAAACAGAGCTAAAAATTAAAAAAAGCACGTCCCC
This sequence comes from Nipponacmea schrenckii, assembly GCA_030562195.1. Lineage (NCBI taxonomy): Eukaryota > Metazoa > Mollusca > Gastropoda > Lottiidae > Nipponacmea > Nipponacmea schrenckii. The sequence goes on along the minus strand of JAUJPP010000003.1, from coordinate 38,313,321 downwards.
TTATTTCTGCACAAGCTAAATATCACTAAGGCTACTTTTCATTGTGTATCATTTCTAATAAAATGTGGTATTAAGTCTAAGGTTCTTTGTGCACTGCAGTCTAAAGTGGTAAATTTTCTCCGAGAAAAATCAATTGAAATGCATATTATGTATACATCTTTGTACTCCTGATTGGTTTGGTGGCTTGATTATAGGTTATTTATTGGATTATCTACTGTTAGGGTATCTCTAAACGTGCACATTTATGTTTGAGAGCCTTCCAAATTATATTAAACTTGCTTTTGTGCATGTCTTTTATCTTGTTTATGATACATAAACAACCTTGTTGTCCTTATCAACTGTTTATAGAATAATTAAGTACAACGTTGTACACTTACTAAAAGAAACTCGAATAAATCGTTTCTCTATTTCTAATGATTATCCTTTTCATCATTAATGGCCGCTGTCCTGGCAAAACTTGTATAGCATTACAGACACAGCATGTAATGCAAGAAAAGGAAGCGTAAGTAAACTAAGATATTTAAGAAAATAAAACAAACACGCCTGCGGTAGCGGTCAAATATAAATAGCATAGTCTTTAATATAATCAAATTCAAGGACAAAAATTCAACTAGTTTCCTGCAAATTTATACCAGAAAATAGTATTGAAACTTTATGTCGTATACTTTAGACGGATTAGAAACTAAAGGAAAGTAGAAGTATAAAATATAAAGTATATTGAAAAGTTTTGTGAGAGATATTTCATCCTTTATAAATAGTTCAGTTAGGTTATCAATATACACCTTGGGTTTAAACCATTCAGAATTACAGACAAGCGTGTATGGAAGACAATCCCTGCTATAATTAATCATTCTTAATGCCTAATTCGGTGTTAAACATTAGTACAGTAAAATCAACATTTGTACGCTTAATTTGACATTTGTTCGCTAAATTCATAATTTGTTGTTAAAAATTTATCATTCAATTAAAGAATATTACTGAACAAATTAACGATTTAGCCGAACTAATATTGCCCACTTCATAACGCCGAATGAAGTTTACCGAACAAATGTTGAAAAACATTTCTCTCATTTCATGAGAACGATATCATTATGACGACATGCGGCGCTGCTCAATTTTAGTTGAACTTCGTTCCTATTATTTCGCCAATTTTTATGGCCGGCCAGTGGCTGTGTACAAAGTAAAGAATCTTATTATGAATTCCAATTTTATGATAAAAAGTTAAGTTTTTAACCAAACTCTTGGTTCTCTTTATTCATTGGAATGTAAGATTTTGAGATAAATATGGTGCCTATACAAGGAAATGTTTTGAAAAATGGCCAATTTTTGTACAGTCCACAGTGATGGTTGTGGGACAGATATTTTGATGGAATTAGCAAATTCCCAACTACATGGTTTCTTCAGACATTTGAAGATATCGAAAATTCCAATATAAAAGTATTTTCATGACAAGCTTAGTTACTGGCCAGTGCGAGACGAAGACTGGTCATGGCCAATCTTAGAAAAATAGCCAATTTTTGAATAGTCCATTCTGATGGTGGTGGGCTATATGTTTTGATGGAATTGGCAGAATCCCAACCACATGGCACCTTCAGACCTGTGAATATCCCCAAAATTCCAAAGAAATGGTATTTTCATGCCAAACTCAGTGACTGGCCAGTCAGTGATGAAGACTCTTCATGGCCAATTTTTGAAAAATGGCCAATTTTTTAACAGTCCACGGAGATGGTGGTCGGGCATAAATTTTGATGGAATTGGCAGAATTCTAACCACATGGTGCCTTCAGGCCTGAGAATAAATCAAATAATTCCAATGTAATGGTATTTTCATGCCAAACGTAGTGACTGGCCAGTCAGTGATGAAAACTCTTCATGGCCAATTGATAAAATATGGCCAATTTTTATCAGTCCACGCTGATGGTGGTGGGGAATAAGTTTTGATGGAATTGGTAGAATCCCTACCACATGTGGTGCCTTCAGACCTATGAAAATCCAAAAAATCCCCATAAAATGGTATTTTCATGCCAAATTTAGCGACTGGCCAGTCAGTGATGAAGACTTTTCATGGTAAATTTTTTGAAAAATGACCTTGTTTGAAAAGTCCACGCTGATGGTGGTGGGGAATAAATTTGAATTGGCAGAATCCCAATCAAATAGTGGCTTCTGACCTTTACTCCCCACCACCATCAGCGTGGATTGACGACGAGCCATAACAAGTCTTCATCTTTATCTGGCCAGTACCTAAACTTGGCATGAAAATACTATTTTTACAGTTGCTCAGTTGGAACTTGGCTAGCTTGTTTGATATTCATTGTGAAATAGACAACAACAATATTGAATTGAAAATGGTCATTTATTACATAAATGACAAATAAACATTAAAAAATAACATTGTATACTACTTGTAAACAATGACGATCAAAGGATGGGTGACCATTCTGCCCCAGATATCCGCTCAGATGATCGAGAAGATGTTTTATCATAAACATTGTAGTGCAATCTGAGCCGATATACCCCCCATCCCAGCCAGAGAGAGAACTGAGCCACTGATTAACAGTAAAGACTTGTTAAGTTAGAGAATTATAAAATATAAATAAGAAAACATTAAATATATAAAACATAGTGTAAACTTAATGGAAATCATGATACTAGTAAGAAAAATAGACTTTTGTCCTAATTTCCTTCATGACAAAGGTAAACTTAATGTAAATGATAAAATTTATAAGAAGAAAAATTGTCTTTTGTCCTAATTTACTTCATAAGGACGGTTTACATAATCAGAAAAAACTGTGAGCATAGATACATATGAATGAAATGGACCACGATTGTTGGACTCTTGTCCCAAAACTCATGTGGAATATAAAGATATATAGACTCTTGTCCTAATACCTTCTTAATGGGTCAATTTTTATCGCCGGAATGCGAATGTATTTTCGGTATGCTTCAGTTTTCCAACGTCCTAAAAGTTTGAGTTGATCATTTGAAACGCCTTGCGAAGCGAACTCACTTGCACCACCAATACGAAAACTGTGACTCTTGTAAACACTAGTAGGTAAGTTACAAAACCTTAAAGCGAAATCCAAATGTTTAACGAATAGTGATCGTGATACTGACGATCCGTCCATAAAGGAAAAGAGAGGACCTGACATATGTCTCCGAGTGCGGCAATATTGTAACAAAATAGTCACTGGACAGAATTGGGGATGTGCTGTATTTGCTGACAATTGCAAAATAGGAGAATAATGTTTCGGTTTATGCTTATACTTATTCAATTGAATATTTAACAAAACAGAATTAGACTTAATATCAACAGAAAAAGAGATATGTTCACGCTGTAAATTATTACAAGAAGTAGTTATTTCACCAATCCGGAGCAATGCATGAAAGGCCAATAAAAACATGGCGCGATATAACAAACACTCGAAAAAGGAAGATGTGACGTGGGGTAACGAATGCAGTAAGGAATGAAGGATGTCTTTTGTGATAGGTAGCCGTTTGTCTGGTTGAGTGGGTGAAACGTTATTATAACCATGAAGTAACTTAGATATAGCAAAGGAGCGAATGTCAGAATATCCTAATATTTTGTTAAAGTAATTAAGCGCAGATACGTACTGCTGAACCGTTGACACGGATAAATGGTTTAAAAAACAATTAGCCAAAAAGCATTCCACTTTCGTGGTTGTAAGTGGGAAAATCTTGACATCATGAGCAAAATGTAAGTAAACAAAATCACGATAGAGTCGCAGGGCGTTTTTATAAGAGTGCTTAGTGCTATCATTTAACGAATTATTTATAAGCCAAGACGCAGTTGTCTTAAATCTGTAAGAGATGGTCTGGAATCAATATTGGATCGGCATTCATTTCTGGAGCGATATTTTTGAAGTCTTGGACCTGCAAACGAGACAAATAATCCGCCTTTGTATTCGTTATACCAGGAATATGAGAGGCCGAAAACGAGATATTAAAGCGCAGGGTTTGTAACACAACGAGGGCTGAAAGCCAAAACTGGTTAAGTCCAAAATGACACATGTGAGAAAATCAATGTTTTAGTTTTGATTTAACACTAAAAATCAGGAAATGTATAAAATATTTTAATTTTTCTGCAGGTAATATAATATGTGCATACTGTTTAAGGGTTATATTTGCTAATTAGAACGACATAAATTTGGTGGGGAAATTACCAAAAATGGACAAAACCATTTTTGGCAGATAGTCAAAATATGAGTTCTTATAAGTTAATGGACTTGCCAATGTTTATAGTTTGAAGGTTGATATCAAAAACATTATTTAATTTGAATAATTTTTTTTAATTTGATTGGTAATTCATTCATTTTAAAATTTTCATTATAATAAATGTTATAAACAAACATTTGGAAATTAATAACATAGTTTGATCATTGATCCTCCTCACCAGAATCATCGCTAAGTGGCATTGAAAGCTGGTCCTTTTGGTGACTGGATGATGGCAAGTCATGAAACCATTGATGGACCTCTTGTGGAATAACTGTACATTTAAAAAGTTTTAATAAGTCAGACTTTTTGGCAACACTTATAGGTATTCTGGTCGAATAAGCCTTATCTAAAATGTCTGGTAAGGTAGGGCGCCCTCTACCATATACTGATATTTTTCTAAAATCATCGTCATAATTATATCGATAAAAGATTGTACCTGGTTCAGCTTTAACATAGCGGAAACTTTTAACATTGAGCCAATTGACAATATTACCATCAGTATCTTTTCGTCTATTCTTTAATAATAAAAGAGATAGATTTTGAAAATTTATGATGTCATCGTGGTGAAAATTAATAACATTATAAGGATTGCGGCGACGTGATCTTTTGAAAATTGACATCCAATCGAGCATTGAATATACAGGTGTATACTTTTTTTCATGCTCGATAGCAGCATGCATGCTGTCACATTCCATGTGTGAATGGCCACTTTCGAGGAAGTTGTGAGTAATGCATTCAATATGAGATGTTAAAACAGTATATAAAAACATTGAAGCAACATGCTGATTACGATTTTGCCCCCCCACATGTGTCTGAAAACAAAGAAACATCTTTAACACTGTCAGGTAAATTTGTTAACCAGGTATAAAGACAAGTACCAATTTCATTACTGCCCCTACCACCTTCAACTTCTGACCAACAATAGCAATATGCGATGTTTGGGGGAAGTGCATTTTAGATGCAAAGATTGTACACGCACAATTTTCTGCTATAATACAATAAAGATGCTGAGCTACTGGGAATCTGAAGGACACTTTGCAGATCAAAGGAAGCTGAAACAAAAGATGCATCATTAGCAGCTCTCATTTTGTCTTGACTTTTTGCTGATTGGGCATCTTGTTTTCGCCTCAAGTGTTTTTCATGTTCGTCTTGGAAGGCTTTCTTATCATCCCCCGTAAGAAGGTTATATTTGACACACTTAGAACACTGATCTTTCTTTGGATGGTAAAAGGACAAATTAAATTCTTCACAAAATGTTCTTCTATAATACTTTTCTCCCACTGGATTTATTGCTGGGATGGTCTCCTCACAATATTCTTGATAAAGACGATACATTTTCGAAATTGACAAAGTCTGATCTAAATAAAATCTTCTGGTGTCCTTGCGGGTGTAATGTGATTCAATTTTAGGGAAACTTTTAATATGATTCCTGACAATGTTCAAAGTTTCCTCACTTAACTTATTTCCAGGCTCATGCTTTCCACGACTATCAGAACCTGAAAATGTGCCAGCTTCACCAACATGCTGTAGTGCTGTATCAATCGGTCCATGACTAATGTGTAGTGTTTTTTCAAAAAACTTTCTGCACACCCTCTTCCTTTCTTTGCTATTTAGGAAATAATATAAAATTGTTTTTTCTCTTTTACGCTTACGTATTTTATCTTTGCAATGGATTCTGACTCTCTGCACCCCCAAAACCTCAATTCTATTTAACAAAAAGTCTTTCTGTCTGGCAAAATCTCCCAACAACCAATATTCACTGCATATAGCATTTCTTCTTTCTTCGGTGAATTTGTCTTTACATCGATATCGACAACCGCAGTTTACTGGAAGGGGTGTTTTTTTAGGTTTAATTTTCCCAGTTCCGTCTGTGAATTCTTCTCCATGCCTAGTCTTATCTTTTCTTATGTTCTTTTTCCATTTTTCGGGTTGACATTTTCGTTTTCGTGAACCTAAAGTACTATGGTTTTCTCTTGTTGTATCTACATTGGTTTGGGTTTCTCTTGTTACATCTACGTTGGTTTGGTTTTCACTTGTTGTATCTACATTGGTTTGGTTTTCTCTTCTTTTATCTACAGTGGTTTGGGTTTCTCTGGTTGCACCTACGTTGGTTTGGGTTTCTCTTCTTGTATCTACATTGGTTTGGCTTTCTCTGGTTTTATCTACTTTGGTTTGGTTTTCACTTGTTGCATCTACATTGGTAAGGGTTTCTCTTCTTGTATCTCCATTGGTTTGGGTTTCTCTGGTTTTATCCTCTTTGGTTTGGATTTCACTTGTTGCATCTACATTGGTAAGGGTTTCTCTTCTTGTATCTCCATTGGTTTGGGTTTCTCTGGTTTTATCCTCTTTGGTTTGGATTTCACTTCTTGTATCTTCATTGATTTTCGTTTCTCTTGTTTTATCTACTTTGGTTTGGATTTCACTTCTTGTATCTACATTGGTTTGGGTTTCTCTGGTTTTATCTACGTTGGATTGGTTTTCACTTGTTTTATCTACGTTGGTTTGGATTTCTCTTCTGGTATCTACATTGGTTTGGGTTTCTCTTGTTGTATCTACTTTGGTTTGGGTTTCTCTTGTTGTATCTACTTTGGTTTGGATTTCACTTCTTGTATCTCCATTGGTTTGGGTTTCTCTGGTTTTATCTACGTTGGTTTGGGTTTCTCTTCTGGTATCTACATTGGTTTGGCTTTCTCTGGTTTTATCTACTTTGGTTTGGTTTTCTCTGGTTTTATCTACTTTGGTTTGGATTTCACTGCTTGTATCTACACTGGTTTGGGTTTCTCTGGTTGTATCTACGTTGGTTTGGTTTACTCTCTGTCTAGTTGCATTTTTATTGTTATTTCTATATTGAATTTTGCACAATTTTGTTGGGGGAAAACCATCTTCTTCGGAAACGTATTCCTCCTCATCTGGAGACTGAAAATCAGGATCGTTATCACTGTCGTCTAATTCCTCACTTGATTCATCAATTTTTTGTAAAACATCGAAAGCATCGAAGTATTTACCTGAAAAATGCAAAAGTTAAGATATGATTACTTTGGTATTCATATTGTGAACATACAGCCCTGTAAAATGTGAGCAAATTCCTTTCGAATTTTGTTTTCTGCCATAAGTGTCTATGTCCAGAGAGGATAATGTGCAAGTTTTATTAATGCTTTGTCAACTTTGGCTTTGCAATTCAAGGTAAATAAACGTGTTCAACAATAGCTTGAGGTGTTATAAAAGAAGGAAATAAACTTACCTCGCCTTGATGTCATATTATTTCAATTACAATTCCCAAAATAAAGATTCTTATTTACATAAACATAAGCCAGGCTCCATTTTTAAAGGGAAAGAACTCAGATATCATAAGTCACAAAGATGGACATAACCAGTTTTTCCAGGATACATTTGATTTATATAGAAAATTTTGTCTGCCAAAAGTGTTTAAGTGGAGATAACCAGTTTTTGCAGAAATTCTTTTAAAATTGTAATGGACATAACATTTATCAAGTCGGTATATTTCAGCAACTTATATAGATAGCAGTATGACATTTCTTGGGGATAAAATATACAACAGTGAATGACAAATACTGGACTTGAGAAATTTTGGACTTAACCACTTTTGGCTTTCAGCCCTCGACAAGACTTCGAATTAAAATCATAATCAGCGGGTTCTTACTCGTTTGTTTGTTAATAATATGCACGATAGCCAGATTATCACAATGGAAAAGAATTCGCTTATTCTGTAAGATGTTAGCCCACAACTCCAAGGCAATTACTATTGGAAATAACTCGCGTACAGCTATGTTATAGGACGTCCATGCATGGATTCCAGGATGAGAAAACCAACATTTTCCGAGAAAAGCTCCGAAGCCTAAATCGCTAGCATCACTATGAAGTTGAAACTGAGGGTCCTGTGTAGGCAGCGTTGGTAAAATAAATGCTTTGCCGTTGAAATGCGACAGAAAAAGAGACCACGCATTCAAATCAGACCGGGACTCTCTATTTAAACGAATGTGGTGATACGGCTTTTGAACGCCCTTTGTCAAATCTATCAATCGACGAAGAAAAGTTCGCCCTGGAGTCACTACTGAACATGCAAAATTTAAAGAGCCAATAAGAGATTGCATATCCACTAACTGTACCCTGCGTTTCATCTTCATTTTTCTATTTTGGATTTCAAAGAAACAAGCTTATCTAACGGTAGACGCAGTTGCATCTGCTGTGTGTCTAATTCAAGGCCAAGAAAAGTAATTGAGGTGGACGGATATACAGTTTTTTCCTGATTGAGGGGAACACCTAACTGTTGACACAAATGAACATAATTATTAAGAGATTCAAGACATTGGCGTTCGGAAGAGGCAGCAAACAAAAAATCATCCAACATATGTACACAACGAGTATTAGAAAACTTGTGTTCCATTATCCAGTGAAGTACCGAACTAAACTGTTCGAACAAATTACACGAATAGCTCAGACCCATAGGTAATGTTTATTCAAAATAAAATTGGTTTTCCAGCATGAAGCCCAATAATTCATGATCATCAGGGTGTATCGGTACCAGTTTGTAAGCGTGAGAAATATCAGTTTTTGCCAGAAAGGTTCCGCGACCTAATAGGTTAATTATGTCTACTGTATCATTAATCGTTTGATATTTGACCTTACATAAATAGTCAGGAATACATGAATTGATAGAATTGTTTTCAGGGTAAGACAAATGGTGGATAACCCGGAACTTGCCAGGATCACGTTTGGGTACGACTCCCAAAGGGGAAATTTGCAAATTTTTTAAAGGCAATTGGTCAAAGGGTCCAGCCATTCTACCGGTGGCAACCTCTTGTGAAATTTTATGTTGTAAAACCTCTTTTAACTGGCGAGCCGAGCGCAAATTCTCAGATTTAGAAAATCGACGAATACCGTTATATGGAATACGAAAACCATAAGTGAAACCAGAAAGAAGGAACCTTGTTAGTGACGTTGAATAACCTTGAAGCCAAATTCTGAGGTTATTGATTTTAATGGGGGTGACAATGAACTTGTCTTTATTGCGGAAATGACTTACTTCCACTGGCTTGGGTTGATTTCGGATTTGTGGAGTTTTTGTTTGCTGCCTTTTTGTCTTCCTTGACATTGCATGATTGTCTACTGTGGGCGCCGTGGCATCTTTGGCATTTATGAGCGTATGAACAACCGGTTCCCCTAGGACAGAGATTGGTGTTATTGAATGTGTAGCAATACCTGATAGGTCGGGGATTGCGAAAGGAATGCCCTGTTGATTTGGCTTTGTTCACTATGCTTTGGAATTTTTCGTTCATACCCATAGTAAGCGCTTCCTGGTATAAACCTGGATCCAAATGATCCCAAGAAAGCTTACGGGGTTCACGTGCACGCCGTTGTCGATAGGCTCGGTCGTAATTAATTGCTGTGGCCTCTGAGGCACTTTTTGCTAAGCGTCCCATGGCTAACATATAACGCATGAGATGGACAGATTCCCTAGGGTATCTTTCACAATATATCCCGATAAATCTAAGAAATGCAGATTGCCATTGACTGAATGACTTAAATTCAGTTTCTGGGCTGACTTTCGATAATGATAATTGTCCTTTTTGATCTATCATTGTGTACCTAAAATCCGTCCTAGAGGAACCAACGGTAAGATACGACAGCTCAACATATTCATCAGACCAAATTTGTGATTTAAATTTGGGGTCAATACCCAAATCAACCGGTTGAATTGTATTCGTGGTTGACCTACCTAAGCATTCATTATGGTTTAATACATTCGATAATATTTCAGGGGCTCTACGCTCCTCTTCAATTGGAGAAGGAACAACATTTTCATTCTGAGCATCTAATGTAAGTTGCGATCCAGTTTCTAATGCAGACTTAACCGTGGCAGCGATCGTGGGTAACATTTCATTAATACATCTAGACACAATAGCTGCAATGTTCTCTTCATTTGATTCCTGTCGACTTCGTTGTGGCTGACTGATCAAAGGTGGTTGAATGTTATCTTCAATTGATTCCTGTCGACTTCTTTGTGGTCGGCTGATTCTAGGTTGTTGAATGGGAATTGTTACTGTGGAAGCAGATGATGATATTGTTGAGATAAGTCGAGGAATTTTACTGGGACGTGGACAATGTGGAGAAGCTGATAGGCGTTTGGCCCTTGGTCGAACAGATTGCCTTTTACTCATACCTGAAAGTTTAATGATTAATGAATAACCAATCACATACAATCATATATAGAAAGTTGCGTATACTTAGTTCAAATAGCCACTAGGTCGCCTGGAAAGGCACATATTCGTGAAATGGCTGCTTAACTAGATACATACATAGAAAATGGGTTGCTGTGATATTCACATACATAGGAAATTGGTTGCTTTGATATCAAATACATTGAAAATTGGCTGCTTAAATAGCCACATACATAGAAAATTGGCTGCTTTAGATAGCCACATACATAGAAAATTGGCTGCTTACATAGTCCCATACACAGAAAATTGGCTGCTTTAGATAGCCACATACATAGAAAATTGGCCGCTTACATAGTCACATAAATAGAAAATTGGCTGCTTACATAGTCACATACATAGAAAATTGGCTGCTTACATAGCCACATACATAGAGGAAATAGCTGCTTAGATAGCCACTGAGTTAAGGGGTTATTTAAATACCTACAATAAGCAAACTCAATAAGATACTCACAAAGATCATCACTCTTAACAATGTTTAATAGCGTGCAATACAGCTCCCCTAATGCCTTTAAAATAACGTAATAATCCTTGATGATTTAGATGGACACCATCGTCAAGGTAAATGACCACTGTTGGCTTTAAAAGGCCCTTAAGTCGCCACCAAAAAATATTGGAATACGAAGCCAAATTTTGTCGGAGGTAAGAATTAGCAAAGTCTATAAGTTTGTTAAATATAGAGGGGAAACGTGTCTAGTTTTCTGTCTATGTAATAGTTGGCACACAAAAATACTGGCAAGGTTATATCTGTTCATCCAAGTTTGGCAAATAATAATTAAACGATCCATCAACAATCGAACCGATTCCTTCGAAGCTCCAGGATGGTCAATATCATTACCCCCTATATGAATAATAAGATGCCGAGGTTGTATTCTGACAATGGCCGCTTCCCACAATCGAACATGGCGAGATCGTTCAATGCAACCTCCATTTATGCCAGAAACGTGACACTGATGTGGAGAAATGGCCGGAGATAGTTCAAAATTTTTGGAATGCACAACACTGTCCATATACTTCTGTAAGCGAGTCGAATGAGATGTCCCACATAAAAGTACCGTCATTATAATACTTTCCTATAGACCAGTAGAAATTAGGTCAAAACACAGTCGGTGAGCACGTGCACATTAGCTTAGCACGAAGCCAGTATTCTACAATAACAGAGTGTTATGAGCCATGTACGTAATGAGCTGCAATACTAAGCTGTCGGCAAGCGGCTTAGAACACAAAGGAAATTATAGCCATACTTATCTTAGAGAGTAGAGTTTTCTTCCTTTCAATCTTACCGCAGCTAATTCGATACAAGCTCTCGCTTGCCGACAAGATGGAAGAATGGACACCCACGTGACTGACTTGTCACATGGTTAATCTCCACTGACACTTAAAAATATTTTATCGTTATCCGATAAAATTATATATATTGACATTTTAGATATATTCACACGTCTGAAGAAACCATGTGGTTGGGATTTTGCAAATTCCATCAAATTATCTGTCGTACCACCATCACTGTGGACTGTACAAAAATTGGCCATTTTGAAAACATTTCATGGTATAGGCACCATATTTATCTCAAAATCTCACATTCCAGTGAATAAAGAGTACCAAGAGTTTGATTAAAAACTTCGCTTTTTATCAAATTGGAATTCATAATAAGATTCTTTACTTTGTACACAGCCACTGGCCGGCCATAAAAATTGGCGAAATAAATAGGAACGAAGCCCTAACTAAAATTGAGCAGCGCCATATGTCGTCATAATGATATCGTTCTCATGAAATGAGAGAAATGTTTTTCAACATTTGTTCGGTAAACTTCATTCGGCGTTATGAAGTGGGCAATATTACTTCGGCTTTATCGTTAATTTGTTCAGTAATATTCTTTATTCGAATGATAATTTTTTAACAACAAATTATGAATTTAGTGAACGAATGTCAAATTAAGCGTACAAATGTTGATTTTACCGTACTAATTTTTATCACCGAATTAAGCATTAAGAATGATTAATTATGGCAGGGATTGTCTTCCATTCTCATTGATCCTGAGAATTAAGAGCGGAGTTAAAAGGAAGATATTGATCGAGAATTTCTAATTGAAGCATCAAGTTTGTTCCATTCACGAATAGCGGATGGTATAAAGGAATTTCCAAATGTTTTTGTTCTAAATTTATATTCATCAAATCCAAGTTCATGTCTGAGTTGATAGTTTTTTGGAGTTTTAGTTAGGTGTTCTTTCAAGTACGCAGGGGTCATATCGTTTTTTATCTTATAGATTAATTTTAACTTGTGGCGCCCTCGTCTTTCCTTCAATGAGACAAAGCAAGTCTCTTTGTATAGTAAACTGTGACTGGTCCCCCTTACAGCTCCACATATAGATCTGAGTACATCCAGTTGTAACTCTTCAAGATTATTAGTAAGTTCTGATGTGCACCCATCCCAAATGATGTCACAGTAATCAAAGTTCGGGCAGAATGAATGAAGTATAAATAACGCGGAGAGATGGTCGAGATAATCTGAAATTAAGAGATCGTAGGCAGTTTACAAGTCTATTTGTCTTAGTTATAATTCCCAGGATATGCTTATCCCACTTACAGTTTATTTGGATAGTCAGTCCATGGTGCTTGTGCGAATCAACTTCTTGGGTGTATTGTCTAAACTTAGGGTAGAAAGTGGGGGATTCTTTTTAGTAGTAAGTGGCAGTGTTTCAGTCTTCTGTGGATTGAAGGAGACCAGCCATGTCTTTGCCCACTGATTAATACGTTCCAGATCGTTATTTAAGACAGTCGCACCTACCGTTGGGTCATCAATTTTTAGGTAAATACTAGCATCGTCTGCAAACAGGCGGATTTTGGACTCGATATTATTTACAATGTCATTTATATAAATGAGAAACAATAAAGGTCCAAGGACAGACCTGTGGGGCACTAGCAGGAACGACTCTGTGATCCGAGGAAACCCCCTGAATAACAACACATTGTTCTCTATCGAAAAGATAATTTTTAAACCATTCCAGGAGGTCACCACGAATCCCAGAGACATCCAGCTTTTGGCAGAGTGCAGCATGCCACACTCTTTCGAAAGCTTTGCTGATGTCACAGAACACTGCCCTTGTATATTGACCATTGTCAATGGCTTGACAAAAGAAGTGAGTAAGATCTATTAGTTGATAGATTGTTGAATCACCGTGTAGAAAACCACTTTGTAGATCAGTAATAATGTTGTGCTCCTTATAGAAGTTAAAGACATGTTTGTAAATACATTTTTCGAAAATTTTGATCACGATACTGAGAAGTGAAACAGGTCGATAGCTTGCGACTTAAAGTCAACACTATCTAAAGGATCGTCAAGGTACATCGAATATAATATCGAGTTTGCTCACAAAGGGTAGTTGTTAATGTTCACATTTGCATGTTCCCGCAAAACGGCTTGGGATAAGTATGGCGAAGAGGTGTTACCGAAAACTAATCGAATATATTGATAAATCTTAATCCGACAAGTGCCATTCAAATCTCTCCATAAAAATCTGTGAAAGTTTTTATCATCCGGTTCAATTTCTATTTGCAAGAACATTTCGGTAATATCTGCAGCTAATGCGATGGGTCTATGCCCAAACGTCAAAAAGTTCACTTTGCAACTTTGGACCAGAATGAATAACATAATTCAGCGATATGTCTCTGCAACGCGCAGCAGCGTCCATGACAACTCTGATTTTAGTTGTAGTTGTAGATTTGTCCATGCGAATAACCGCGAAATGTGGTAAATACCAAGAAGGTTTCGAAATGTCACATTGAGGTATTTCCTCTGTGTATCCCTGTTGCTCATGATCACGGATAATTGAATGATATTGCTCTGCAACAATAGGTTTACGCTTAAGAGAGTTTTTCTAATTTAGTAAACGAAAAGTTTGGCTACATCGTAATTCGATACTGTTTCCAAATCCAATTTATTAGAGCGCCGAGGTATGGCGACACGATACCTTTGTTTTGTTACATCGAATATCAGTGACCGTTTAGTGGACATAATAGCTTCGCCTTCCGATTTCGTGTAAGGTGTGTACTGATAACAGATTGTTCGGCATGACACATTCGTTTAAGAAAGGCATCAGGATTTGACTCATTGTTCCGAATGTAAAATGTTTGTGCATGATGAATGCGAGGATTAGATTCTTCCAATCGAATGGAGCTTATAGGTCCAATACAGGTCCAACCAAGACAAGTAAGGCGAGCTATGGGTTCTCCAGGTTGCCCTACGATTTCTGAATATGACCTATGAACCTGTTCAGCATTCAAACTAATCAATAAGTCGATATCACGAAGGTGTGGCCAATTATGCGAATGACGTAACCAGTCAACTGCAATTAAATCACCAGTAACGTTCTTTACCGTAAAGGCGACTAGGTTAAAATTAGTCAAACCGTCTACACTACTTACACCAAAAGTGACTTAATCCGATTTCAATGATGTTTTAGAACCACCTAAAACGTCTACATTTAAATTTATTGAGTCACCATGCAAACCTAATTCGTGTTTAACAAAGTCACCAAGATAATTGTCTGTCGAGCACTCATTTAGTAAAGCATTAACCTTAAGCTGACGATTGTTTTTTACTATAAATACAGGTACAATACGCATAGCCAAATTGCCATTCTGAAACTGAGTATGAGTTCGTGCTGACTGTGTATCTGAAAGGGAACTATAATAATTTGGTTGGGGAAATGAAATGTGCTTACTATCATTCTCATGTAATAAAGTGCAGTGGGTTCTCTAACACCCATCTACCATGCATTTCTGAAAGTTACGACAACGATTACCTCTATGTGTGGGGGTTAAACAACGAAAGCACAGGTTTTCGTCCTTTACCACCGCCCATCGCCGTGGGGTTTCAAATGATTTAAACAACCGACAGTGCGACAATGCGAATCATTACAAACGACACATCTAAAGTCAGAGTTATTACCTGTTGCGAATGTTTTACTTCTCTGATCATTGTTTCTACTTTTGTGACTATTGCTTTTATTAGTTTTCTACCAATTAGGTGAGCGACTAGACGAAGTTGACGAAAAACCACTTGCTTCTTTACGAGCCTCTGTTCGATATAAGAAATAAGATTTTCAACTTTACTTTTAATTGCTATCCAACGTTTAAAATTGGCGATATGTCCTGACTGCAATTTACTTTTGATAACACATAAAACACGGAATTAGTCTGGAATTCTTCAGTATGCTCACTGTCACGAAGGGAGATTATGCTCAGTTCGAGTGTATCGACAAATTCCACTGCCGTCTTGAGATCTGAGAAACTAATAGGTTTAAAAATGTGAATAGTTTTAGTTGAAACAACTTATAAGATTTTGTCATACTCGATTTGTCAATACATTGATTGAACGACTCACGAAAGAGGTCGTTATCCCTTTTGTTACCACTAAATTTGGCAATAGATACTCGAGTAAGTGAATTGATTAAACAAATCCCTATCAACATAACTATTCAAAGTTGCAGTTTGTGCTATATCTGGAGTGTTAGACCTATCCGATATGCCAGTTTGGGACACGACTCTAGATTTCTCGATAAAGTCGGTTCGGCCTGATTCTACAGGAATTTGATAGATTTAGTAAGGTATCAGGGTCTAAATTAAATTTAGAGAAAACAGAAATATTGTGTATGAACAATTCCAGGAATTTTATACCCGTTCAAAATCAACATTCGATCAGAGATGTCATTAAATTATTAGATATAAGGGTCAGACAGGGAAAAACTGGGATATAATAGTGACTAAGACTCTAAGTATGACTTTAAGATGGACTGACAGACGGTTAAGCTTCAGGGAAAAACTAATTGTAATCAACACATATATTATCAGCCTGTCTGTGTACGTCTCACGAATCGTCCCACCATCCAAGTCCGCATTGAAAGAAATCAATTCTGCTATTTTCAAATTTCTATGGAATAACAACTTCGAACTTATCAAACGTGACACTCTACATTTAAATCCTGAACAAGGTGGGCTTGGGATCCCTAATTTAGATATAAAAATTTTGGCTATGCAATTGCAACAGATATCCCAAGTCATAATTGCCAATCAAAATCCGTGGGTGTCACTCTTTAAGTATTGGCTCGGAATTCCCTTAAAAAACTATATTGGCTTTAACTTATCGGACTCTCATACACTACTACCCTACAAAATTCAACACGCTTCTCTAAATTCAAAAAGAACAAAATTTAGAAATTTGAAAAAATGTAAACAATCTACCAAGCACTTCTTTCTTCTCGCACTGTTAAGTTAAAAACTGTTGCCATGCACCCTTTTATAAATTTTAACAAACTTGGAAAAACCTAGCTACAATAAATTCTAGTAATATTAAAGATTTCTTATTTCTATCACTGCATGATGCGCACCCAACAAAAAAAGTTCTATCCGCACGTCTTAGGCACATCACACCAAGCGTTCAGCTACTCCGTTTGTAACTGGATGATAAGATGCTCCGGACATGTGCTTAATACCCAGTTCTTTACACCAACTCAAAAATTCTTCTGAAGTAAAGGTAGTCGCATTATCAGTCACCGGCGTAAGTGGATATCCAAAAAGAGCGAAGTCTTCTTCTAGCAAATAGAGGGTTGCTCTAGATGATGTAGATGTAGTATGAATGCAAAGATACTTTGAAAAGGCATCTGTAATCACCAACCAATCTTTACCCATGAAGTTGATAGAATGATCCACGTGCAGTATAGGACTTAGTCCAGTAAAACATTTTATGCTAATGACGAATTTAGTCCGTTCTATTTTTAGAAATCCTCTTTCTCCCTTCCTTTTTGGGTTTTTGCATGCCCATTTTTGACTACTTTTTGGTCTAGATTTGAAATTTGATGTCTGAAATTGCATTTTCTTTCAGAATTTCTGAGATAATGAGAAATTTAATTGGCGGAAGGTTATTTCTAAAAATAGTGGTTTTGTGTGCAGTGACAGTCAAGTGGATGTTGATATCCGGTAGTGGTCTACTTTCATTTTGACTAGTTCAAAATTTTCATCGTCATGCTATATTGAATTTTTGTACAGAAACTAAGTATTGGCCAGGCTTTCATGTGACATATTGGAAAGTTTTCAACGAGATTTCTGGAAAAAGTTATAGCAGTTTGAATTTCGTGATTTAACATGGAAACAGATGGCAAATGAATTAGTGGACTAAGTCCATCTACTCCAAGGCTTTTCTGGAAGCATTCATGGGTGTATCGGAGGCTTTGGTGGTTTATTTTGGTGCTGGCCACATGAATCACAACGGCGATTTGTCATTTCAATAGCAGTATCGATGCCAGGCCAGTAGACTGCAGTTCTTTTCCATGCCAAAGTGTTCTAAATGTAGTAGTTTAAGGATGCAAGCTTACTGGAATTACAATTCTTGCACCCTGTAAAAGGCATCCATGACAGACGTTAAGTGAGTCTGATGGGTTTCTGACCTTTTCAATGTTCTCATTTTTCTCAGTGTGCTTTGGTGGCCATACTTCACGTACATAACGCATGACTGTAGCTATTACTGGATCCTTCCTGGACTCTTGTCGGAGGATGTTGGACTTCACAGGTTCGACTTGAAGGCTGAGAACTTTGATAGCGCAAACCATATCCATATCTTCACCACCTTCTTCCCTGTCGAAATCAGAATCACCTCCACTTGGCAAGCCATGATTGGATGTTTTCCGATATTCGATTTTGTAGTCGAGTTGGTTTAACCATAGCGCCCACCGAGCTAGTCTGTTGGCTGCAAGGAGTGGTGTTCCCTTCTTTGGTCCAAATAGAGCCGTCAATGGCTTGTGATCTGTTACAATTGTAAATTTTCTTCCATAAAGAAATTGATAGCATTTCCTTAAGCCGAATATGATAGCCAGGGCTTCTTTGTGAATCAGGCTGTAGTTCCGCTCTACAAATGTAAGCGTCTTCGACATATTGGCGATTGGGCGCTCGCTTCCGTCTGGATAGCGATGAAACAAAACTGTTCCAATTCCAACATTAGATGCATCACAAGCTAGTCCAACAGGTCTGTCAGGATCGAAGTGAACTAGGACTTAATCAAAAGCATGTATAGTTTTCAACTGTTGAAAGGCTGTCTGTTCTTCTTCTTTCCACTGCCATGTTGTAGTTTTCTTGGTTAGCTTGTAAAGTGGCTCTGCAATGGTAGACAGTTTGGGTATGAACATTCCAAAAAACTGTACTGAGCCCAAGAATGATTTCAAAGTTGCCACATCTGATGGAGGGGGCATATTAATTACTGCCTCGACCTTTGATCCTTTTAGTAGACCCTTCAGATTATTTAGATGGTCTTTGACGTTATGCCTAACAAGCATATCATCTTGGAAAACTGAGACTCCAGGTAGATCTTTGGTAAGGTTTTCCATGATTTCTTGAAAATAACCTGTAGAACTTGTTTTCCATATTGGTACCACTGGTGTTCCATAACTGTTAAACTGGACTAGCTTCCAGACTCCTTTTGCGATAAGTCTGGTCCAAGGTTGCTGAATGATGAACTTTTAAACTCGCACTCTTATCTTGGTTCTTTATACTCTTTTTCCCAGAGCATTTTCCACTGAAATTCCTAGTGCCTGGATAGCATTACGTCCCAGTAAGTTTAGATCGGGGATCTATGTAACAATGTAAGAAACTGAGATTTCATTTCCAGTTTTTGGTTCTTCTGTTTGGGCGTTGAAGGTTCCCAACACTGGCATGTTGTGTTGACTGGCATATTTACATCTGGTTGTTTCCAGATAGGCAACGAGACAAAATTTCCCGAAGTTGCTGTGTCTCGTTCCATGGAAAGTTCATGGTCTTTAATTGTGATTGGTATATCCAACTTGGGTACTAGTATATCGTCTGAAACTTCACCCAGAATCGCTTTAATTAGCTCAGATTTCCTTATTTTCTTCACTGAATATTCTGTGTGCTTCGATTACTGGTGTTTCTTCTTGCAAACAGCTTCTTCTCACAAAAGTGACATTTAGAGTCTTGGTAAGGACAGTCTGGGGCTTTATGACCCTTTCCACATTGGTAGCATCTGACCTCCTGGTGTGTGGGATTAGGTTGTCGATGACCTTTATGTTGATTCATTTTGTTGTTCTGCTCAACTTTGTTCACTGGTTTTGGTTTGGAAGCATGTACGGTTTCCTTGGCAACCTTTGCTGCATCTTCGGCCTGGACTGCAACTTGGACTGCCTTGGCAAAATCTAGTTGATTGTCGAGTATTTTAAAGAGTGCTTTAACAACCGCTTCATTGTTAACAGAACATATGAATCGTTGTCGTAGTGCTTCGTCCTGGGGATTCGTTATAGATGGGAAATCACATGTAGCTGCGTCTTGACGTATACGAGCTGCCAATTCTTGAATAGTTTCCCCTAGTTTTCGTTGCAATCACTCCAGAATTTGAATCGTTCACGCACAATTAAACGTTTTGGATCAAACTGTTCTTTCATAAAGTTCTCAAGTTCATCCATTTTCAATGTGTGAATGTCTTTAGGTGGGTCCATTTGAGTAGCCAAGGTAGACAGTTGTTTGTAGACTGCCGTGGTTTGGTTTGTCAAAAACACTTGTGCAGTTCGGCTTTCGGGTACCGCATTTGCTGCCAGAAAAGTGCAGAATCGAGAATAATAATCAGGCCAAAGTTCAGTTGTTGGATCAAATGAAACAAATGGTGGCACAGAAGTTGTAATAGTTGTTAAAGAGGAAGTCGGCACACCGTTAGATTTTGAAACTCATTTCATCGAAGTGTCCATTTCTTCTCTATGTTGTCTGGCTTGAATCTCCATTTGCTCTCTTTGAACCTTTATTTGTTCAGAAAGAAGTTTAATCAATTCTGTAGATTCTGCCATGTTTAAACTTTCTGTCATTAACCACCTTTTCCTAGAAAATGATTAGATGAATCCGAGTAGAAATCCATAGAAGTAATCCTTATATAGGTATCTTATCGGCGACACCAAATTTCTTTCTCGAAACTCGTAGGATAGAGACATACAGATCAAAAATTAACTATAGATTTATTAAATACAATAATGAATGTACAACGAAGTCATACTAATCCAAATATAAAGCACAATATATTAAGCACAAGGTATAATACACAAAGTGTACATACTGTAAGTAAGCACTTTAATTGAATCCCCCGAGGCCTTAGCTACTGGCCTATTTATATAAAACTTTATTCTAGAACAATCAAGAAGCCACTTTAACAATCCAGAAGTGATACATTGGTGCACACTTTTTTCACAGGTCATATTGCATCATAATATTAGTTGAGAAGCCTTTAGTAACTTCTGGAAAGATAATCTCTAAAGTTCTAGAATAATCTAGTTATTATAATTTTATAGTGGTTGTATTATATTACATGATAATACAAGTGTATTGAATACATATTGTATACCGTACATCAGAAGTTGATCGATTTAATCAACATCAAGAATTTTCTGCAAACACAACATCTGACTGGAAAGTGAAATCTTTACAAGAAAAGAAATTAGAGAAATGGAAAATATGGTATCTGTTGTTTAATAATGTAATATTTTCTGACCCGCTTTCATAAGATTCTCTAAGTACCGGTAGGCCTATTTATCTGGATATGCATTTTTCTCTCCTGAAATTCTATTTTTAATTAGAATTGAAAATGAATCAGGTAAGAAGCTTAGAGAAGTTTGAAAGAAATTTGCAGAGAAAAGATGAAAGATGGAATGTTCAGTTCGTTTATGAGCTTAGTGTAAGCACACTATTAAATGAATGTGGCAGAGTTGAAAAATCACATTAGGTGATATCAAATGCTTAAGTTTCACAGGTAAAGATGTTGCAAAATGTACTGAACCAGATTTCATATTCCATCCAATGGTGACTTAAAGGCTACAATTCTCTATGGATTCTTTTGATTTTTATTTTATGGGTCAGTGTCATTATTAAGATGATCCCTATCGATTTTCGTGAAGATCCGATAATTTTTCACCCAAATATTGTTTCCGACTTCCGTTTTCACTGTATTAGCTATATTGTGCAACTCTGCTCAGTCTTCACAGACATGCAACAATTATTTACAGATTCTTTTGATTTTCATCTTGACTGCTTCGTAAGGCTATCTTTAAATATGTGTAGCGGGGACATTTATGTCATCCATTTGCACTGACTTTCTTCTAGATGTACATGTATGTGGCTATTTTTATTCTGCTTAAAGTAAGTATTTATGATGACACTATCAGTAAAGCTGCTATCGATGTGAGAAACTGCTATCATAAAACACATAATTTTATTGTAACTTCATATATCTGATTGAAAATTGGAAATGGAATGGTGCAAATCAATGTCCCCTATATCCATGAATTTTCAAAAAAATAAATCAGGAAATATTGGAATTAAACCAGAAAATGACCGAAGTTTCAGACTCTCGTGACAAAAAGATAGCTTGCCAGGCAAGGTAATATACGCCCACTAGCAGGATTGATTTCGAATAAAAACTTTTCAGTAAGGTAACAATTAGTGGAAAGAAATATTCAACCTTCCGCCATATATATTTTTTTAAAGTCTCTAGTTTCATTAAAAACTGTCAAGAATCGTACCTTATAACAAATCATTAAATATTTTTAGGTATTTTGTGATTTGCAATAGGGAACACCCTTAATAATATTTTGATATTTTTAATTCTTAATAGGGTTCATCCTTGGTTGATATTAAACAATTTGGGCAAGTTTTTTCAAAAATGAATGTTTAGAGTGTTCATAAGCCAAAAGTTGAAAGCGTTTTTGAAAACAAGGGCAATAACTGACACTAAATATATTTTTTGATTAATCTGATTTTCAATTGGGTTCATCCTTGGGAGAAAAGAAATACTAAAGCCAAGTTTCATCAAAATCCATTCAAAATTGTTCTTTCTACAGTGTTAACAAGCTAAAATTGAACGGATTTAAAAAACAAGGTCAATTACTTTTACCATATATTTTTCGATTTCAATAGGGTTCATCCTTGGGAGAAAACAAATACCAAAGCCAAGTTTCATCAAAATCCATTAAAAATTGTTCTTTCTAGCGTGTTTACAAGCTAAAATTTAACGTGTTTTCAAGAACAAGGGCAATAACTTGTATTTCAATCCACGGTATTATTTTACCTTTGAAGTCGACGACAATTATTTCATATATTAACCTGTGGACGAATCTATCGGAAAAAAGGGGGTTAATAGTAAAAAAGAAACATAGTTTTCCTTGGATTGTATGTTAGATATAGACCTCAAACCCCTCGGTTAGTATTCGAAAAAAAAATATTAACCTCGTGTGGTATCCGTCTATATCTTATACCTAAATATAAATATTTTTCGATTTATCTGATTTTCAATAGGGTTCATCCTTGGGTGAAAACAAATACTCAAACCAAGTTTCATCAAAATCCATTCAAAATTGTTCTTTCTAGAGTGTTTACAAGCTAAAATTGCACGCGTTTTCAAGAACAAGGGCAATAACTTGTACTAAATATTTTTCGATTTATCTGATTTTCAATAGGGTTCATCTTTGGGTGAAGACAAATACTAAATCCATGTTTCATCAAAATCCATTCAAAATTATTCTTTCTAGAGTGTTTACAAGCTAAAATTGAACACGTTTTCAAGAACAAGGGCAATAACTCAAACTAAATATTCTTCGATTTTGCTGATTTTCAATAGGGTTCATCCTTGAGTTATAACAAACTCTCGCACCAAGTTTCATCAAAATCCGTTAAGAATTGCACATTGTAGAGTGTTTACGAGCCATTTAAGAACAAGGGCAAGAACTCATACTAATTTTTCCGATTTCGCTGATTTTCAATAGGGTTCATCCTTGCGTGATCATCAGCACACATATCAAGTTTCATCAAAATCCGTAAAGAATTGCGCCCTCTAGAATGTTTACGAGCAATTGTGGACGGACGGACGGATGGGGTGATGACAATATACGCCCCCATTTCATGTGGGCGTATAATAAATCAGTAAATCAGACAGAAATCAGTGATAAAGAGGAATCAGAAGAAATAGTAAACAGGAAAGATGTTCCCGAATCTCCGTTTCCGGCAGGAACATTGACGCAAATCATGTTGCGTCGCTGAAAAAAGGAGACTATTAACAACATCCGAAAATTTATTGTTACAATTCAGGAATTCTGTTACACAACGTCGTACACTAAACTAAACAGCTTTCAACTATCATCAAATTCTTGGAACAAAAGGTCCAAATTAAAACCACAAAACTTTGGAACAAAAGGTCTACAGTACATCAAGGAATCCACCGTATATAAGAAAGGCAGTCCTTCAGGTTCAAATAAAAAAAATTAACAAAATCACAATCGGTTGTCGTTTGCTGTAGTGTAGAGTAGGCCCTGGGACGTCGGTAAAGAAAATAGTTCCTGCTCCTAAATCACTCCCAAATGAATTACAAATGCTCTCAAAGGAACATATCTGCTCTAAATGAACAGTAAATGAAGTTTAGCTCACAAACAAGCTTTAAATTAAATGCCTCTTCATATTTTAAGCCATGAGGCTTTTAAAAACGTCAAGTAGGAAGAATCTTAAAAAAGGAACAGCAATGTTACTTCAATCAGACGTCAAAAGTCAAGGGGCAGAACTCGTAGCAACCTTTGGCTTCAGACATAGAACTGTATACTGACTGGAACGCCAAGTCAGGTCGACTTCCGCTTCAATTTATTGTTAGGAGAATTTGACACTCCACATGCATGACTTACTTCCGGTGTAGTAAAATAGATAGCGCTTAACAATAACAACAACGATAAATAGGTATTCATCAATGAAAATTAACATCTGTAACATTTTAAATTGTGTCACAGTTTTCTATAAGATTTGATAATTAATCTTTATCAATATGGTGGTTTTTTTTTTTAAATATAAGTGATATAATTATGAAGTTGAAGTTGGGCTTGGTTATCTTCTAATTTACGCCCACTGTCTTCTGTCACTACTATGTCTGTTGGTGTCTGTTGAATCTGTGAAATGAAATGAAAACTAGCTAAATAGAAAATATGGGTGGTGATAATTGCTGTATAGTTGGCTGTTCAGCAAGTCGTACAAGACATAAAGGTTTAAGTTTTTTCCACCTACCAAATGTCCAAAAACATCCTGAATGGCGGTCAAGAATTCTACACATTGTAAGATCCACCAGGAGAGATGCATTAAATTTGGAGAGACTGGCAGTTTGTTCAAGGCATTTTACTCCAGAATGCCTTAGGCCTATTACAGCAGATAGTAGTAAGTTAAGATAATTGTTTCTCAGATATTGCTCTTCACTTTCTCTTTCCAGAATAGAACTGTGTTTCCAGAAATTGAATTTATGTTTGATAATTTTAAGAAACATTGGACATAGGGAAAAATATTCTGTGAAATAATGGCAACTTGATTTATTTATTCAGTTGTATTGTAAAATATTTCAGATAAAAGAAAAAGATTTGAATTGAAGGTAGACAGCGTACCAACATTATTCTTACCAGAACATTTATTAAACATTCCACATGTCAAAGATATGAATTGTTGAAATTGTTTTCTATTAGCGTTATGTTCCTACTGATAACTTTTTTACAGGTTGTAAGGAACCTACTTTGTACGAGTGCTCCACTTCAACCATCTTTCAGTGATATCAGTTCAAATATTTAAGTTCCAAGTGGATGGATATATGAATGTAATCAAAATATCTTAAAACTTTATAAATTTGATAATTGTAGAACTTAAATGTAGATGTAGACTCTGATTTAGTATGTGAATTCGGGATCCCTTATAAAAATCTGCAGAGGTACTCTTATGTTGTTCTGACTCAATACAAAACCATTTCCTACATGTAAAACTTAAAATGGACAGTCCCCATAAAATTGATTATCATACTACAATCCGATCTAAAACCTGTCATGGGTTTGCTAATCTATCAAAAGTTAAAGAAACAGGCATTTGTAAAAACTGTTATTATGTAAGGACAAATCTTAGAAGAAAATTCAGACGAGATGTGTGTACCCCAGAAGCTCAAATTATTTCTTCTAAAACAGCCCTTCAAAGAGTGAGTAAGGTTGTCTTAACCAAGGCATTGAAAGAATCAAGAAAGAAAATAAAGATGTTGAATAAACAAGTAGATCAAGTTAAAACTAGAATCAGGAAGGACAATGTATTAGTTAAAAACACCACCCTACATGATTCTTTGGTAGAAGTTATTGAGAATGAAGATTTGTCTGATCCTCTTATTAAGTTATTTTGCGAACAACAAAAACTCACCTTCAGCAAAGGTTCTGGTGATCACAAATGGCATCCCATGTTAATTCGGTTGGCAATACTACTTCATAGTTAAAGTCCTACATCTTACAGATCTCTTAGAGATACTGGTATAATTAAGCTTCCTGGAGAATCAACATTAAGAGATTACTCTAATGTCATTAAGCCAGCTCCTGGGTTTCAAAATGAAGTGTTATCTGAGTTGAAGGAAGTATCAAACAAATTGAACGATAATCAACGATGGGTTGTACTATTACATGATGAAATGTCACTGAAATCAGACCTTGTATTTGGTCGACAAAATGGAATTTTGTTGGATTTATCAATACGTGAGTATAGAAATTGAAATGTTTTTTCCAAATGATGAAATTATATAAGTGGAATCAGATTAGGATAATATGTATTTTAATACGTAGATATGGGTGTTTTTATTTCAGAGTTACGGGCCTTTATATTCAAAACCCGTTCAATTTTAAGCTTGTAAATGCTTTGGAACATGTAGTTGTTACTGAAATTGGATGAAACTTCGTATACTTTTCAATTATCACCCAAGATTTAACCCTTTCGAATTTCAAAACATTTGCATAATTTTAACACAACTTAATTTAGATGCTTAAGGTCTAATCATGATAATAATGCATCAAGTTTGTATAATTTTTGATATAGTCATAATACCTACTTATAATCCAAAACACAATCGATTATAAAGCACTACTTTTGATTTTAATGCTCATGTGGACGTATATCACCATGACTTGCATGCTATCTTTTTTTATTAGGGAGTGTTACAAGAATTAACTGAAAGACAACATAGCTTCCCATTGTTTAGTTTTTATGGTAATTGGGATCAACTCTAATATAAAATGTAGCTTAGAATGGTTCGCAACAAAATGTGCAACAGCTAGTGACCCTTATCCTTTATTTTGGGAGGCTGTTGGCCATTTGGAAACATTTTGCAATCTAAAGGTAAAATCTGTTTTTTAATTGTCTCTTATTCTGTTTTTTGTGATTTGTGCAATGACAGGGCATTTTCAATTCTTATATCATGTTCAATACATCAGATGTATAATACATGTATTAAACCTAAAAGAAATCATGTTATTCAAAGTATTACACTTCACAATCGTCAGGAAGCTGCCCTATTTCAGCGAATGTCCAACTGTACCTCAGTTTGTGAAGTAGCACTTGTTCTGATGTCTGCAATTTAAAAATAAAAAGGACTGATAATTTCAGGTTATAGGGGCCACATGTGATAAGGCGTCATCAAACATGAGATTCCTTAACTTACATGGAGATGATGCGTATAAAACAACAAATGTGTATGACACCACTAGAAGTATTTATTTTTTTCTGATGTGTCACATTTGCTTAAGACAGTAAGAAATAATCTATCTGCATCTGGTAGAAATCAAAACACAAGATATTTATGGGTATGTCTATTAATGTATTTTCATATTGTTGTCAAAGAAAGTAATCTAACCATGAAAAAACATAGGCACATTGCAATCTCTAACAAAGAAATATATTGCATGTGAACCTTATCTCCTCACCCTTGCTTTTTATGTTTTCTGATTTTTTTTGTAGAAAAATGGAAGAAATATACTGTGGAAACATGTAATAGATGTATACGAAAAAGATATGTCAAACGAACTGAGCAGGTGTACTAAACTTTCTTACAATCATATCTACCTAACTTCTTATTCTGTTATGAAAGTGAAATATGCAGTCCAAGTAAGTTTGTAAACAATGCAAATTTATTTAGGCAATAAACGGTCACCCTATGGCGGTTATGGTCGTATATCAGGACAAAGGTTGGATGGAAAATTGAATAAATGCGCGTTAGCGAAATTGATAAGAACCTGTATGACACCTTGAATAGCTCCCACCCAACTGCTCCTTATGCTAAAGCTCAAATAAAGATTCATAAAGATCCGATCAAAGTTCGCCTCCTAGTTTGCTCCCGTGGTAGTGCTCTATACAATACGTCTAAGTACCTTGCTCAACTTTTATCGCCCCTTGGTAAAAAGGCCTCTTCTTACATTAGTGATTCTGCTAGTTTCTGTGAAAATATCAAAACTAGTTACAACTCTGGCAAGATAATTAGTTACGATGTTGTCGATTTATCTACTAACATACCGTGCAGAAATAGTAAAAACAAAAATTGAAACACAACCTAATGATATCTCTACCAACTTAAAATGTGAAAGCATAATTAATCTCCTAAAATTGTGTCTTGACTCTACCTATTTCACTTGGAAATCTAATATATATGAACAACTATATGGCCTCCCTATGGGATCTCCAATCAGCCCTCTCATCACTGAAATTTATATGGCTGAATTCGAAGAAAAGGCTCTCAGAACAGCACCGTTTCAACCCCTAATTTGGCTTAGAAAAGTCGATGATACCTTTGTTGTGCAAGAAAATGAACATGACCCACTGGAACTACTAAACTATCTCAATACAATCCACCCTAGAATAAAATTCACCCATGAAATAGAAAATGAAGGTAAAATCCCTTTCTTGGATGTAATGGTTGAAAGAACAACTGGCACTATCCAGACCAATATATATCGTAAACCAACCCATACTGATCAGTATATCAACTACCATCCAACCAAAATCAAGCAAGGAATAATCTCTACACTGACCCGCAGAGCCCATAAGATTTGTGAAAATCACCTACTCAATGCTGAACTAGACTACCTACGTAAAACCTTTATTAGTAATAACAATTACCCACCAAAATTAGTCAATGACACAATAAATAGAACCACCAACCAACAAAAGCAACCAACTCAGAAGAACAATCCCTGCCCTGTCCTGTCCTGTGTAAAACTTTTCAAATATGGCAGCATCAACCCTTCAGCCTCAAATACAACAAGTCAGAAGATTGTGTGAGGAAGTATTATTGTTAATTTCGTCAGGTGATGAATGTGACGTAGATTTTAAAGCTGACAACAAATGGAGAGATCTCAGATGACATATCTACCCCTGATTATATCAGTGTGATAAAGACTTTATAACTTGTTCAGTGGTGGTAAAGACAATAAGTCTAATGATTCCTAAGTTCCATCTTATCTGAGAAAGAAATGTGATGAACTCAGATGACATATCTACCCCTGATTATATCAGTGTGATAAAGACTTTATAACTTGTTCAGTGGTGGTAAAGACAATAAAATATTTCAGATAAAAGAAAAAGGTTTGAATTGAAGGTAGACAGCGTACCAACATTATTCTTACCAGAGAAATCTATACCTACTAAAAGAGTTGATCCAAGGAAACCACCAGTAAGTTAGAATTTTATGTGATCAATGCATTTATTAAACATTCCACATGTCAAAGATATGAATTGTTGAAATTGTTTTCTATTAGCGTTATGTTCATACTGATAACATTTTTTACAGGTTGTAAGGAACCTACTTTGTACGAGTGCTCCACTTCAACCATCTTTCAGTGATATCAGTTCAAATATTCAAGTTCCAAGTGGATGGATTTATGAATGTAATCAAATATCTTAAAACTTTATAAATTTGATAATTGTAGAACTTAAAAAGTAGATGCAGACTCAGATTTAGTATGTGAACTCGGGATCCCTTATAAAAATCTGCAGAGGTACTCTGATATTGATCTGACTCAACACAAAAACCATTTCCTACATGTAAAACTTAAAATGGACAGTCCCCATAAAATTGATTATCATACTACAATCCGATCAAAAACCTGTCATGGGTTTGCTAATCTATCAAAAGTTAAAGAAACAGGCATTTGTAAAAACTGTTATTATGTAAGGACAAATCTTAGAAGAAAATTCAGACGAGATGTGTGTACCCCAGAAGCTCAAATTATTTCTTCTAAAACAGCACTTCAAAGATTGAGTAAGGTTGTCTTAACCAAGGCATTGAAAGAACCAAGAAAGAAAATAAAGATGTTGAATAAACAAGTAGATCAAGTTAAAACTAGAATCAGGAAGGACAATGTATTACTTAAAAACACCACCCTACATAATTCTTTGGTAGAAGTTATTAAGAATGAAGATTTGTCTGATCCTCTTATTATGTTAGTTTGGGAACAACAAAAACCCGCCTTCAGCAAAGGTTCTGGTTGTCACAAATGGCATCCCATGTTATTCGGTTGGCAATACTACTTCATAGTTAAAGTCCTACATCTTACAGATCTCTTAGAGATACTGGTATAATTTAGCTTCCTGGAGAATCAACATTAAGAGATTACTCTAATGTCATTAAGCCAGCTCCTGGGTTTCAAAATGAAGTGTTATCTGAGTTGAAGGAAGTATCAAACAAATTGAACGATAATCAACGATGGGTTGTACTATTACATGATGAAATGTCACTGAAATCAGACCTGGTATTTGGTCGACAAAATGGAAATGTTGGATTTATCAATACGTGAGTATAGAAATTGAAATGTTTTTTCCAAATGATGAAATTATATAAGTGGAATCAGATTAGGATAATATGTATTTTAATACGTAGATATGGGTGTTTTTATTTCATTTTTTGACAGAGTTACGGGCCTTTTTATTCAAAACCCGTTCAATTTTAAGCTTGTAAATGCTTTGGAAAATGTAGTCGTTACTGAAATTGGATGAAACTTCGTATACTTTTCAATTATCACCCAAGATTTAACCCTTTCGAATTTCAAAACATTTGCATAATTTTAACACAACTTAATTTAGATGCTTAAGGTCTTATCATGATAATAATGCATCAAGTTTGTATAATTTTTGATATAGTCATAATACCTACTTATAATCCAAAACACAATCGATTATAAAGCACTACTTTTGATTTTAATGCTCATGTGGACGTATATCACCATGACTTGCATGCTATTTTTTTTTATTAGGGAGTGTTACAAGAATTAACTGAAAGACAACATAGCTTCCCATTGTTTAGTTTTTATGGTAATTGGGATCAACTCTAATATAAAATGTAGCTTAGAATGGTTCGCAACAAAATGTGCAACAGCTAGTGACCCTTATCCTTTATTTTGGGAGGCTGTGGGCCATTTGGAAACATTTTGCAATCTAAAGGTAAAATCTGTTGTTTAATTGTCTCTTATTCTGTTTTTTGTGATTTGTGCAATGACAGGGCATTTTCAATTCTTATATCATGTTCAATACATCAGATGTATAATACATGTATTAAACCTAAAAGAAATCATGTAATTCAAAGTATTACACTTCACAATCGTCAGGAAGTTGCCCTATTTCAGCGAATGTCCAACTGTACCTCAGTTTGTGAAGTA
Source organism: Nipponacmea schrenckii (assembly GCA_030562195.1). Classification (NCBI taxonomy): domain Eukaryota; kingdom Metazoa; phylum Mollusca; class Gastropoda; family Lottiidae; genus Nipponacmea; species Nipponacmea schrenckii. Next base: position 38,282,347 of record JAUJPP010000003.1, on the reverse strand, counting down.
GCACTTGTTCTGATGTCTGCAATTTAAAAATAAAAAGGACTGATAATTTCAGGCTATAGGGGCCACATGTGATAAGGCGTCATCAAACATGAGATTCCTTAACTTACATGGAGATGATGCGTATAAAACAACAAATGTGTATGACACCACTAGAAGTATTTATTTTTTTATGATGTGTCACATTTGCTTAAGACAGTAAGAAATAATATATCTGCATCTAGAAAAAATCAAAACACAAGATATTTATGGGTATGTCTATTAATGTATTTTCATATTGTTGTCAAAGAAAGTAATCTAACCATGAAAAAACATAGGCACATTGCAATCTCTAACAAAGAAATATATTGCATGTGAACCTTATCTCCTCACCCTTGCTTTTTATGTTTTCTGATTTTTTTTGCAGAAGAATGGAAGAAATATACTGTGGAAACATGTAATAGATGTATACGAAAAAGATATGTCAAACGAACTGAGCAGGTGTACTAAATTTTCTTACAATCATAACTACTTAACTTCTTATTCTGTTATGAAAGTGAAATATGCAGTCCAAGTAAGTTTGTAAACAATGCAAATTTATTTAGGCAATAAACGGTCACCCTATGGCGGTTATGGTCGTATATCAGGACAAAGGTTGGATGGAAAATTGAATAAATGCGCGTTAGCGAAATTGATAAGAACCTGTATGACACCTTGAATAGCTCCCACCCAACTGCTCCTTATGCTAAAGCTCAAATAAAGATTCATAAAGATCCGATCAAAGTTCGCCTCCTAGTTTGCTCCCGTGGTAGTGCTCTATACAATACGTCTAAGTACCTTGCTAAACTTCTATCGCCCCTTGGTAAAAAGGCCTCTTCTTACATTAGTGATTCTGCTAGTTCCTGTGAAAATATCAAAACTAGTTACAACTCTGGCAAGATAATTAGTTACGATGTCGTCGATTTATCTACTAACATACCGTGCAGAAATAGTAAAAACAAAAATTGAAACACAACCTAATGATATCTCTACCAACTTAAAATGTGAAAGCATAATTAATCTCCTAAAATTGTGTCTTGACTCTACCTATTTCACTTGGAAATCTAATATATATGAACAACTATATGGCCTCCCTATGGGATCTCCAATCAGCCCTCTCATCACTGAAATTTATATGGCTGAATTCGAAGAAAAGGCTCTCAGAACAGCACCGTTTCAACCCCTAATTTGGCTTAGAAAAGTCGATGATACCTTTGTTGTGCAAGAAAATGAACATGACCCACTGGAACTACTAAACTATCTCAATACAATCCACCCTAGAATAAAATTCACCCATGAAATAGAAAATGAAGGTAAAATCCCTTTCTTGGATGTTATGGTTTATAGAACAACTGGCACTATCCAGACCAATATATATCGTAAACCAACCCATACTGATCAGTATATCAACTACCAATCCAACCATCCAACCAAAATCAAGCAAGGAATAATCTCTACACTGACCCGCAGAGCCCATAAGATTTGTGAAAATCACCTACTCAATGCTGAACTAGACTACCTACGTAAAACCTTTATTAGTAATAACAATTACCCACCATAATTAGTCAATGACACAATAAATAGAACCACCAACCAACAAAAGCAACCAACTCAGAAGAACAATCCCTGCCCTGTCCTGTCCTGTGTAAAACTTTTCAAATATGGCAGCATCAACCCTTCAGCCTCAAATACAACAAGTCAGAAGATTGTGTGAGGAAGTATTATTGTTAATTTCTTCTGGTGATGAATGTGACATAGATTTTAAAGCTGACAACAAATGGAGAGATCTCAGATGACATATCTACCCCTGATTATATCAGTGTGATAAAGACTTTATAACTTGTTCAGTGGTGGTAAAGACAATAAGTCTAATGATTCCTAAGTTCCATCTTATCTGAGAAAGAAATGTGATGAACTCAGATGACATATCTACCCCTGATTATACCAGTGTGATAAAGACTTTATAACATGTTCAGTGGTGGTAAAGACAATAAGTCTAATGATTCCTAAGTTCCATCTTATCTGAGAAAGAAAGAAAAGCTAGCATTAGCCCAGAAGAAAAGAGAGCATCTTCAAACGGAAATCTCATTGTCAGAGAGAATGCTGTAATTACAGAATGAGCAGACACTTTTGCAGATCCAGCTTGAAAAGGAAGCAGCAGAAATCAGTTTAGCCATTCAGAAAGAAGCTATAGACTTTGAGTTTAAAATTGACAGAACTAGTGTTAATTCACAGTGTAACCAAACAAATAGTTTTGGATTCAGTCAAATGTTTAATTCCGCTAGTCAAAGTAATGTGCATGATATAGGAGATACTACTGTGTCTAATGTTAAGCCTAGAAATGTCTCTGATTCTTTGCCAACTCTAAATTTACCTCATGAAGAAATTCCCAATGTGTCTTATAATGCAAATAGTATTTCAGATTTTCCTATTGATCTGTCAGTGCAAGCTAACTGTCCTGTAAATAATTCTATTGATTTTCCTGTAACATATTCTAATGTCCATATGCCAATAGCTAGTAATTTTGATGTACCTGTATTTGTTGACAATGGTAATAATTTTGAGCATGTTAATTTTTAGAATGTTGTTACACATGTAAATGAAAATCATCCTGTCATATAGGATACTAATTTTAGAGTACAAAGTCAAAGTAATGTTAATTATTGTATCAAGTCATAATGTAGAGACTGTGAATAATTCAGGAGTGTCAGTGCATGATATTGCTCCTGCAGTCAGGAGACCTATTATTGTTAATTCTATGACCAGTCAGAATTTAACCCGTGCATAGTGTGCATTATTCCTCTGGTAATTATGTTTCACCTGTTAATTTACCACCTGTATCCAATAATTTACCTTTATTTAGTGTAAGTAATGCAATACCGGTATGCAATATTAATCATAGTTCACCCTTCTCTGATTCATTTGCTCGACACAATCTTTTGTGTCACATTGTTCTATGCCCCCTAGTGTGCTTGTGCCTATGCATCATGTTAATATGCCTGTTAGTGCAAATAATTTGCCTTTGTATTATTCACATAATATTAGTAGGGGATCACTTATTAACAATAATAATATGTCTAATGGTTTAATTTATTCTAATAATTTTGCATCTATCAGTCATGTCATTCCAATTTTTCCTACTAGTGCAATTGACAGAGAAGTAACTGGTTTGAATACATCTACCACAGAAACTTTAATTCAGAAACTTTGTCAAGTGGTTTCAACCCCTAGACTCGAGTATATGACATGGTGGTAATCCTTTCCTTCATTCACACTTCGAAACACTATTAGATTCAGATAATCCTGAAGATTCAAGGAAGCTTCAGCTCCTAATTCAACACTGTAGTGGTAATATTCGTAAGCTATTGAGAGTTGTGTCAATCTACCGCCAGATATGGGATATAAAACTGCAAAGCAAACTTTGTGTGATAGCTATGGTAAACCTCATGTTATAGCAAAAGCTCATATGGATAGACTTAAAAGTTTAGGTGACATAAAACTGCAAATGGAAATTCTTTGATGCCATTTGTGCGAGAATTGAAAATTTGTGAAAAAAACTGGCATGGGACTATGTTCAAGACCTTAATCATATAAACACTCTACTTGATTTAAATAGGAAATTGCCTTTGCGTGCTAAATGAACAGAAAAGGCAGGGAGAATATTTGACGGTGGTGGTAGACCTAAATTCTCAGATTTCTTAAGTCTTGTGAAGGAAAGAGCCAACCTTGCAAACAACGAGTTTGGTGAAGACTTGTCTAATTTTTCCAGGAAACCTCAAGATAAACTGTTCATCAAAAAACAGTTACCCAAAATGTGAAACAGAAAACTTTTCTTAATATTAAAGCAGATAACTCTAAAAGTAGACAAAGAAAATCTTAATCTACGAAGACCTTTGAATGTGTTGTAAGCATCCGATTTGGAGATGTCATAAATTTCTAGATTCTAGTCTTAAGGAGCAATGGAATATTGTGAAGAAATATGAACTTTGTCTCATTTGCTTTAATAAACACTATAATAAGAAACCATGCGATTAGACAGATTTTAAGTGCAGAGAATGTGAAAGACCCACAATACATTACTACATGGTATACCCGATAGCTCGTCTTTGGTTACTGTCGCAACTGGGGCTGGTAATAATCATATTTGCATAGGAATTATTCCAGTTAAAATTCGGAAGAAAGGTTCTGATAAAGTTAACAATACTTACGCTTTACAGGACACAGCTTCTGAAATCACTTTGGTTTTGCAAAGTTTGGTTGATAAGTTGAATATATTTGGTACAAAACGTTCATTTACTATTACTGGGATTACTGGTTCTGAAGAAATTGATAGTGACTTAGTTGATATTGTTGTAGAATCTACAGATAGTGAAACTGTTGTCGAGTTTTTAAAGATGTTAGGACAGTTTCGTCTTTACCTATTGATAGTACTTCTATACCCAGGACTAATGATCTTAACAGTTGGTCTCATTTCAAAGATGTTGGTTTTCCTGAACTTGATTATAACGTTACCATGATAATTGGTGTAAAGTAAATACAATATTTGTTCCTTTGGATTATAGAAAGGCTGGTGAATTTGATCCTGTAGCTTTTCAACTTACTTCTAAAATAAAATCAACAAATTCGACATCCAGACTATCCGCCATTTTGAAGATGCCGGAAGTAAAGCGTCCACTTAGTAAGTCGCGCATGCGTGCCAAGCATAATTCGACATCGGCCTAGACTTGGCTTGCCAGTAAGTATACGGTTCTATACTTCAGACCACAAAACCTAAATACATTAAAACCTGTATAATAAGTCCAAAAAGGTACCAGCAACAGTTATAACTATGTGTGATATAATTGTGTGATCTAGTATTAATATATAACTACATTAACTGGAGATACTTCTGATGGTGTGATCTAGTAATAATATATAACTAACATTACTGATGATATTTGTGATTGCGTGATTTAGTAGTAATATATTACTAACATTATCTGATATTTGTGATGGTGTGATCTTGTAGTCAAATATAACTTAACTTTATCTGATATTAGTGATCGTGTGATCTTGTAGTAATTATATAACTAACATTAACTGATATTTGTGATAGTGTGATCTAGTAGTAATATATAACTAACATTATTTGATATTTTTGATGGTGTGATCTAGTAGTAATATATAGCTAACATTCTCTGATATTTGTGATTGTGTGATCTAGTAGTAATATAGACCGTTCTTAATTAGATGCTCTTTTCGTTTCTTTTTAGTGTACCCAGATGAAAATGGATGTTTGGTGAAAGGCAAATGCTACAGGTCGCAAAGAAAAAATGAATCCCCACACGTAGTTAAAGTAAGCTTACATAGCCAAACAATTACACACACGCAAATGACATGCCAATTGTATGCTTATTCTTAGTGAGATAATACATGTGTACTTAACATACAATGATACATAATGTATATGAAATGTCATCAATTATAAACAGGTGTTTCTTAATAGTCATATGTTTCAGATATAATACAACAATTGCCTATTACAAAAAAGTTGTTTTTTATTTCACAATCTAAACTAAATCTCGGTTTAAAATTTCAGATTTTCATCAATGAAGAAAAAGTGGAACATTCATTTTTCTCATGTACAATTCGGCAGAGTGGTTACTGTGGGCATGTTACTGCCCATGGTACTGTTTGTACCAGTTAGCACATTACAAGAAAATGAAATTGTCAACCATTCCATCAGATGTTGCTAAAACATCTCTGCCACAAACTTGGCATGTACCAAGGGGACCAAAATTATATGGAGACAAAGTGGACAATATTGTGGTACAAGGCTATGATAGAGAGAATCCACTGTGAGCCACAAAAGGGATCAAATTAACTTTGTGCAACCCTATTTCAGGAGAGGATTTTTTAAATGTAAACAACCTTGTCGATCAAATGAAAGATATGGATATTTTGTTTAACACTGTTGCAATGGATAGTGGACTGGGACTGATTTGGTGCAGACACATTTTGGGAAGTTTCAAAAAGGTAGTGTGTTGAGTTACCAACAAAAAATAGCTAGTGACTATGTCTAGAACTTAATGAAAAAACAATACCTTCCCAGATTGGCCATCAAACAATTTCATGGTTTGCAACTTGAGAACAGTTCTGTTTGAAAAGCAACTGCAGCATTTCAATTCTTTAAAAGTCACACAAGTATAGAGTTTGGAAATAGAAGAGAGTTCTCGACTTCAGTCAGCAGATCCAAAATGGCATAAAGTAAGAAAAGAGCGCATTACAGCATCCAATGCAGGAGAAATTTCAAAAAGACGAGCAGGTATGACTTACATTTGATTTTTTTTGTAATTTATTCATTCTTATATATAGTGGTGTTAAATCCCATTCAAACGAATTTGTTTTGTATTATATCTTTTTCAGCCAGTCAGAATTTTGTTTGCTCGAAATACTCACAAATAGTAAAATATCCAGAAAATAATCTTTACAAAATGACAAACAAAAACATACCACCCATCCGTTGTTCTCTTATAAAATTTTTAAAAAATCTTAAAAATGGTAAATTTTGAAAAACACTTTTTTTTTTTTTTTTAGATGGGGTTAAACTTGCTGAACGGTTACAAACAGAGGCATTGAATGTGAAGTTGTTGCAGCACAAGCTTATAGCAAGGTAATTAAAATTTAACACTTTTTTTGTATTGAAAGGTCTCACTCTGTCTGAGTGTTACATGTATGACTGTCCACTTTCTGTTGACACATTTTTATAGTTATATATTTAAGAAGGTATTAATGATATTGTTGTAATCAAAAGCATAGTAAAATACCATGGCAACCTCGACAAACATGATTGAAAGTACAAATAAATTATTTGTATAATTTTTTCTTCTTCAGAGGATGAATGATAATGTTAATCTGTATCCATGTGGTGTGATTGTTAACCCCTTTTGTCACTGGCTTGCAGCAACTCCTGATAGGAAAGTGTATGCCTCTGACCGAAACCCACCATATGGATTATTGGAAATAAAATGCCCGCATACAACAAATTTGTCAAGCGTGAAATGTCTTAACATTCAAGATGGTACATTAAGTTGAAAAAAATGATAACTATTATTATCAAATTCAGATGCAAATGGCAGTTTCAGGACTTGAGTGGTGTGACTTTTTATATGGTTAGAAAATGATTCCCATTTGGAGACTGTATATTTTGATGAGCAATTTTGGCAAACAGCAAAAGATAAACTTGACCTGTTTTTCTTTAATTACTATTTAAATTTGAATTGTGTTTAGTAGTGTTTTTTACGCCCAGATTATTATGTGAATTTGACGGTTATTTGCTTTGATCATTTTATTGATGTAATCTTGAATATATATAGGTATAGGAAATTATATAATATTGTTTTGTGTATAATACTTTAGATGTATATACATGTATGTATTAACGACAAGTTAATTGTTAAATATTGCCTTTTCATGTCGTACGGTACTATAGAGATGTATATATTATATTAATCATGCATGTTATGTAAATCATATCATGGATATTTTTGTATATAATGAAATTATAATATACATGTATTGTATTATGTTCTATGGGCTTGAGGCTTTCATAGTACTGAAATAAAACGTTAGTTTGTTTGATGAAACTAGTTCTATATTAATAATTTTCCGTAACTGTTCTTAAGTTATTGCCATTGACTTAGTCAAAACGCATCAAAATTAGCTTTTGAACGTGATAGAAACTACAGTTTTCGTCTAATTTAAATACAATTTGGTATGATCATGTATATAAATGAGATCTTGGATTAGGCCCAAATCACGTTGGAGTTTCAACCTGTGTTTAAACAGAAAATATACTTGAAATGGGCTTGAAATAGAGAGGATATGAATGTAACTGCACCATGAGGTGATATTCCAACTAATCCTTTCCAGGTATAACGACTTTTGTACGATGAAAAGGTTTTTGTCTTTCAGTAAAAATTTCTGTACAGTCAATTATTACACGTGTATTTGGATATAATTGTTTGAAATCCCTTGGCATGTATTGGAGAATTTTTTCTTTACTTGGCCAAATATTAATACCTCTCAGAATAAAGGACATGTAGTTTGTCCAAGTGATAATTTTTAAGCTCACAGTAGATAAATCAATGTTAAATCGCACCGAAAAATCCTCTGAAAGAAATCCACATTTTAATCGGCACAGAAACATGAACAGTTCATCAATAGGATCCATTATAAATATTATAATATACAATATGGCGGCAGGTGGAAAGACGCGTTTTTGTATGCTCTGATTCTTCAAAGTTTTTCCTTATCAAATGCCACTTAAGGATTGCTAAATGGAAAATAATATACTTGGAACTAGTTTAATCAAGGATGACAATACTTGTGAGTTTTAAACATTTAATTTCATTATTTTGAAGATATTCCCAGGTGTTGGTGAACTGTTGTAACAAATGTAATCACGGAGAGGTGAGCTATCCTCGATTCATGTTGTGACTGGTAACCTTGTCTATTAAAATTTAAGCCGCGTGTCGTTTATGCTAAAATATATTGTGTATATGAACCACTGTGAGATGATCCATGGATGGATTAAAGAAGCGCATCCTATCTTTTACTGCAAGCCAAGATCAACAGGAACTCAAAAAGTCTAAAGGTGATCACGAAAATAGTGAGAGTGAGACTGAGTGCTTTGAATCGAATGAAACTGTCATGTCACAAAATAATAGCGAGTTCGTCGAACAACTTATATCTGCTCTTAAAAGTCAGGCTGTAATCAATACCCTAGCTGACGCGGTAGCCTCTCGAACCCAAAATTATAGATCTCGTACGTTGCCTGCAGGACCGCATTTCTGAATTGGAAAATGAAGTTGCAAGTAAGTCACACGAATTAGAAACTGTCAATGACAAATTAGACGAACTAGAGCAGTACGGACGGAGGGACTGTATTAGAATATCTGGAATTGTAGAATCTGAACAGGAATCGACAGACGACATTATTGTTACTGTGGGACGTCACCTGGGTGTTGAAATCAACTCCGCTGACATCAATAGGAGCCACAGAGTTGGACCGCCTGAGAAATATGACAAAGTCCAAAAACCACGACCCATAATAATTGTTCGTTTCAAGGGGTATTCTTTTAAACGCAATTTTGTTTCAAATGCAAAGAAACTTCAGAACATCAAACAATCTCCAATGCCTGAGATTTTCAAACGCCACCAAGTCTCTATCAATGACGATCTCACCAAGACAAGAGCAGAATTAGCATTTAGAGTACGAAAACTTTGTCGGGAGAAAAAATTAGAGAGATCGTGGATAAGAGATGGAATTATTTTTGTGAAAACGCTTGACAATAAGGTTGTTTTGATTAAAACGAACAGTGATTTTAAATCACTTATGAAGTCCACTCTAAAAGATCCTGCCATTCGTAATACCCGATCGTCGAAATTAAGTCATAAAGCAAGCGAATCTTTTGTTCACATCTCTCCCTAACAATAACTATAAACTAAACATAGTGCTCCACAAGGTCATCATCTTTTGTTCTATATATTAATTTCTATTTTACTGTTTTAATGTGTCTGTACCTTTCCTGAACTTTTGTCTTCATACCATTTAACTTTTGCATATCTTTGATTTTTGAGGCTGATCTCGGAATAGATTTGTCTACATACAGCGGACGATCGACAATGCAGAGAGTTATTCGATCAGTAGTCATGTCCTCTGCATGAATTTGAAAAATTGTCCAGGTATGTTGAAAACGTTAGTTTTAGTTTCTATATAGACAGGCCTCAAAGATAGCCTACGCATGCAAATCTATATTACCACTTATTAATTAACTAAGCTGTGTATTAATTGTCAGTAATTCATTGGACAGAAATGAGTGTCTTATGATTTGTCATTTCTATAATAAATGTCTTACGACATTGTTGGCATCGATAATGGAGAAATTTATTCAAAATTCTTCAGCATTGTTTTGAATATATTGTATTTACTTATTGTGATTTCTTTCTTATTTATAGAGAGCTGCGTTATATACTCTTAATGGTACACTGTGAACTTAATTCTGGTATTATTTTTTCCTTTTTTTTTATTTTTTTTTTTTTCTATTTCTCCTCTATTCCAATTGCATCCTTCCCACTCATGGCATTGTTCTTTAAACTTAAACGGTTCATATTATGATCCGAACAGAGTGTAATAACTGATTGTGTGGGACGGATGCAAGTTTGATTCATGGATCTATTCGTCTCTGCAGGATTTACCTTTAACCTCGAACATCATTATTTTCTCCTTAATTGTACTTCAGCTAATTTTACTTTGTGTTGATGTTCATCCAAACCCAGGCCAAACGAAGTTTAAAATTTTACATCTCAATATCAGGAGTCTTCGGTTTAAGCTTAACCAGATATCTACTGAACTGCTTGAAAACGATATCTTGTGCTTTACTGAAACTTGGTTAGATGACTCGGTAGAAACAGATTCTATTTTGCTCACAGGTTATCAAGATCCCTGTTTATTGAACAGAACTAGTGGTAGAGGGGGTGGTATAGCTGTCTATTTACATAATAATATTATTTATAATAGAAGATATGATCTTGAAATTCCTTCATTGGAAGCTCTTTGGATTGAGCTTTTTATAGACAACAAAAAGTTTACTAGGTACATTTTATCGCCCACCGAATAGCCTACAGGATTACTATAATCTTATCGAAACTAGCATCCTACAAGCAAACGACCAACCTGATTTTAACCTTATTGTACTTGGAGACTTCAACATAGACTTTTTGACTAAAACTAACACGAAATCGCATGACATTCTAACTAGATTTAATTTAACTCAACTGGTTACTGAACCTACCAGATTAACACTTGATAAGAACTCACTACTTGATTTAGCCATTGTATCATGTCCAGCTTTTGTCAATTCTACAGATGTTTTCTTCTCGGGTCTGAGTGATCACAATCCTGTCCTTCTTACCTTACACTTTCCAAATACAAAAATAGACCAATGTTTTCAGAGACAAATTTGGGATTATAAAAATTTTAGTAGCGAGGAACTGAACAATAAAATATTAGAGTATGATTGGAATGAAATTTTTAAGAACAATGATGATATTGACCAAATTACTCTTCAGATTACAAATACATTGAGTAAAATTATTTCAACTACTATACAAAGCAAAACCGTTACAATAAGACCACGTGACTGTCCCTGGATGAATGGTTACATTGGGAGATTGATAAGGCGTAGAAATAGAATTCACAAAAATGCTAAAATTAAGAATCGCGAATGTGATTGGATAGAATTTAGGAAATATAGAAACTACGTGACTAGTGAGATAAGAAAAACGAAAAAAAACGTATTATGAGAATTTGGACACCAAAATTAATACTTCATTCCATGACCGTGATTGGTGGAAACTAATTCGTACCTTTTCAATAAAACAAGGTAGTTTGTCATCATCTATTCCCCTCTTGATACGAAAAAGCCGAACTGCTAAATGACTACTTAATCAAACAAACATTGTCAACTAACGAACTTGAATTACCTCCTATTTTACCATTTTTAAACAATTCAACAATCGAACCCATAGTTTTAACCTATCAGGAACTTGTTGATATTTTAGCATCATTAACAAACAAAAAGACTTCGGGCCTCGATAGGATCAACAACTTTATTTTGCGTATAATCTCCAAATCATTTGCCCACCCACTTTTAAAACTTTTCAATATATTAATAGCTAAATGCGTATTTCCTTCTCAATGGAAAGTTGCGAATGTTACACCGATCTTTAAATCAGGTGAGAAAAAACTCTGTAAAAACTATCGTCCAATCTCATTATTATCATCTCTTGGGAAAGTATTTGAAATAGTTATTTATAAACATCTTAATAATTTCCTTATTGAAAATAATATTTTATATAGATATCAGTCTGGATTTCGCCAACATGATTGTACCGTGTACCAATTAACTGACATGTATGATTACATTTCATCTTCTTTAGATAAAGGGCATGAGGTAAAGGCAATATTTTATGACATTAAACGTGCCTTTGACAGGGTTTGGCATTTGGGTCTATTAGAAAAACTAAAAAGTGTAGGAATTCAAAATGAAGTACTCGATTTGTTAAAAAATTATTTAAGTGATAGAAAACAAGCTGATAACCCAGATACCAATCTTCAACTACTTAACAATGATCTTGCCCAAATTTACTCTTGGTCCGAAAAATGGAAAGTAGAATTTAACCCACTAAAAACAGAATGTTTAACTTTTAGTCGTAAAAACAACCCTTCTCAACTTCTTCCTATTTTTAACAATACTCAACTTCATGACACTGATAATCATAAACATTTGGGTGTATTTCAAAATAATTGTAAATGGGAAGTACATATTGACTTTATGATCAACAAAACCGCCAAAATGATAAATATCCTCAAATATCGCCTCTCTAGTAAATCTCTGTCTATTCTTTATAGTTCTTTTATTTTATCTATATTTGATTATTCTGATATTGTTTGGGACAATGTATCTGACTATTTATCGAAACGACTTGAAGATCTCCATCTTGATGCCCTTCGAATTATTACTGGTCTTCCTAGAGGTACATCTCACGAAACCGGTTATTCATCCCTTTGTGTTCGTAGGCAATTCCATAAACTAACAACATTTTACAAAATGAAACACAACTTAGCTCCGTCCTATCTCTGTTCCCTGGTTCCTAACACATTATCACTCTCTTACTCATTAAGAAACCCTAACCGTATTAGGCAAGTACGATGTAAAACCTCCCTTTACAAGTCCTCTTTCCTCCCATCTACTATTAAACTCTGGAATGATTTAGATAACGTTATCAAATTACAACCTTCTCTATCCAAATTCAAATTATCTCTCAAAAGAAGCTTATTCCCACCTAACAATAAACTATTTAACTATGGCGAACGTAAACTACAAATTATTCTGTGTAAATTACGCAATAACAAAAGTGATCTGAACTTCCATACATTTATGATGCATGTTAATGATAACCCTCAATGCTCATGTAACTGCGACCTTGAAACAACCGAACATTTCTTACTCTGGTGTCCTAACTTCTCCAACCTTCGGTCTATTACTATCCATACCCTTCCACTCCATTTCCAAAATACTTTCTGCCTGCTCAATGGAAGCCCCGATCTTTCCTATTCAGAAAATTCAAAGATATTTGATATTGTCTATACGTTTATAAAATCTACAAGACGTTTTGACCTATGAAATCAAACACTAGGAATGGAATCTATAATTTTTTTTTTTTTTTTTCACCTCTTGTTCTTACTTAATTTATTTATTTATTTATTTTCCTCTGTACCCTTAACATTCTCTCTGTCCAACTATAATGCAGCTCAATTGAATTTATAACTGTAATTTTCATTGTAAATATAATTTATTTATTTATATAACAATTTTCACCATAATTCTATTGTACATATTCTCCCGAGGAAGCAAACTTATATGAGCCTGTACAGGCTTGTCTTTGTATCCTCTTTTCAATTGCCTTTGTGTATTAATATTGTACTTATTATTAATAAAATATTGTTTAAATCAATAGGATTTTTGGGCGTCCTCTTGTTGTTAGTTCATCTATCTGATTGTACTTTTAATTCTTGTTGCAGTTGGTTTGACAGCAGAAAAAATATTCAAAATACATTATAAGATGGAAAGCCTGTGTAAAATTCAATCATGTCATCATCAAATGAAAATCTTGTTACTCCAAATCTTTCCATTTGGTACTTTGCATGTAATTCAGAAATTTCATCATTTTGTGCCTTGATTTCCAATTCTTTTTCTGCCAATGCATCTTGCAATTCTTTCATTCTGTTCAGACAGCTTTCATGTGTATTATCATTGACGTTGTCCCTGTAAAATATTTGTAAAATATGGTTATTCGAAGATATTATGTTCATGTATATGGTTTTAAGGTCAAATAATCAATTTTTCAGCTATAATAGGCCTAGTACGGACAAATTATTACTTTACTTTTATGTAAAGACATTATGTATTTTTGTTGAGGTTGACTTTAAAAGAAAACATACTTCTCCTTTTGCCCAGCAGAAATGGGCATAATTTCAGCTTCTTCGCGCGTTTGGTTTTCATTCCCCACCATTTGTCTGTCCTAGGGCAGGTTCTCATTTAATAGTACTTTAGGTTGCAAAGGCCGTCTGATTGTAGGCGCTTTTCTTCCCGTTGTGTTACCTTTCCATTCGAAAATTGATGGGACAGCATCACTCTTTAAACACTTTTTGCTAGTTGTCCAACGGAAATCCTCCCTTTTGAAATGCTGTGAACATACCATAGTATTTCCACCAATCTATTAAAAATATAAACAGTTACATAAATCATTTTTATTCTTGTAAATAAGAGGTTAGGTCTATGTGATCAATACATTCGGGACATTCTTAGGATACAGTTAAAGTCGGCACGTAGCCGCATGTTGCGACATATATAACAACGATTTTTTACTTTCTTTGGACTGCAATTTATGTAATGTTTATTTAACCATGAGCTTTATTAAACCAAGAAACAAAGGTGAATTAGACCGATCTAGGCCTATTTCGCGCCCAATTTTAATGGATTTTGTAACATCAATTTGTTTATCTTGAAAAACGGTCCTTCATCCCGTCTTATTGCGATTATCCATTGTTTTCTTCATGCAGATTTCTTCTCTGATGGTATATGATGAAAACTTAGTTCTTTGTTGACTCTGGCATTTCCATTACATTGCGGGACGCAACAATATTCATCTCTTTTCTTCGCGGTCGGTAGGCTTATGGTTCAGACGCCATTTTGATGCCTAGTTTAGCCTCGTTTTCGGAGTAATGACCCCATGTCAGTGGATATATGAATAAATTTTAAGATCGGTCTATATAACTAACATGAACTGATATAATTTGTGATTGTGTGATCTAGTAGTAATATATTGCGAATATTATCTGATATTTGTGATGGTGTGATATAAGTGTTACATATAACTAACATTAACTGGTGATATTTGTGATGGTTTGATACAGTATTAATATGCTGATACACATATCATTTATAATAATACAAGTATGCTTTTTTTCCATTTTACATCCATGTATAACACTTGTAAAGGCTGTATAACTGGATTGTTATATTTTTTATTTACTGATATTAATGATTTTATCTGTGATTTATCGTAATATAATAGTGTACTAATAATCTCCTGTGTTGATCCCTTAATATCGAAAGTTCGTAAATACACGCTTCTGGATATCTAGAAATCGTAACTAACAAATGAAATTGAAAACGCAATAAATACTTCATTGATTTAGTTTAAAAAATACAAGAGAACAATTTTCAAGTTGATCATCGAACAGATAAAATAAATTCAATTAGAGAACATCGAGCTTTGCGTCTGGGCAAGGGAGACAAATACATTAAACAACGTTCGCACCTTAAATAATCAATATATTTATGTATGTCGAATATTAAAATAGTCAATAAATTTACGGGCTTAATCATCACACCTGTTACAATACACTTTATCATCCAGAACTCAAATTTACATACAATTTCTCTAGTCTCGATCAATCTTCTAGAAAATCGAAATCTATTTCAAATTTTCTTTGAACATCCGATATACACATTGTCTACATTTACAAAGTTACTGTGTCAATCTGTGGTTAATATTCTATTCAAGTGACCTGGATATATTGAATGCAATCAGAAAACATATGTCGTGACATGATGTTCTAAAATCCTTACAAAAGTCTTTGAAATGTATAACGGATATAACGAATCAATGAATTAGTAACAACGTATTCTCATAATATAACTTACAGAATGGTAAGAACAGAGACAAGGACTGCTGAATCAGATCACAGATGTTGTGAGTGTAGTTTTTGGGCCAAGTATGTGTTATTTGGTTTTAATTTTCTTGTGTGGGTTAGTATGTTGTATATTAAATTGTTTTATCATCAATTATCCCAATTAGATCATTGATTAAATCTTCATTAGTTCTATCGTCTTTTAATCCTTAACGTGGAGTACAGGGATATGGTAATTTATTTCTGAAGTAGGCTATCCTTGCTGTCAAAGGAGATTAGAAGTTTTATTGACAAATCAAAACTGCACAACAATTTAGTAGGCATTCCTATTTCTAAGTTGGACCAATTCCAGTGTATGAACATGTATAAGAATTTATTTTTAATTTTTAATGTTACAACCAATAAGCACAGTGCCATAAAACTAGCTATTAGTTTATTTGAGCAAGTTCTATCCTCATTAGTGCAGAAGAGTAGGATTCTCTTCTGATTTTTATCTGAGCACGTAATTCAATGTTTGTTTTGAACAGAAAAAGTTGAAATTTCAGACAACAAAAAAAAGAGTATTTTTCAAAGTATAAAATACAGTTATCTCCCTTCTAATAAAAAGAAAACAAATATTCGTATAAAATTGGATAAGTGGAAGCGGTACTTTCCGCGTCCAACTGAAACGAAAAAAGATAGACAAATATTCAAGACGGTGGCATCACATTTCTTTTTCGAGGTCGAGCCATCCTCAAGGTGCAACGCTAAGGTGCTAATGGTGTATACATGGAAGCCTTAAACGGATGGTGTATACGTGGGTATCGCCTATCTAAGATATGTTTTTAAATGTCGATATTTACTTTAAGATTGCAGGAATTGTTTTAATTGCCATTGGTATATGGGCAAGATTGCAAAAAGAAGGTTTAGATCCATTGGATCATCTTGTTACAGATCCAGCTTACATAATGATAGCTGTTGGTGTGGTGATGTTTTTAATCAGTTTCTTTGGGTGTATTGGTGCACTCAGAGAAAATATAACTCTTTTGAAGATAGTATGTATTTATTGTTCTAATGTTAGCCTGTTACAGTGGTTGTTATAAAAATAAAAGATATATTGATTATGTTTTTTACTTACTGTTCCTCTGACTGACAAGAAACAATAGAATTGTGTTTAAATTAGGGTTAACCTTCTTGTAAAGGATCCTTAACTAAATTGGGCTAACTTTCAGCAAATTTAGGGTCGGGTGTCATCACACATTTTACACACTCTGTAAATAGAAACTTTTCTATTATAGGCTTCCTTTATACCTCTAGATCTTTGTTAAAGAAATAATACTATGGAATCATTTTCAATTTCAGTTCTGTGTTGTTGTGGTAATCATATTCATATTACAAGTAATAGCTGGTGTCTTGGCGTTTGTATTTGTCGATAGTATTGAAAATCAAGTGTTGGACTATATGAAAAATTCATTGGAGCACTATGGCGATAATGCCGATATAAAAGATTTGATCGACAGAATTCAGAAACAGGTTTGTGGAAACTGAATTCTTTTAGTCCAACCAATATAATAGTATAAAATTGCCATTGTCCCGAAACGAGATACTGTTGTGTGGTGTTGAGGATAGGATACGACTGGCCCCTTAGAAAATACCAGTCATATTAGTCAGTTGCATTTTGTTTTCTTGTTGATCAATTGATTGAATCCCATTGCTTTATTATAATATTTGTAGTATAAATGTTGTGGCGCCGCTAGTTACAATGATTGGGAGGTCAATTTCTATTATAATTGTTCCTCGACAGCTGTATCAAGATGTGGTGTACCAAGTTCATGTTGTCGTCAACTAGGAAATAGTGGAGTACAATGCGGATATAATTCAAGACAATATGGGGTAAGTCTGTCTGTTGACGCGATAGAGAGCTGTATCTCAATTAATTTTGACGAAACTTGGTGTGAGTGTTCGTGAAGGTTGATGAATCAAGACAATCGAAAAAAAATTTACTATGAGTTATTGCCTTTGTTCTTGAATTGAAAATCAGACCAATTGAAAAATATTTACTACGAGGTTTTGTCCTTGTTCTCGAATTCTTTGGGATACGATGGAGAGCTGGTTTCTTGATGGATTTTGGTGGAACTTAGTGTTGGTAGCCTATTTGTAATCACCTAAGGAAGAACCCTTTTGATAATCAGACCAATTGAGAAATATTTAATATGAATTATTGCCATTTAAATCTCGTTAAATTTGATGTGGACACGATAGACAGCTGGATTCCTGATGGATTTTTAAGAAACATGCCGTGAGTGTTTGTGATAATCGAAGGGGTTACAATATTGAAAACCAGACCAATTAAAAATATTAACTATGAGTTATTGCCCTTGTTCTTCGATTTTTTATAACACATATGAGATGTTGGTTGATGAACTTTGACGAAATTTTGTTTGAGTTTTTGTAATCATATAAAGACGAACCCTATAAGAATCAGACCAATCGAAAAAATTTGATGAAACTTACGAAAGATCACCCAAGGACGAACTCTAATGAAAAAGAAGACCATTCGAAAAATATATTTACATGACTTATTGCCCCTGCTCTTGAATTATTTGTGTAAACGATATAAAACAATTTTTTATTGTTGGATTTTGACAAAACCTGGTGCGATTGGTTGTTATCAAACCTTTGTTCTGAAAAACGCATTAAATTATTGTGGACACCATAGAGAGCTTATTTTTGATGAATTTTGATGAAACTTGATTTTTCGTTATCACCCACGCATAGACCCTATTGAAAATCAGACAAATATTTCGTTTATCGATAAATCTCAAGTCAACCTGCAAACCTCGTAGAATGGACTGATGTAATAGGCCTACATATTCAGGAGGTCACGTGTTTTCGATCCGAATAATCAACACTATTCGACATTTTTACCACTTTGTTTTGTAATTAAACCACCACGCGCCCGATTCTCCCAAATCTTCTAAGAAAAGGTATGGAAGGGTCGTTTTGGTGAATCTTCATAAACGAAGCTATTTGACTGAATAAACATTACATTTATCGATTATGAAATGTGGTACGGCGAATAAATCTTAGAAAGTTATGTTGTACAATATAGGTTGTTATATATTTTAAAAAAGTAATATGATGTTAGAATAATGAAAACCCCGTGCTGATTTCAATAACAAAAACCTAATGTATAACAAAAATTACAAAATTGCTTTTAAAATAATTTTTTCCATTTTAACTAGAATTTGAATACAGTAAGATTTATCTTCTTTACAATACAAATAAAGTCCAGATTCTCATTTATACGTTAGTTGCAGTATTAAATTTCCAGATAAAAACAATTAATTCAAGTGACTATAAATATACCTCGATATATAGTCGACGTTTGTTTTAACACAAAATACACCAACAGCATCGTGCGTTTGGCAAACTGTGATCCTATTTAATGATTATCAATAAACACTTAGATCTTTTTGATTATCGGTTTAGAAAAAATGTGGCACAGCATACAATGTTAAATTAGTTGCAAGCTATTGATATCATGTAACTGTTGATATGTCTGAAAATAAGGGTGATAACATTTTTTGACTAATTATTATCTTTTCTCACATATCTCTCATTGATTAAACAATGGGGAACCAAACTCGCGAGTTGTCTTTCCTTGATGTTGGGGGCGCGGCGACTATTGCGGTCCTAAAGCGCATGACCGACTATGTAACTAAACTTTGAAAAGGAACTAAAATCTAAAGTAGGGAAGGTATCTGGTAGAAAAAACATTTAACCGAAAGTTACAATTAGTTTTGCCGGTCGGCTAAGCTTCGATCTAATACGTCCGCTGAAAGTTTGTGAGAATCGAAAGTAGACCTAGTCAAATGACAGACGGGGTTTTGACACATTTTCTTCGCAATTGTCGTTTGTGAATTAGTGGTTATTTGAGTTGACAAATACTTGAAATCGTATCAATAATCTTAGATAATCATTGTTTTAGCCTAGACGAGACAAATTATAATGATAACCATGTATGATTAGTACCGGTAGGCTAATAGGCCTTCGTATGACATGGTCCTCTAGTTCTACTAACAGTTCTAGGCTAGGGCTTATTGATTTTTAAATTTTCCTCATTTCACAAGTAATCAATTGTGATTTTCCATTTCTCTAAGAATGGCTTCTACTTTAGGATCTATAGAAATAAAAAGTTTTAAAATGTCCCCATGGCATTGGAATTGAACATATTACCCTACAAATCCTAGAAATTTTTAGAGAAAATAAACCATTTTTCAAAACATTATTTTATTGTTGCCATTTTTAAAATTCTTTTTAAGTCAATCTAAGGCTATCAGAATTATTTTGAGATTTGTATTTTTTTTATTTCATATAGAAATAATACTAATAGGCAAAATGTATAATACACAACACTGGCCACACAGTAGGCTAGGCCTACCTATATTAATATGGTAGGCCTAGCAGTTCTAATTTTATTTGTATCATTGAAATATTAACCTCCAAACATGTTTACATTTTCTTTAGGTTGTGAAAATGCCAACCATGGCCATTTAAATAAAATTCAAAACCGGAAATATGATTTTAAAAAGGGGAATTTCAGACTGAAATTTGTACCCAACTCACAGTTTGTAGGCAAAGAGGGAAATGTGTTGTATTAGGACGATAAAGACATTCTTAGTTTCCTTTTTAGGGCACAATGCAGTCAGTGAGTACTTTTATTTGATTTGATTTATGGTGATACTAGCCCTAGATCTAATATTTTCCTTTGCGCTTCACTAAAAAAATTTCAAAATTTAATCCTTCCAAAATTATGTCAAAATTTCCTTCAGTTTAATTAGGATTTCTACCTAGTACTTGTCTATTAGTTCTAGGGTTGAATTGTTAAAAGTTTAAAGATTACAACAGTTTCTTTTTCAGACTTGAATTTATTGGTAGAAATAAAAATCTTGAACATAAGTATTGCAAAAATATATTTATTGGTCAAATTTGTCATTTACAAAGATATCAATACTGACATCAAATTTACTCCACTTAAATTAGAAGCAATCCACTGCTACCTTGAACAATTTGAAAAGAAACTTGACCATAAATATTGTTTTCTGAAGTATTTGAGGATAACATCAACCGACTCTTTTTTTTTTTTTCCAAATCAGAATGCCAAGCAGGAATGACAATTGTGATGGCCATCGTAAAATGCCCATATTTTTATGGCAGCCAATTTTCTGGGAGGTTGACAAGAGTAATCAATAAATTAAAGATTTTTCATGATATTAATTAAAGTTCATCCTTGGGTGATTAGGAACACTCACACCAAGTTTCATCTATTGTTTCTTCAGACCACTGGAAAACTGATGGAACAGATACAGGCTTTCTCTGATGTCTCAAAGGAATTGGTCCTGAAAAAAGAAAATAAGGTCATGATTTGTAGACAAAAAGTATAATCTTACATGCAGTTCCTTTCCACAAGCAAATTTTCACCAAAGAAATAAAAAAAACTGTTGTCTCGGAAGCAAATATTTATATGGGATGCACTTTCACAACAGGCTTAATTGCTGTCGTTTTTTTTTTAGTTTAGCCTCTAGTAACAGTTAGTGAGGTCAGTTGACCAAATGCCTTTTTTGTAAAAATTCAATGTTTCAAAAACATGTGTAAAATACAGAAACTTTAACTTACCTCAATATGTTAACCTTTGTTTTTTACGATGCCTTTACCCACAAGACTGGCGTGAGTTACCTGAAAGAAAAAGAAAGGAAACAAGCAGAACAGAATAAAAATAATTTCAGAAAAAAAATCAACATCTAGGCTTCATTATTAGCATCCAAATTTTTAAGTAAACTATAAAATTATAATATTCAAGTTCATCAGAATAGATTACATGTACAAGAAAGATAAGCCATGTTAATATTATATATACTAAATTATAGGCATAAAAATGGTTTTTATTTAAAAATGAAACACACATTCACAATGTGATAATCTTAAAATGCATTTCCATCTTCAACACATCAATTCTGAGTTTGTCTATATTCAAAGGATGAATGGATGAAAACTTAAAACAAATTTCCTTAAAAGAAATGTCCAGTAAAAATAAACTCACTTATTAGAATGAAAATTTTTCTCAGTAATATCATAAGTCTCATAAAGTAATTTTTATTAATTGGCAGATCAAAGGCAAAGGCAAACTAGGCCTAGGCCCCATTAAAAAGAAAAGTACAAACACAGTTGTAAATTTATTGTAATTATTCCCATAATCAAAATAAAATAAAGGCATCTATTTTGTCTTGCAGGAACAATACGCCAACACAGTGATCTATTTAACAGGGTGTATCCATCCATTGATGATGGTGTTTAAGGACAATTTGGTTATTATTGGCTTGTTAGCATTTTGTGTTGGATTTATTGAGGTGGGTATCATACGTCACAGGGAAGTGTCCTTTGATGTTTTCCCCTATTTGTCATTTTTGAATGAATATTGTCTAATTCTGAATACGATTGACCTCCATAGTTAATATCTCTGAACTCATCCACAATATAATGAGTTTCCGAGCCCAGTTGCTGAGTGGTATCGGATACATAGGATACAAACAAACAATGAATAGGTTAGCAAGCAATTAATTCATTGTACATCGAAACGTCTTCAGTAAGGGTTATTCTAGTACATTTTATGATTTGGTTTATTGTTACATTGTGTTCAGTAAGACCATCATCATTCTCCGTATCGGCAGAATTTAATAGCCGAAAACTTCAACATAAAGATTATATTAGGTATTTCGTCTACGAAATGTATTGTCAATTGTACAAAAGTGAATTGGCTTCGACAATCAATATTACCCAAGTAGGGTCATAATGTCAAGATAGCTTGGCGCCAGCTGAATTAATTTTCAGAGTAAAATCACATAAAAACTCAATGTTGTCCTATCTATTGAACAGAAGGTTTCATTTAAAGGTTTCAAGTCTGGCGAATACGTTTAACAACATATTAATGTCGAAATTATAGTTACCCCGCACCACAAACCAATTTTTATCTGCATCCCTTTATTAAACCTGTTACATCTCCTTGGCCGTAAAAATTCTACGTTTCTTTTGTCTTGTGTCTGAAGAGCGCACTACTGGAATCGCTCGGAATAAAATGTTTCATATTCTGTTTTAATATATTATCTAATTGTCTCCTTTTATATTTTCAGTTATTCTCGTTAATGCTGGCACATTATTTAATGAGGAATATAATGCTAAACAACAAACTCATGAACTAGAATTGATTATTTGGTGTTATACATATACATGTATCAATTTTGAATATTTTTTCAACCCTCCCTTCATATAATCCACGCTTCCAGCATTAAACGTTACATAATAGTCAACTTGAGGTGTTGTATATATTATATATATATATGAATACTCTAAAAGTACTCTACATTTAACTGTTTTTCGATCGTCAAAGACTGGTCTATTGTCGAACAAGAAAAGGACTATCACATTTCATTAAGTAGACGGAGGTATAAAGTGGATAATTCTAAGGTTATATTTTATGACATTACAGCATGTATAGAATGTGTGGCAAACGAAATATACCCAACTCCTACCACTTTTTTTTTTATTTGGGAATGACTTTTTCAGAATAAACCCTTCAATGGCATATTAGAAGCACAGATATAGATAAATAAAAGAATTATTTAGATGGATACTACTGAATATTTATTATTTTCGACGTTTCAGTGTGGTTCTCACACCGGCATCAGGAATATAATAATATTTATTATTTTCGACGTTTCAATGTGGTTATCACACCGTCATCAGGATTATAATAATATTTATCATTTTCGACGTTTCAATATGGTTCTCACACCGTCATCAAGATTGTAATATTATTTATTATTTTCGACGTTTCAATATGGTTCTCACACAGTCATCAGGAATATAATAATATTTATTATTTTCGACGTTTCAATGTGGTTATCACACCGTCATCAGGATTATAAAAATATTTATCATTTTCGACGTTTCAATATGGTTCTCACACCGTCATCAGGATTGTAATATCATTTATTATTTTCAACGTTTCAATGTGGTTCTCACACAGTCATCAGGAATAGAATAATATTTATTATTTTCGACGATTCAATGTGGTTCTCACACCGTCATCAGGATTATAAAATTATTTATCATTTTAGACGTTTCAATATGGTTCTCACACAGTCATCAGGATTGTAATATTATTTATCATTTTCGACGTTTCAATATGGTTCTCACACCGTCATCAGGATAGTAATATTATTTATCATTTTCGACGTTTCAATGTGGTTCTCACACCGTCATCAGGATAGTAATATTATTTATCATTTTCAACGTTTCAATGTGGTTCTCACACAGTCATCAGGATAGTAATATTATTTATTATTTTCGACGTTTCAATGTGGTTCTCACACAGTCATCAGGATAGTAATATTATTTATTATTTTCGACGTTTCAATATGGTTCTCACACCGTCATCAGGATAGTAATATTATTTATTATTTTCAACGTTTCAATGTGGTTCTCACACAGTCATCAGGAATAGAATAATATTTATTATTTTCGACGATTCAATGTGGTTCTCACACCGTCATCAGGGTTATAATAATTATCATTATATTCCTGATGACGGTGTGAGAACCACATTGAAACTTCGAAAACAATAATTATTCTAGAAGTATCCGGTATAATAAGTATAATAATTGTTTGATTTTTCTTTCAGAATTGTTTCATTACTTGTAGCCATTTATGTATAAAATGCTAATGTACTTTCATTTACTATAGTTTCTTTATAAACCAGTACGTATTAAGAGTCAAAATTATCCACAGGACTGAATGGAGTACGCATTTATAAGTTGCATGCTGGAGAAAAAGCCTGATGGACCCTCTTGAACGGATGCCGAATTGACAAAGCCAGTGGCAGAATATCACATTGAAATCTCCAGTCTCATTATTTAACAATCCCCATTCAAGAAAATATTAAATAAGTAAATAATTATTGTTAATTTACAATTATTTCGTCTGCGTCTGGAGGTGGAAAAAATTTCAAATACAGGTTTATTCCCTGTCGGAAAAATATTAAGTTAAAGAATACGTTTCAATTTAATAAGAAATGTTTAAATTAGATTTCGTGTAGTGAGATCATCTCAAAGGTTTTGTGATGAATTACGTTATCCTATACATGAATAAATATTATTAATGATAACTGTGACAAAAATATCAGATTTTCAGGTAATCAAGTTAAGAATTCTCAAATGCTTTGATGAGGGAAAGCAAGCTATAATTTTAATAAAATAAAAAAAACCCAGGAACTTATGAATTCTCTAGGGATAGAAGCCATTAAAACAATTAGAAAAAACACTTTTCGGCGATAGCAGAATTTACAGAAGGTTCTTCCTTGGAAGTAGTGATGGAACATTTTCAATGCGATTGCTAAATAATAGCATGTTACAATTTTGCTATCAAGCTTTTCCATGTTTGTTTGTATTGCCCGACTGGTTTAGTTTAATTCCCGTACTGATTTTACATATATATATCAGCTCGCCACATATTCAGTCTATACAACTAACAATGTTAATTTTAATATGTTCATAATTTCATACTTGTTATGGGAACAACGTTCTACAAGTGGTTGCCTAGCACGATACATCCACTATAAAGTGTATTTCTGTTGAAACTCCAAAATTATTGGGCCCAATCCAATATCTCATTATAATACATATTTGATGCGTTTTGAATAAGTCAAGGTCAATAACCAAAAACAGTTTACTGAAAAATCGTCAATATGGAAATTATCAAAGATCTCATCAATATAAATGATGACATCAAATTTCATTTAAATCAGTTCATCAAAAAACAACGTCAATATTAAACTTATCAAAGATCTCATCAGTATAAATGATAAAAATCTGATAAAACTATCGCATTTACATGCTAATTTTGACGTATTTTGAATAAGTCCAGGCTGTCCAGGGCAATAACTCAAAAACCGTTCGTTGAAAAACCATCAATATCGAGATCTCATCAATATAAATGATCACACCAAGTTTCATTCGAATCTGATGAAAACTGTAGACTCTATCGCGTCTCAAGCCAAATGTGGACGGACGGACGGGGATGATGGCAGTATACGACCACATTATAATTACTGATTTTCTATAGACATGTTCCCATCTAGACTACCCACAGGAAAGCATCCTAATTTGACCATTGTCACAGGAAAGTTTATTTATATACAGTTTCTTGTGATAATCCAAGAGAATGTCACGACATTGATGGTATTAAATATAATGGGAACTGTGATTTCTGAATTTAATTATTTATGAATTGAAGTATTGCCTAGGAATAAAATTCCAGATGACGAGATTATTACCATATTTGAATAATTCTTCACATCGTCTGGAAAATTTCCAAAATTGAATTATAAATCTTATATTTTCATAGATATGAAGGTATGACAGTGATTTGAAAGTTTTATTTTGTAAATTTGGGAATAACAAACATGTATGTCAGTTATATTTGACCTGATCGCAAATCTGTCCACTCTGTCTTAAATGTTGTTATCACAATTGCATCAAACCCTGTATGCTACAGTATTAGTAGAGAAAGAAACGTACACAGATGATATAACAGCATTCAGTAAATCCATTGATGGACCTGTTTTTAAGATAAATTGAACAACTAACTGTGTAAAACATTACAACCAAAATGGCGGCATTTCGGGGCAGTGGGAATCTATTTACCATTAAAGAATTAACCTTTTCATTTACATATGGCAAATAAAATTTACAATACATAAATTTAAGTAATAACAATTAAACGATAGTGAAAGCAGTTTTCCATAACTGAATTAAGGTACATGTACTTAATAAGTAGTTGTTTTGTTTTCTGTCACCACTGTTTAAATATCGCGGAGACTTAACTCAATTATTACTACTAATTCTGTTACTCGAAAACCCAGCTTCAAGCCGATGGCCTTCTTGTATGTGTCATTCCCTGGCAGCGATAATTTTATTCGATTTTCTAAAATAATTTGATATACATGTGTAGCCAATAGATTTTGGTGGTAATTCTTTCTAACTATAGTTGTTACTATACAGCTCGAATCTCATATATGGACGGGAAGATCAGTGCTTTGAACGATTCCAAGTCTAATGAAACAATGAATGAATTGTAGTTATACCCAGCTGTTATTCTGATTATTGACCTGATGTGGTCGGAAATATCAATCTTAGTAGGGATTTAGAACTATTGTCTGGTTATTCCACAACCAATAAAAAGCAGAAAATCATTTGATGTTTCTTGAAATGACTTCGAAGCAAAGCTAAGGGGAATATTTTACTGATTGTAAATCTAACATCATTGCTATTAAGTACTTTTAAAATTCAAAAATCCAATAGCACCTGGATTATGTTGTGGTGTCAGGGTTTCTGGATTATTGACAACCTGATAAAATCCGAATTTTATACATATTTGATTTATACTAAAGTTACATTTTCCCAAAGCGAAAAATTGCCTTTGTTTGTCCTTAAAGATTATACTATACGAATAATTATAAAGGCCCGATTACACCGCCCGAAACTTGTAAGAGCGTTCCTTGAACTGTAAGGAGAAGGGGTGAAATTTAGACAACGCTTGCCACCGCGCACAAAATGAGGAAGAAAAAAAATCAAAAACACGATTTGTGCCTTATCGCTGCACCACTGAAGCCCGCATTGCTTTAGCGTTGGTGTAACGGTATCAATGATTGCTTTAGCGGTGACGCGAACATTGATAAAGCGGCGTTCTGCTGTGGCAGAGCGTATACGGTGTTACCTTAACGGGGGCTTCTGTTTAGCGGTGGTGAACGGTTACAAGCGACGATGAATTTTCACCACTCCAGGAACGCTCTAGCACAGTTTTTGCGATGTAACCGGCCCTAAATTGGTGAATAAAACCACGATCGAAAACACCGCCACGGGCAGTTGAAATAATCACCCTAGATATGACCGTACGGATTATGCAAGCAATGGCCTTATCTACTCTTGGGAAAAGGATTGCCTAGCCACATTGATTTACGGGCAATTAGACTGCAAGTGTAACTAGAAATATGTCGCGAACTATTTTACTCTCGAGTTTTATGTATATTGCTATCTCATCCGATTTAATTGAATAGATTCTTTCACCATTTGAACGACTGATAAACTCAATTAAGAGACCAATCGTTTAATAAGCTTATAATGTAACCAGAAGGGGGTAACATCGTGTCTGGAATACGTATGTCATTTGAGAAAGACGGCAGTACTGTACTATACACATAGTGGAGAAAAATTGTTTTTCTGTTAACGAGAAAGAATGAGAAACTTTACTAGATAATAATACTGTGAATTTTTTTTAAGTAAAAGCAAGAGCATAAACTCTTGGAGTGATTATTCTTTAATTGTGATAAGTTGTCTTAACTGTTTACATAAAATGTCATCAGATAATTATCATTATTAAATTCATATGCAATCACAATTGTATAGAAATGCCAATAACTAAATCTTAATTTTCCTCGCGATATTTGGTTTGATTTTACGATAATTTGTACATCAGTTATTTGTCATTACTGAAGCGAAAGCACTACCATGATTGCAAGTGTCCTGACATTTAGTCTTACTTGGTTCAAGTGTCTGCATATATCCAATCTGAAATATCAAAGTAAGATTTAAAATGTCAAAAACCTTCTTCAACACTGAATAGACCTATCAAAATGAGAGCAATCCTTTCAGTCGACTTTATTGGTCTACATTCAGGATAAAAGTTCATCATTAAACTTGTGGAATAAAAGGGAACATTCGATCATATTTTGATTATTATGCGACACGAGATTTAAATATAAAGTAATATTAAACCGAAATGTGTTATTTTATATGAAAATACAAATTACACTTGCGTTTTAATCTCATATCATTAGCTTTAACCGAGCCAGGGCCAGGTATGTTATTTGGTATTGGTGAAGTTGATAGTTTGACCTGGATCAATTGGATCACTGTTGGTTTGGTAGTTGAGAAATCTTTAGATCTGGTTGGGTCGAATGACATGGCGGAGAAGTCATTTTGGATGCATGAAATATCATAATATATTTTGTTTGGTTGAAATGTGAAGAGGGTATTCCTTGGTTTGGTAGGGTTATGAGATATTGATAGGAACCATGTTGTATCTGTAAAAGGGCCACAGGAAGTAATATGCTAGTTGAATGTCAGAAATTAGTAGTTACAAGATCAGAAATTTTAAGTATCATCAAATACAAATATATATACAATTCAAATTTAATCATAGTTTCGTGCCATGTTGAAACAAATTCCAGAATTTTAATCACTAACTGTGGAAACAATGTATCAAGAAACCGGAACAAATCTATGAACTGTCTATATACCTTACGTCTTAGGAATAGTAGAATAGTATTTCCTTTATCGATATATCTTCATTGATTTTTATCTCTACACGTAGATAAGAAATTAATTTCCGATGAATACATTAGTAAAATCAAAATGATGACTTTTTAATATGGTGAAATCATTTACACGTCGTTATAGGTATGTACAGGTGTTGTTTTACTACCGAAGTTGTGAGAATCGCTATTATTATTATTATTAGTTGTATTCAATTGAAAGTATGCAAATAGTCTACAACAAGTTTCAAGTATATTGAGGGAAAGTGTGCATAAGAAACGACTTCTTTTGTACAGCTCATATACACGACAAAATAACGATTCTCTACTTTATTCTGTTGTATCTATAGATCCACGTTATACACAATATACTTTGCCAAGAAAGCAAATTCTTACAAATTCATTTTTGTAACAACTAAATGCTTTAAGAATTAGTAATATTCCATGAACATACTTTAATCCCTGCGATGAATGCGATACAATAGATTTCTATCTATATTTATATTAAGAACATGTTCTCTTAATTAATATAACATAATTTTTCTGAAATCCTACTTGATATTTGTCATTGGCGTTTATCCCTGAAGGAATCATAGTTTTATATAAATATTTATATGGGTTGTTGGTTAAGGTACTTAAAGTCAAATCAGTGTTTGACAAAGACAGTACATGACAATACTCTTAAATTGGCTTATGGCTATTTTGGTTAATATTGTAAGCAAATCAACAAGGAAATTCACGATAAAAACTATACACTAATCGGATTGTGTTGATATTACCTTGCACTATGACTAAGACGTAAAAACATTGTAAATGAAATGAAATAAATGGAGTTTTACGTCCTACTTTTCTGCACCTTATGGGCTAACGAAGACGGGCAACGCCATGCAGTGTGCTATGAGGGGAATTTTGCCAGGACAGCGGCATTAGCCTGCTCTTTTTCGATTTCCAACTGTCGAGGGATCTTTAACGTGCACAGCCTGTAGCACACGGGGCCTCGGTTAATTGTCCCATCCGAACGACTAGACGCTTTTTCAATGTCAGTCCCTCCGACCTGCATCACTGTCATGGGGAAACCGGGCTGAAAAATCCGAAGGTTAATCTCGGCCTTTGCCGGGATTGAACCCGGGACCTTCAGGTTAGTGAGCAAGCGTCTAACCCACTGAGCCACCACGGCTCCCTAATAACATTGTAACAGTCATGGCATTCGGTTCTGAGTAGCAAGTCCTTGTAAGTATTTGCAAGCTTTGGGACTTATTGTGCACTGTGCTTATATTCACCTGGGTGTTGTATACCATCTTTTAGATATTTTCCAGGAATTCTTTCAGGGCATCTAAGGACAATTAGTTTTCTATGGGTGCAATCATGACCAAGGCAATCTAAGTAAAGTTACCTTGAACAAGAGTCTATTTTAATCCGCTGGAAAAGATTTTATTTCCAATACTTAAATGTAAACGAAATAGCAAGATTTGCAATACTCAATCCAAGAAATGTCATAAAATTAGCTAGATTAACAGCACACAAATCAAATAGTCGTAAACTTAATTGTACATCTGCATTGTCTTTCTCTTTATCATTTCAAATTAGAATGAATGATTTATATTATTATCTCTTTAATTACCCTAAGTATTTTACGTGGCGTATTCATCAACGGTCTTAGGAGAAATAGAGAAAAGCGAAGATCTTAATAACTTATTCCTTATCAATCTTCATAATTATCAATTATTCATTATATGTCTACTGTATGAGAAGTTCATTATATCTAATACACTGAACAAATAAACAATTAGTTCTGCTAAACCAGACTATCCGACAGCTTTTTAATGACAGGTCTTCTTGTATCATTGTTAATTCTATAGATATCGATTTAATTGAATAAAAAGTCATGTCACGAGTTCTTTGAAAAAATAAGTAAATTTAAGCAAAAAAAAAAAAAAAATCCCCAAAAACAATATTGTCATTTAACAAAATATGCAACGTAAAATTTAAAGGCTGTCTGGTTACATGCTCACTTGGCAAGGGAGGTGTGGTTCAATCCTAATTTTATCAATATTTTAACTCAATTTTCCCCGTTCGTTTAGCGAACCAGAAAAGTGGACGCTTTTACACGGCTTATTTGTCGAAACCTTCAGCTCATCTGTTTATATTTTCAACGCCATACTCAACCGGAGTAACATTGTCAGCTGTGTTGATGTTTGAGGATCTGTAACACGCTTGCAATTCAACTGATTCAACAGTATTGAATCGGTACGTAAGACATGGACAATGCTGACAACTTTGATTAGTGAGGTTCAATCATATAAGTTGCCACCATACCAATTGAAGAAGGTAAATGCGTAACGTTTAACGGCTTTTTAACATTGATGAAATTAGGTCTTTTCTTACATCGTACCCTGTTCATTCAACATTATGTAATAATCCCAAAACAGCATCACTTGTTAACACATGTTTTTATTTGCAATTTTTATTTCATTAACTAAACGAAAAGGAGATTGAAGCCAATCCTGAAATCATACGTTAATTTTGATTTAACTATTTCGCGTGAAGTTTGTCCTTGAAAGCTATAAGCCTAACCTTCAAACAAGTAATAAATATTCCCTTAACACAAAAATTGATATAAAGATAAAAGACAAAAATAGGGTGTTATCGCAATAGTATTAAACTTGAAAAAATATAAATACGTGTGTATTTTTATTCGCACTTCGCGATCCTTCTTTGGTAACAGAAAATTCAAGCTAATTTAAAAGGACATGGAGTTTCATGGGTTACTTATCTGCTACAGATAAGGCATAATAAGTATTATTATCTGATTTTTTTTCCCAAAAGATTAAAATGAAAGTCACGTAATGTCATACATAGCAGACTATCACGCTTCACTCTCCCGCCAATCAGAATCACCTTTACAAGCCAGCATTGACATAATCTTATTGCTAGTCGCTTTCTTTTGTTTTTCGCTATCCCACAATAGTCGAGATTTAGATACGGATATAGCATGAGCGCTGTGATTTGTTAAAATGATTTGTACGCGAAATTGATCTATATTTCTTCAGATTACAATGGAGACAGAATATGAACAACCCAACACAGATTCATCCACTTTGAACAGATTCGTCCACTTTGAAACAATCCATCCAACAACTACTAATACTAACATTTTTCTTCCTTAGAATAATAATAGGTCTTAAAATACAACAGTCCTACGGGAAATATTTGTGTTGAATTTTGACTATTGGTTAATTAAGTCCGCATCCCGCGCTTTATCAATTCAAAAAGCGACATTAAAACTACATTTGGAATTTTAGTGAGCAAGCGATGAATCCGTTCAGTTTGAGAACAAGCCCCTTAGTATTTAACGTTAAAACTGGAAAAAGCTACATCCCATCCATGAGCAAGCGGGCATGGCAATCATTATACATCTAACGATTTATGGTCAATTCAAGAGAGTTCAATGTCACGTTAGAGTTACTTCCCTAAATAATTAGACCGGATTGTCAAGCTCACAATTTGAAAATCGCTTAATGAATGTATTTAGCGTTTTACAATTAACAATTTGATCAGTTGATTCATCGGATGGAAGGATTTTGATGTATAGTGATGACACCAGGTAAGTCCACTGATAGATGTATGCCGTTTTTAGTCAAGTTTGAGTGAAATTAACATTTGATGTTCCTTCTAACACCATAAGTGGCATTTAATAATTGTTGGATGAATAACACAATGTTTTATTGATAATAATGATTTTATTTTATTATTTTAATTTGAGACGTTTCAACTCTCGTCTTTATCAAGAAATGTAAGAAGTGTGATAAAGTAACTGTTATCCATAAAATTGTGTCCAGTTTTTAACTATACTTTTCATCGATTTCAGCATTTGCTGGAAGCGAACGTTAACTTGTCATCTACCAACCAAATGTAGACAGACTAATAATAAAATTAAATGACTAAAGAACTAAAATACTTACTAAACTTGGCTACTTATAATGTCGACAAATTACTTTTTAGTTGTATACGTAACCGAAGATGATACCGTTGAAAGTTTTTACTATCATATTATGGTATACATGATTCATTGATAAATTACAAGTGAACATTTTGATAGAACTAAAGATAAGTTACACTTGTAGATGACAAGACAAATTCTAACAATAAAGCTTTAGTAATGGAACTTATACATCACTTTCTTCCTGCCATTTTGTAAAGTTTGTCTCGCTGATCATGATTAACAGATTTTTATTGACAATACCGGGACCGATTTCCTGTTATTTTAAATATCTTATTGGCACGAACCATACTACTAACATTTGTTTTTCACGCTGATTTTACATCAATCAGGAATATATATTAGCTTTAATTTGTCTTGTACAGAGCAAATATATCCCTTCATTCGATCCAGTAGCGTATTGAATTGCTGCTGAATTCTGTTTATAGAATTTGTGCAACTCTCTCTGTGACAAATTTAAGATAACGTTACACAAAGTAAAACCTTTTGGCATTATGTTTGTTAAGACAAATTGTTGAGAAATGACAAATAGTTGTTGATGAACATAGTGTACATATCATGACATCAAACTATCAAAATGGTCTATTGCATAGCCTTATTTTGAGTAGATATATAATCAAACTATCGATAAGGACCACATTTATGGCTGCTGGAATTATATTGATTTTACTCATTTTTTGTAATACCTGACAGCTCATGACAGATCGACATATTCCGTTTGTGAGTATAGTCTCAACAAATAGGATGTTTCTTCTACATATAGGACAATTGTTAGCATACTTTTACGTTGATCGGCCATGGCTTTAAAGTACCACAGAATATAATATTTATTTAAACCCAGAGAGAATAGAAATATAAGAGGTAAGTTTTTTTGTACCTGAATTCCACCGATTTGAAAGGTAAGGATAGATTGGGTAAAATAACTACCATATACTAAGGAATGAAAAACAGACCAAATCGTATAATTGTAAGCTTGCTAAATGTTACGTTTTAAACTAATGAGTAAGGACCACATCAATTAAAACATTTCAAATCGATTTTACTATTGTTAATTTATAAATATAAAAAACACTATAAGTTTAAATACATAATCTCATCCAAAACGTTTAACCATAGTCAGTTACTCGTATGGACATAAGCTATTAGACGTATATCACTAAACAATTTTAAATCACCTTTTAAATGCAATATATTAAACATGCTTATTTAAATTACCAATACACATGTACTTGGATAAGAAAAGTATTACTTCAAGGATAAATATTAATATAACTGATATCATCGTTTATCATTCACTTCAAATTGCTAGTCAACTTAACTCAAAGTGGATCGATCGTTTCACTACAATATTGGAATGAGCCTTAGTTTTACTTGTGGTTTACAACAGATACTGTAAGAAGACAAATTGTCACTTTGTTTCTTAGTGTTTTTATGTAGTTTGTGATGAGTGGCGAAATTATTAAGTGGTTAAACACGGAAAGGACAGATCACCTATGATGATCACTTGGATAAAATTTTTCATCATGGTAAGATTAATTTTCACTGTTTTTGAATGTAATTCGGCCGCTTCTATAGTTAGTTTGTAGTTTTAAATCTTATTCCATATGGATATGGGGGTATAATTTAGTTTTTTTGTCGTTGTTTGTAAAATAAATTATTAAATATGCGAACTGTTTCGTCACATCAGTGCCACAGTCGTTGTACTCTATAGGTTGTTGGAAGAGTAAATTGTTTGATATTACGTGATCATTCCAAATACAAAACTACATTTCATTAACAGAACAAACTATCTTTTCTTTGGTGTAAGATGGATGTTTCTCGAACAAAAGCTTACTTATCTAAAAGCAAACATTACACTTAAAAAAATAATCCTTATCTCTACTTTGATTCAGAAGATTCAAATCGGATAAGCTTTCAAGCGCCCTTTTTTAAGGTGACGATATTTGTATTGCTTGGGATGGAAATTACTTAGTATGTGCAGGATTAGAGAACGGAATTAAAGATAGCGATTATAGTCTTTCCTATATACGGAAATGACAAGAAGTAAACAATAATTTCTAAAGCTTCTAATTTCTAAATTCTATAAAGATGTTTAATACTACGGTATTCCAGATTACTTTTTTTATTATTCTACCCACGATGTATTTATATTCATTATCCCGTGAGTGTCAGTGAATGAACAACGCAAGCAAGAAATTCCATAAAAAGTAAGTCTTATCATCTAGGTATGCATTATTAGCTATAATAGAATCTCCGAGAGATGTACAAAAAAAAATTTTGCAACACATGGGCTAATGAAGACATTCAACGCCATGCAGAGTGTAATGAGGGAAGTTATGCCGGGACAGCGACATGAGCCAACTGTTTTGACATTTCCAATTATTCAAATACATCAAGATAGATCTGTTCGCAACAGTATCTGACCACAGGCGTACCAACCAGTCTGATCTCGAGGTCAATGCCATCGGGGTCACCTCCGGATATACTGATGAAGATATATACCAGATACGAAAAAAGCTGCGTTAACCTGACACGCGTTAATATGCAGAATGCGGAAAAGGAACGCGGAAAAAACATTTGACCGCTCCCAACTCCAAATCATTTTTCAATCACCGTTTATCAGCTTGCGGTATGCTGATTGCGGTAAGCGGGTGAGCGGGAATAGTCGAATCGCGGAAAGCCCGATTTCAAGGTGAAGCGATTTTTCGCTCGGAATAAACATCCTCTGTGGTACAGAGGCCACGTTACGTACCAAATCTTCTACTTCAAGAGGTTGTAGTGACGACCAACTTGCCGAGAGGAAAGTTTAGTTGGATTCGTCAGGTATGGACTTCCATTTTCGCCTTGCATGTTTCCTTTTCTTTGTAATCAAATAATCCCACGACAATAATGGCATCCTGTAGTGATTCCGCGTGCAGGTAAATGGACCTTGATGTATTTTTACCGTATTCCGTATACCCCATTCCGTTTCCGCATTCCGGAGCAAGCATTTAACTCACAGAGACACCGCGGTTTCATACTTCTTGTTCAGACACTTCATCAAAGTACATGAAGCATTGACATTTATGAATTGTAAGGCAAACCGCTTTAAATGTCACTTTTTGACGACCTTTTTAAGAAGATGTAATTTTAATTTTAGCCAGACATCTCATTTCAGCGCTTTAATTATCATAGAATGGCTTTGTGGATGACTTAAGGCTTGCAGATTTGAGACAATATTATTTTGTTAATGAAAACCTGTGTCTGGTGTAACTTCGTTATTATCCTTCTAGTTTACTATTAGAAGAAAAACCTGCCACTTCTTGTGCCACTTTGTTCCAGATCATTTAATTACTCGAGGGCCGACCTTAGTTTCCTTCGATATTATTATTTATACCTGTATGCAACACATCAAGATAGATCTGTTCGCAACAGTATCTGACCACAGGCGTACCAACCAGTCTGATATCGAGGTCAATGCCATCGGGGAAACCTCCGGATATACTGATGATGATATATACCAGATACGAAAAAGGCTGCAAATTTTGAGGCGGTTTTCTGTTTTCTCTGCATAAACAGAAAACATGTACGCATCGAAATTACTTAAATATCTTTATAAATACGAAATCTGGCAAACTTAACACGCATTGTAACGAAGTTCTGCTGATATTTTTAGCTTTTTTCACCAGTTTCCTGATTCTCTAGTGTCATACCTTGTCTATATTATATTCATGTACATAAGGATTTTATTTTTCGCCCCAGACGAGGACGCCTGTGACCAGGTTAATGAATCAAACAAATCTCTACATCATTGTGCTATTGGAATAGTAATCAAAATGTCATGATTGTTCAATTGAGACGCACAGTAGGCCAATAATATACTGTAATGTTAATATTATAAAGATTGGAAATCATTACGTAAATAACAAGAAATAGAGTGAATCGATTCTATCATTGGCATTGGATAGACGGAAGTGGTCACTTTGCTGGCGCCATTCTCTAACTCTGGTTAAACATTGCGAAAACCGTGAAAGTTACAACTGAAATCTTAAACACAACCGAATTATAAGAATAAAGCCTTTGATTCTCTCACAAGTAACTATAATATACTTTTTCAAAAAGTTAATACTATATATGCATAAAGAAGCTTTAAAACTTCCAAAGAAAAATAGTAATATATTTCGAGACACTTAAAGTTAAATAAATTATGGAAAAAGGACCTATACCTGTACGTCTGCCATTTTCAATACCCAAAAATCGTTACTGACAAGCAGATTTGGAACTATATTTCAATAGATAGATAATTAGGACCTTAGGACTTGGGCTACTATTTAAACAAATGACTGTTTTTTTTTATCAGGTCTTTATTTTTTGTAATAAGATATAAAACGTAGTTTATCTCTGTAAGTCAGCTGTGGTGTTTCAGAAGATCGTATTCAATAAGATGCCAACATATGCAAGCGATTATCGAATGTTCGTTTGTCATTGAAATTCTATGAAATATTTGATTTTGATTTATACCAATTAACTCACGAATGAAATATTCTTCATGTATTTTTTTAATGACCAGGAAACAACTAATAAAGATTACAGAGCTACTTACTAGCTTATGTTTCTTGGTACCACTAATTAAAAACATATGTTGTTTGAGATCTGTGGGAAATTAGAAAAGAAAGGACATTGAAAGAATAAAATATAACAAGATAAGCAAGCCGTTAGGAGTAATGACTGAGTTTCGACAAACCTGATTCATTACCCTATTGTAAAGATATTGGTATGTTTCTAAAATAACCTTTGAAAACTTACCACTTACAATATCAGCTTCGACATGAATAGGAAATTAACTACTAGTTACTAAGATTTTAGATTATTTATGTCAATCCGAAGGACGCCTGATATTTCATAACAAATAATTTTCAGAAGCTGTGGTGCTCAATTTTACTTCTTCAAATTGTGACAGCATTGATAAGGAGTTTAAAGCTACTTTGACTAATATATATCAATAGTTTGTGATTATCTTCTTTAAAAAAAAACATACATGCAAATAATTAGCAAGTGGAACAGTAGAAGTTAACAATTGACATTATGGTACAGAACCAATTTACAGATCTTAAGCCCGGCTTATGTTGCGTCGAGTCAGAACTAGTTCCAATTGAAAAATCGGCGATTGGAAACGATTAACGGCAACTAGTCAGAAACAAAATGAGTGGACATAAGCGCTCTTACGCATTGTGACAACTAGTTGCCGATAGTTTTTATCCAGTTTTTCAAAGTTGGACATGTTCTACTTTGGCGATCAGTTGGAACTAGTTCCAACAAGACGCAGGCGACATAAGCTCTCTTACGTCGAGTTCCGATTGTCTGACCTAGTAAGACTGTACAAATAACCAATCACCGCGATTTATTTTTACACGTGATCACAACAAACATGGCTGAAGAAGTTGGTGAAAGACGACATGTCTGCCAGCTCCATCTCTCGCACAAGGTTGGGAAAGATGCCCTGTTGGTCATGGTAATGTAACCATGGTTTTTTCCATTGTACCCTTTTTCTTGACTTTCCATCACGATCTGAGATATATGTCAGTACAGCGAAAGCTGCCATACGACGCCTTTTTACAACTTCGACTGTAACTATCCTTTTTTGTTAGACTTTGCCTACAATTAAATCAATAAAGGTCATCAAAAGTTAAATAAGTTTCTGGTACGAGATTATAACAGCTTTTCTGATAATTATATCGATGAACTACATGTATGTATGTAAGCGAGTGAAAGGATATAGGTCTGTTTAACTATTTTTGTGTTTTTCGAATAAATAAAATACTCAACCCTGTATATTTTATGTCCGAACCTCATACACTAATTTCAAAAGTTGGTTAAATTTACAATAAAAATGAATGATCAGTAACTTGATCAAACCGTCAAATTATAGAACTCTGCATCTTGTTTATAGGATAGGCCTATCATAAATATAAACAGACTTTTTCTGTAACTACGTGTATAATAAACGATATTATAATAAACGATATTATTATTACAGATTATTTAATCGTTGACACAAATTTACAACCGTTACAATGACTTATTAACTGCACTTCACTGAACACAACATGCCCTCGAGTAAATATTATACCTACCTTCAAGATGCATGATGCCATTTTGAGTAATCATGTGACAGTCACGTGGGGGGGGGGGTCGGCGTTGATCGCTGTTGACATAAGCGCTCTTACGACTGTGACTGACTGTATCCAACTAGTTCCCGAACGACGCAAACTATTGCATCATTTCGACATAAGCCGGTACAAACGACTAGTTGCCGTCAGTTCTATCGTATCGCAGTGTGACATAAGCTAGGCTTATGCAATCTCAGATCAACGCAGAACCTAATGTATAACAAATTGCTTACTCGATAGTATAGCAACAAATAGGGTTGTAAAAATTCTGTCGTTAACGAAACCTGCCAAGCAATGGGCTTGTAATGTAAGTTGGTTTGTCATTTTCCCAAAGTATCCATGTCTAGACACTTCTAAATTGGATGTCATTTTCCCCTTTCATTCTAGTTTGCATAAAATAGTGTTTGCTATAAACCAGTGAAGGGCATTGGTAAGAGTCAACATCATGCTGCACACTTCCACATTCATATGTACTTCTGTACGATTGTTTGTCATCAAATAAAACAACGTTTCGGATGGGCCGTCGTTTTTTCAGCATCCTCCGCCACACAATTAACACAATTGTATATAAGTATGAATACTCCTAGTTTGATAACATCCGAGAGATTTGGTCAATGTTAGTATTGCAAAGGGCCCTCTGGATTCAGCGATTTTAAATGATATTTCGTCCTAACAAGTCATTTTCGCAAATGTTTCTGATCGCCGACGAACTTGACGAAAACGTGAGCAAAAAGTTCCTTAAAAATTAAACAAAAACAAATGTTTCAATATACAAATTGTTAAAAAAAATATACAAGTACATAGTATTTGAAAGACTGATCTAAATTTAAAATTCCGATGGGGAAGATGAAGTGTTGTCGTTTAAAGGTTTCATACATTTATGAATGAACATATATATGTATACTGGTTAAGAATGAATAAAGACAAACAGATAATTACTAATCTTTGCAAGTAGATCTATTGTGATATTATGGATATCACGTTTGCTGGCTCGGGATTCTGTCATAGATAGGAACTGAAACGTTGACTACGACGCATGAATTGACATGAACCAAAATCTCAGTCCATTTTCGGAAAGGAAATCTGTTTTTTAAATGCCTTTGTAATTGTCGTATTGATGAGTCAATTAGAAAAGAAACACGAGTACTTCATAAACTACTCTCTATGGCACTTCATGTTTTAATTGCTAGCTTCACCATTATAAATGAGGAATTGTTCATGGACCTGATTTTAATTTTATTGCGTGAAAAATTGATTAATCGATTAGTCATACATTGTCATGCAATTGATTTTTCGGGAATGCTTTAAACTCAATGTGAAAATCATATAGTATTTCTGTCTTTGACCAAAGATTTTTAAATGAACTGCAATCAAAAATGAATATCTAATTTTGCTAGACAGGAACTGAGCTGTTGTTGTATGATGAACAAGAGCGTTGAATTCAGTCTTGTAAGAAGATGTATCTAAGAACGCCTTTTAGGCATACCTAAAAAAATATTTTTATTTTTCTGATTTTACTTTGCACAACTTGAAATTTTTTATTCCACAAGCTGAAATTTTGGAGTTCACAAGTCGAATGTAATACTTTTTACAAAATGGAAAATAATGGTGGATAAATGTATTATCAAATGTTAAATATTTTTTTATTGACTGCTTAGCACAATATCTTGTTAATGCATCTATAAATACCAATTGAAGATTAAAAGTTTGCCTTGTTACTAAAAGGGGCTGAAAGATTATCTGGCGAAAGGTTTCAAAGTACAAAAGGCCTTCAAATTATCGGAAAACATGTCGAGGGCGTCTTTGTTTTGCTAGTACTGATATTGTTTACTGTATTTTTTGTAGGAAGTGCGTTAATGGATAAGACCTTTAGGTGCGATTTTTCTAATAACCTACATGAATAAACCAAAAATATTAGACACTGTCATTGTTAGATGTTTCTAATAAAAAGCTGTTTTCCAGCTTTTGACAATGCATTGTAATGCATTGCTAGGGGCAATTTTTTTATAACCTACATGTATATATTATTTGTGTAAGTTATTCATCATGCACTTTTAGAATCACTCCAAAGCACTCTTTATTATGTTCTATAACAGAAATTTTAGAATCACTCCAAAGAACTCTTTACTATTTTCTATAACAGAAATTTTAGAATCATTCCAAAGCACTCTTTATTTTTCTATAACAGAAATTTTAGAATCATT
Organism: Nipponacmea schrenckii; assembly: GCA_030562195.1. Lineage (NCBI taxonomy): Eukaryota > Metazoa > Mollusca > Gastropoda > Lottiidae > Nipponacmea > Nipponacmea schrenckii. Next base: position 38,240,769 of record JAUJPP010000003.1, on the reverse strand, counting down.
CCAAAGCACTCTTTATTATTTTCTATAACAGAAATTTTAGAATCATTCTAAAGCACTCTTTATTATTTTCTATAACAGAAATTTTAGAATTATTCCAAAACACTCTTTATTATTTTCTATAACAGAAATTTTAGAATTATTCCAAAGCACTCTTTATTATTTTCTATAACAGAAATTTTAGAAACACATCATTTTTCCGAAATTTTGTTTCAAAAATCTTATTATTTTCTATAACAGAAATTTTAGAATTATTCCAAAACACTCTTTATTATTTTCTATAACAGAAATTTTAGAATTATTCCAAAACACTCTTTATTATTTTCTATAGAAAACTTTTAGAATAGTTCCAAAGCACTCTTTATTATTTTTATACCAGATTGTAGGAAACACACATCCGCAATATCCATTGTAATACATTCCTATTACAAAGTGAGATGTAGTTCAGAAACCATGATTCATAGACAAGGAAGACGTCTCCGTGATATACTTAATATGTATAATTTCAAATCAGCTATTAAAATGGAACAGAGAGGATATTTCGTATTTCGGTGTCTTTGAAAATGATATTAGAACAATATTTGTGAATAAATCAAAGTAGTATTACTAGCGATTTTGTTAGACTCTCTGGAAGCTGTTCCTATCTCTACATCAAATATTAGGAAGTAAAATCAATGACAATAGACGAAAATACAAGTGGGTGTTATACGCTACTTAATGCGAAAAATATAATTTTTTTTTGAAATAATAAGAATACGAGGACAAAATTACTTGCGGTTATGTCTGAGTTTAAAATCCAATCTATTGTTCATCTGCGTTCTATCTACCTATTTCCTGAAGAACCAAAATTCCAAGCTCAGCTGTAGACACCAACAAAATCGCCCGGTTTCATTAGTACATGACTTGCTTTAAGGATAAGACTTAATGTGCCCAAGGCCGAACAGTAGCATGTGACATGGAGATATGGCAAATGTTTTCTGTAGGAATACTTAATAACAAGCAAGGTTTGTAATGGTTGCCCCTCTAATTACAACCTGTATCTTAGATTATATTTATTTATTTGCCACAATTTAGTATTTGACATGACAAGTGACACAATTGATCCGAGATGATCATCATAAATAAGAATTGTTCTGTTCTCGAGGGTGTATTCATGTTTACAAGGATGGCCTATATGGAAGCATTGCCTAGCAATCCTCTTCATTTATCTGACTGAAAGATATATTAACTATGCTTAAATGAAGTTACCACTATTTTGCCTTAAGACGTGTTTACTCTCAATTTGATGCCTATGGTTCGTTTCGTATATTAGAAATACCACACGTGAGTAAGAACGACTACAGACTAATCATATAGCAAATTTACCAATATGGATGTAATGTGGAGCTGTCTCATCAGAATACCACCTACGATGATGCTATCAACACTTTACTCTTGAATAAATTATATTATTCTGAAGCCTTCTACTTTTGGTTTTGTCGCTATTACTGGCGTCATTTCCGATATGAATAATTATTTTAGACTGGCTGCAACATATATTTTTTTGACCCGCTTAAATGCATTTTACTTCGGTGTATTACTCGGTTAACCCGGTGTCATATAGCTTTTGTGATTAGAGTAGATAAAAGATACATATTTGGAACCAAATAGGAATTTGACGTACCTGTACCAGGATTGTAGTTCTTAAAATACTGATTTATTAATCGTTTAAAACGTAAATTAAATTTTGACCATTTACTATTTCAATTTTGGTCAACTGAAATTACCAAAGATAGCTTGCCAGGCAAGGTAACATACGCCCACTTCAGCAAACAGAATATTCCATGTTTTTTTCATTTAATCCAGGGCAATAACTCATAAACCGACATCTGGAATCGCACCATTTTTGAACTTGTCCGAGATGTTATTAAGATGAATACACTTACCAAGTTTCATTCAAATCGGATAAAAACTACAGCTTCTATTGCGTACACAAGTAAATTTTAACATTTTCTCATTTAATCAAGGGCAATAACTCATAAACAGGCATCTGGCGAGACATTATCAAGATGAATACACATACCAAGTTTCATTCATATCGGATGAAAACTATAGCTTCTATAGCTTCTATTGCATACACAAGTACATTTTAACATTTTTTCATTTCATCAAGGGCCATAACTCATAAACCGACATCTGGAATCGTGCCATTTTCGAATTTGTCTGAGATATTATTAAGATGAATACACATGCCAAGTTTCATTAAAATCGGATGCAAACTATAGCTTCTATTGTGTACACAAGTAAAAATTAACGTTTTTTTCATTTAATCAAGGGCCATAACTCATAAACCGACATCTGGAATCGTGCCATTTTCGAACTTGTCCGAGATATTATCAAGATGAATACACATACCAAGTTTCATTCAAATCGGATGAAAACTACAGCTTCTATTGCATACACAAGTAAATTTTAACGTTTTTTCATTTAATCAAGGGCCATAACTCATAAACCGACATCTGGAATCGTGCCATTTTCGAACTTGTCCGAGATATTATCAAGATGAATACACATACCAAGTTTCATTCAAATCGGATAAAAACTCTGGCCTGTATCGCATACACAAGTAATTGTTGACGGACGGACGGACGGATGGACCGACGGACGGACAGGGGTGATGGCAATATACGTCCACATTTTCATGTGGGCGTATAAAAACTCTTTCTTAATGTGTAGATAAACGTCATTGTCTATTTACGCGTTATTCCACGGAAGTAATTAATATAAAACAATTGTAGCCAATCATTCCGTCAACGATGAAAATGAGGTGAGAATTAGATTGGGAGTGTCGTTAACAACTAATTCGGTATGTGATAATAACGCTATAATGTTCATTCGACCAACCGCACAACAGAACATCCTTAAAGACAATATTCATTAATGACAAATTAAGAGACAGTAAGAGGAAAGACCATTACAATTACACGATTTCGTGATTGAAATCTTGGTATGTAAAAACATGGTTTAACATACTTCCACGGCATCTTTTGTCAAATGTTGGTCGCGGATATACTATACAAGCGCCAGGTTTAGTTGACTGAAAATTCGTTGAAGCAATCGGTTCCTCATGCTGAACAAAAATTGGAAATTGTGGTCATCTAGTTAATAGTGATAGTAGACCGCTTGGTAATCTCTGAATCGACCTTCATTAAACCTTACAAACAAATGAAAGTATACAGATTGTATATCCTTGTCTGACTCTGTGAATTCTATAAATGTATTGATTAAAATCAGTACGAACGTACCGATGAACGGCCATCATACGACACGGAACATTTGTCGTCTCATAATAGAGAATTGCAATTTATTATGATTTGAAACCCTCTTTTAACGTCAAATTTACCATGTTGAAAAGAAGACTTCACCTGTGGAAATCTGGCAATTAACCGACGCAACTGAAGAAAATTAAAACAAAATGCTGTGTTTGTCATAACTTCCTATTGTTATAAGCTTGTATTAATGTAACTCTGTAAAAACTGTAGTAACAGATCGATAACTAATCTTGAAAACATTTCAACTATTAACCCGAGTCAATATGATTTATTAGCAGTTAACAGCGTTAATTTCTTTGGTTTCAGGATAAGACTCAATATTGTATTATATATATACATGTATATATTGCTAGGTTTAGTAGGTTTTATATTACAAACACGTTTTACTTTTCATAGGTTTCAGAATAAAATAAATTGCAAACGTGTTATTCTACCGAATTTGCACCATCAATATCTTCATTAGGTACATTCGTCGTGTATGCAAATTCCTAACCGCCATTTTAATCCAAAAAATTTTAACTTAATTTAAATTTCTACTTGGAAAATTATCCTAGTCCTTTAAGAGTACTTCTTTCGAATTTTCGTTGAAAAACTTCTAACTTTTATTTTCATTAGTATCCATATTTCTAGTATTGATAAATAGGTTTAGTTTTACCAGGCTTTAAATTTGCATATTCTACAAAATGGTCTACAAACATGTTCCTCCTTACTTAAGCCTTCTTGTTCCACCAATAGTATCAGCTGTTAATCCTTATCCAGTCCGCAATCAAGACGAATTAAAGTGAATCCCATCAAAGTCTGTCCAATATGAAAATTCTTTCCTTCCATCTGCAGTTGAATTATGGAATACACTACCGAATTATGTCAAACTAGCCCAATCAATCTATAATCTAAAGCAACGTCTAACAGAAAATGACTTAAAAGTACCATCTTATCTTTATTTTGGGAATAGACTCTCAGAGATAATTCACTACCGTCTCAGGCACTCAAAGAGTGATCTAAATGCGCATAAATGCTCAATGTTTATATCTGATGGCCCTAAATGTCTATGCGGGCATCTTTTTGAAGATGCTGAGCATTTCCTACTTCACTGCAGCAGATACAAAAATGTAAGGCAAAACACTATTGGAAGCCTTGACAATACGGCAAAACAAATTCAAATACTTCTTACCGGTGACGAAAGCAGCTCTAACTCTGATAAGGAAAATATATTTAAAGCGGTACAAGAATTCATTATAAAAACAAAACGTTTTAAGATATTTTCATAAACCGCTGATACTTGTCTAGGATACTTACCATAACTAGCATGATAGAATACTTTTGATGTACTTTCCACTGTTATCTCCATAGTACCGTTAGTTTCACACTCACCACTGTTATTCTGACTCCATATCCACCACTGTTCACACCCCACTCTATCGCTAGGCTCACACTCTCCAATGTTATTCTTAGTTTCATACTCATAATTGTTGTAAGGACTTCATGCTGCTGTTGGCTTACCACCGTTATCTCTGAACTCCCAACTGCTTATATAAGCTTCATACTTACCATGTCTGACTCCATACTATTGCTAGCTTCATACCTACCATTGTTTATGTCCATGCTACGGTTAGCTTCATGCTTACTATATTAACTCTGACTGTTTCCTACTGTTAGCTTCATACTTATTACTCCTTACTGCTGTTATAAGGACTTCATGCTGCTGCTGGCTCCAAACTTACGTTATCTCTGAACTCCATACTACTGATATAAGCTATATCTCTCTGTTCACACCCCTTTCCTATCTCTCCCTCTATTATGTTCATGTCATTTTACTTTTATAAATCAGGAATCCACTATATTGACTTATCGCCTTATTTCGTTTGCTTTAATTTCTATGTAATATATCTGTTTATATTGACCTTTGTCCAACGAGGCAGATTCAAATAAGCATCATCCTTCTTTCTGTATCGCATATATGTTCATTATGATAATTTTATGTAAATAAATAAAACCAATAACATGGTCTATGATATAAATATAGATATAAACTATAAACCTTTACGCATCGAGGAAAATACTAGTAAGCGATTTCAATTATAGACGTCGTATTGTCCCGGGTTAATTTTGAATGAACGTTTTAGCAAAAAGACGCAAATACAATCACCTATCAATCTATTTCTAAACCGATGTTGATCGAAATTTTTTTGTCACATTTGCAAATTTATTTCGATCAGTTTGAAAATTTACTGGTAGGCCTACATAGGCATAGTGATTTTGAACAATAATTCCGCCCTTCTCTTCTGCACCTTATGGTCTAATGGAGACGGGCAAACTCATGCAGTGTGGAAAACTTTGATAGGACAGCGGCATTAGCCTATTTTTTTGCGATTTCCAACTGTCGAGGGATCATTAACGTGCACAGTCTGTAGCATACGAGGCCTCGGTTTATTGTGCCATCCGAAAGACTAGATGCTATTTCCATATCAGTCCCTCCAACCTGCATCACTGACAAGGGCAAACCTAGACTGGACCAGTCTCTTCTATTTATGATTTTTTAAAAAAAAAAAAAAAAATATTGAGTGAACTTGTATCCTACGAGAGAGACTGGACAAATTGCGAAGTTAACAATAAAATGGGCGTGTTTGCCATGTTTTTCGTCCTACCTTATTTGGAATGATTGACAGTTGTCGATCACGCTTTGGGGTCATGTGACATGAATTTTGTAAATAAAGTCTCGATTATCGCGGATTCAATTCCACACACACGCCGTTGGAATCATGTCTGAATTAGCGGATATTGACGAGGCGATTGGACATGTTTTACCGGCTTTTGTTTATAAAGATCCAAAGGAATATCAGAGGTCAATAATCACCGCTTATCTACAGAAGAAAGATGTTTTTTTGTGCGCGCCGTGTGGTTCGGGAAAGTCACTGACGTTTGAGGCTGCCCCATTTTTATTCCAATACATGAAAAATCAAACGATCATACCTACCGATAATATAATTATTGTTGTACAACCCTTGATTAAACTGATGCTGTGCGTCAACAAAATTCTTAGATCGTAAAAATATCACTAAATAACAAGAACTTTAGGTATGTCACCAGCTTGCCATTTTAGACAACCATTTTGTTTATATCACGTGATGTTAGATATCACGTGATGTACGACGTCACACGATCTGCATAATGCGGATTGACCTACAAGATGAGAAATTAGCTCTAATGTCACAGTCTCTAGAAATAAGTTTTTTTTAGTGAGTTTTTTTTTTTTTTTTTTTAAAGAAGACTGACCAATTTATGGAGAAGACTGGACACCAGTCTAGGGCAAACCGGGCTGAAAAAATCCGAAAGTTCATCTTGAATTGGGGTTGAAATCTGAACTAAGTTTAGCGAGCAAGCCACCACGGCTCCATATTATTTTAAACAAATCTCTTTTCAAAATTTCCGGAATTTTACAGATATTTGAAAATATAATTTTAATTATGTGAGAATTGTTTAACTTTCATCCCGGAAATGGGATTTCAACAGCTATCTAAATATGGCTTACTTATCTTTTAACTATTTTGCGCCGGAAATTCAAAGTCGCCAACTCGACAGATTTTTATGGCGACTTGTCGAGTTGGCCATTTTCGAGTTGTCGCCCCGCCATCCGCGATTTGGCGACTTGTCGAGTTGGCCAATTCGCCGGATTTCAAAGTCGCCAACTCGACGGATTTCAAGGTCGCCATGTCGCCAACTCGACAAGTCGCCAAAAAAATCTGTTGAATTGTCGACCCGCCATCGACGACTTGTCGCGCTGTTTTGTCGTGTTGTCGAGTTGGCGAGTTGACGACTTTGAAATCCGGCGAGTTGGCGATTTAGCGACTTTGATGCATTGAAAAAAGATGATGACCGCTATCGGCTACCATACGACAATAAGTCTTCAAGAGAAACACTCCCGTCGACTAATTTATCTAGTGATTGGACTCAGTCCAGTAAAACATTTTATGCTAATGATTGTATCGAATTTAGTCCGTTCTATTTTTAGAAATCCTCTTTCTCCCTTCCTTTGGGGGTTTTTGCATGCCCATTTTGGACTAATTTTTGGTCTAGATTTGAAATTTGATGTCTGAAATTGCATTTTCTTTCAGAATTTCTGAGATAATGAGAAATTTAATTGGCGGAAGGTTATTTCTAAAAATAGTGGTTTTGTGTGCAATGACAGTCAAGCGGATGTTGATAAAATGTAGTGGTTTACTTTCATTTTGTTTAGTTCAAAATTTTCATGGTCATGCTATATTGGATTTTTGTATAGAAACCAAGTATTTGCCTGGCTTTCATGTGACATTAGAAAGTTTTCAACGAGATTTCTTGAAAAAGTTCTAGAAGGTTGAATTTTGTGATTTAACATGGAAATAGATGGCAAATGAACTAAGTCCGTTTAAGCAATGTGACGTTTGAAATAGCTGGTGTTAAGGCTAGATTCCCCCAAGCGATTAATCAAAGGTTAGAAACGTTAAGGTGAATCTTTTGTAACCAATATATATCTAGTCGATACAAAAGGCAATTACATGGTAGCTGTTTGTAATATCGGAAACAATTACTCAATGTTACTGTCAGCAGATAAACTAATTTAACATGTTAATGTGTTAACTTTTCTTTGCAAAAAAAGTCCTTTTAAGTTTGAGCCCAAATTTATGAGGATTTTAACGATACTATACAAGAAAATAACAAAATATAAGCTTGAAAAATGAAAATTTTCAGGAGAAAAATAACGAAAATTTTGTAACGAATAATTTATTTTGATAAATGGTATCCATAAAATAACCAATACATCATCACTTCTCTAGTCTCAGACTGTGTCAAAGGCTAGATTCGATATCGACATAAGACTGAACATATTTCACGGTTAATAATTCGGTTTGAAGATGTCAGTAGTAATGGATGAGAGAAGATCTTGTGTTCTCACAGGGCCTTCAATCTAAAGACTCTTGTGTGACAGCTTGTACAAAAATAAAATTGAAAAAAACAAAAAATATATTTCCGTGATCTATGACGATGGGTTTAGTATCAGCGACATTTTGTGAAATATGACGATTGTTTGCAAATCAAATTTATTTCGTGATCGATGACAAAATTGCAAATCAAATATATTTCGTGATCCATGGAGATCTATGGCGATAGCTAGCAAAACAATAGTGTATCGTGATCTTTGGCGATAGCTTTCAAATCAATACGGTGTCGTGACCTATGGCGATAGCTAGCAAATCTATTGTATTTTGTGGTCCTTGACTATTATTTGCATATCAGCTATCGTGATAATCGAAACCATTTCTTTTTAATCACTTTACATTTATTCAGTGAAAAAAAAAAGCCAGAGGTAAATTATAAGAATCAGGAATTTGAAATCAGACGATAAACATCGATCAATTTAAAATATCACTAACCATTGAGTGACAGCATAAGGCTATTTCCCTGTGTTTGTGTGTCTAGATTCTAATAAAAATGTCAATTAATCTTTTGATGGTTGGTAAAGCCACCATTTAATGTCTTTATTTTATAGATTAGAGAATATAATAACTTGGTAGAGTATACAGGCCTATATATTAAGGTGAATTCTAATTGGCTCTACCTTTAAAGTATCGTATCACCACACACAAAATTTTAGATTCTGCAGGAAGATTGGCATTGTTTTAACCTCGCCCCTAATTAATTTTTACTATGTTTGAACAATATTGGATCTGACTGTGTGGGTCGAGGTCTTGATGAAGCGCTCTTATCCTAGTATATGGTGCATATGTGGGCTATTTGTAAGCCATTTTTTAAAGTACATTTTGGTGTTGTTTAGCTGAAAGGTCACGGCCGACAAAATACATTGGAGCTAAACTGACTCTTTGAGTGGACGGAATTGTGGACAAAGACATCTTTCCTATGTGTATTTTGGGAATATTTACAAGTTTGCTAGAACAGAAAAGAGTTAATGTTGATTAGAATTGGTGAAATCAAAAGCGTTTATTATAGAAATAATTAGAGAATGTACATCGATGGATGTCCATGAATTATATATGAAAGAATGTTATATATTATAGATAACGTAAAAATAAAGATTGAGTTACCAACTGTGTTTCATATATCATTTGACAATCAGAATTGGAAAGTACGAGTTCCAAACACATTTTTTGATTGTGAAATCTTTCTAGGTGCGCAAACAACTTGTTTTGTTTTTCTTGTCAGGATTGTAATCTGTCAGGAAATTGTCCATTTTTAAAATGTGATACTTCAATAAAGAATAATTAACAATTTTGTTCTGTTTATGAGATTGAACACTAAATGTCACAGGACGCTTAAGAAAGCCTTCACTGTTCAATAACTATATTAAACAACCAAAGAGAAGTTTTTATAGTGAGGCATTGATTGTGAAATGGATGTAGCACATCCAAACTTCGTTAAAGCTGAACTGTACATCGAGGTTACTATTTAAACTTTCAGTATCATTGGTCTTTCAGAATTCCTAAATTGATGTTATTTGTCCTTATTTTATGTTTGCCATTTTTCAGGAAGTCAGATGTCAAACCAAGTTACAGTTCTATTAACAGTTCCAACATAGACCCAGACACTCCAAGATGTCGAACATTGCTGCCAGCTATAATAAAGTATTGTTCGAATACAGCTTAAATCTACCACCTAATACTTACAGTGACTAACTGGTTTCGTGTCTTTAGAAAACTGATCACAATTATTAATAATACTGTATTCAGAAGTGGTGAAGTGTACATAACATGTAGCATTAAAAGTGTCACCCGTTGAGAGACTATTAATTGTCTACGAATTTCGAAGAAACGGTTTACATTCGCTTCACACAATTCGTGAAATTAATAGTGGTTTAATGCACTCACTTATACTCAGTGAAATAGCGTGCGATAATAAACGTTTTATGTGTGAAATCCCACAGTTACCCGAATAAGTCAAAATTTGACTGTGTGAAAAATTTATAGTGTTTGTTTGCTGTATGTACGATTGTAACACGGATTGAGTCTTAATGAGTGCTTTTACATCAGACATGAGCTTTAAGATGTGTGAAGGGATTAATTGTTCATGAATAGTAATGTATGATAGTTCTTACAAAGTTATGGCTTCGCTTTCCGAGTCTTCAGTAAATGATCGTATTTTACTTTTTAATTAAGAGATACAAAAGATTTCAGATTGGATGAAGTACTGTCTAGACCTGGTGAATAACTACATGAACTAAACTTGATGAGACAATTTAATTCAATGTAAAAATCATTTGTGAGTTCTTTAAACTATTGCATGATGGCAGAATTACTCTTTCCTAACATGGGAAATGTAAGCTCTATAGAAAACTACAACTTTTCTAGACCTCGAATGCCGCCAAGACCTCAATTTTACCGACCGTCTCAATTTGCATTGACTTTGAACAACATAAACTATTACAGCTACCCTATTATTGTAGTCCTTGGCTCCATTGGTAACATATTGGCCTATCTTATTTTCACTAAAACGCGACTGAAACAAGTGTCTTCTGCTCGATTTTTAGCGGCAATAGCGGTCACAGACACGGGATTTCTTTGGACGTTCTTTCTCACAGTATTACAGATGTATTATAAGCAAAATCTTTTGACCTATGTTGGAGTTTGTCAGCTTGTTATGTTTCTGAATTGTGGATTTACATTTTTAAGCATTTGGTATATGGTGGCATTAGTGGTGGACCGATTTATAGCCTTATATTTTCCAGTTTTAAAACCTTCAATGTGTACTGTTTTCAGAGCAAAATTGGTGATCGTGGGAATGGGAGCTTTAGCAGTTGTCTGTTATTCTTATATTACTTACTTTTATGGAGTTACTAAATATGGTCGAACGAAGATTTGTGGCCCGTTTAATGAATTTGAAAAGCATTATATGAACTTAGATAAACTGGATATCATTATGGTAGCAGTTATACCTTACATTGTTATTGCAATTTTAGTATTCTTAATTTTAATCAAAAAATGCGATAAACACAAAAAGAATCCTGTAAACGACTTATCCCCCCTTTCTGAAGCGGGGCGTCGGACAGTGCGTCATAATATCCGTTCATCAACAAGGATATCACGTGTTATATGCCCGGTTATTATAATAACATTACTGTTCAATCCACCTCAGAATATAATAAGGGCAATTATGAGATTTGGAAACATTAGAGACCAAGGAATGAATCAGTGGCTTAGCTTTTGTCGTGTTTTCTATGTTCTCAACTTCGCCTTAAAGGGATTTCTCTACTTTACATTTTCATGTGGCTTCCGTAAACACCTTAAAGAATTTATCTCTGAGGTGCGGATTAAGTTGAAGCACTCTTGCATTCGCGAACCGACAGCTGATCCACAAGTGATACAATTAACTGACGATCATAAAGTGAAAAATGGAAAAACAGAACTACTTCAGACTGCACTGTAGTTAAAGGGAGTGAATAGTGTACTTAACATATAATGTTTTAGTGATAAAAATGAAATAATAATATTTCAAAGATACACATGTAGTGATCCAAAGACAATGTGCTTCTATACTTTATGAATAAGCCAAAAGGTAGTTATGATTAAATTGGTTCGAACAAAATGATGTCAAAATTTAATAGTTTGATTGTAACATTTCTTGAAAAATTATTGAAAATAATACCCTTTTTCTAGTTATCTATTTCAATTAGAGTATCTTAAGATAGTTCTGGAGGATCCTATGTCGTGAGTTGAATGACCACGCCGCTGTTATGAAATATAGGCAATCGCACAGCGTGGTATTGGTAACCTCAAATTACGCTCAGCCTTACGGTTAAACGTCTTTTTTCCAAAATACTTGACGACTGTTTTATTTTAATACATTTGAAAGTTCCAGAGTGCCAGGGTGTGCTTTAATTGGGCGAAATGGTAATATACATGTTTTAGCAAATATGAGCACGCCAGTGGTGCGATTAGAAAATTTTAAATTAGTAAAAAGATGGTACGAGAATGTTTTACGGCATGAGACGACAGTGAAACAAAAAGTAGTAATGCCCTATCAGTTTATCCAAAACCAATTTACATAGGCATAAATAATCTTTTTGAATTTCAAATAAATAAAATATCCTTCTCAAAATGTTGACGATAACAAGAGAAGTATATATAGTCACAGATATCAATAAAGTTGTCATTTACTTTGACGTCTGAAAATTCGTTGATGTGATTAATTCGTCAAATTGCTTCTTCACACAAGAAATAACAAAGGGTAAAATTGGTGGTAATATGATATTCTGTATAATATAATCCAATCAATATTATGTTCATGTATTGCAATAGCTGCAACCAGTGTTTAGAGGTATAAGAAGGAAAAAAGGTTGACGATGATCTTTTAAAAGCCTTTCTTTGGCAAAACCTCTTAAAGATTACGCTTACCCATTTATAGCTAGATTTGCTGGCGTAATTAGGAGATAATGAGATAAGACTAATTGAAGACCGAGTGTGGGAAAAACACACCAATATTTCAACGCTCTAAGCAACTATGTTCACAAATTGATTTTCAAATTTAATTTGTCTTTCCTAGCATTCAAACGTTTTCTAGAACAAGTACTAAACAACAAGTAGTCCATAGTAATGTCAGTTTCACGAAATTCAGGAAGAACAGGCGACGGACGAGAAATCAGAAGCTATAACAGTTCACAATATACATCCAAGTCTGGATAACTTTCGGAATAAATAAGACTGTTAGTATCAGATGAAGTGAAAGGAGTACACAGATATGCTGACATGGTTTTCAGCTTTTCCACTGTGAAGAGATGGAATACAAAATTCAAGCATGAGAGGTCTATGTTCAACAAGATCTCTAACAGCAACCATCCCAGAAAACATTACCGGGTGAATAACAGGGTGGTTTAACGCTGGTATATTAATCAACAGTATAACCAGTATTGAGGGAATTTCTCATAATAAATAGGTTAATAATGGAAAAAGTTTCTGCAAGATTGGTGTATAAGCTCGTGACATCCGATCAAAAACATGTTAGATTCCTAAAACTCCTGAAAATTTATGCATTTTTAAAGTTGATCCTGATGATTTGTTGGCCCTATTTGTAATCATGTAGATTAGACTATTTTTTTATTGGGGTGGCTGAAGATAATTGCCTGACAAATAGATTATCTAGCCTTGTTTTCGTAAAAATTGTTTTTTTTTTTTCGGGAAGCTCTATAGCTCAATTTGAATATATTTAAAAGAGCAGTAATTGAAAATGAATCTCTGAAATTCAATTAATTTTAGCAGACGATACAAATTAGTTACATCTTTAACCGGTCTAATCAATAGCTTTTTTCTTTCCACTTTATTGCTAATGCATATTATTTTGTGTATTAAAGTATAGATGTGAATGTACACATTATAATTCTGTTTTTTTTTTCTCTAAGTTAATTAGAAGTCACACAATATCCAAAAAAACCCTAGTTTCAATTATGGATATCTCTGAAAGTTAAATGTGGGCAACTTAAATAAAGGCATACTTAGAAATTTGATTTCGAACACATTAGAATGAAATCAAACTAGATGCTGTATATGATAATAATACTTAAAACTTAAAGCAAAAACAAAAGATTGAGAAATTTCACTGTTTGCCCTTTTAATAAAAGCGGCGGAGAGCATTTCGGGCGAAGGTACAAAATGACCTTAAAACTATGGGACAAAAGGTCGAGAGCCAAGCAAAGTGTTACACTCAGCTCCAGTTGTATTTTTTTAACCGTGTAAACCTGAAAGTACAGAATGAAGACTCCATATAATTCATCGGGTTCGCGAATTATCCAACTTATTCACCAAGTATACATTAGCATCTGCGATCAACAAGTAGGTTATCATCACTTACGTCCAACACAAGATACATCTTTTGCAAAAACAAAACATAAGTGCCATATTATGGTAAATGTATCCAACATTGGTGTGCTCAAGTCGACTTATATTCCGTGATCGATCAAATTCCCCAAATGTTGTCAGTTACTATATAAATTTAATTCATCTTCAAAATATACAATTTCTAATTTTAAATAAATATGTTATTATACACCTAAGTTTATATTATTATACACCTAATTTTTAATGCCCCCCTTTGTTTTCATTAGACTTTTTTTTTCGGGAAGCTCCCTAGCTCAACTCGAAAATGGTATTGAAATTTGGTTTGAAAAATGCGATAAGATACGTACTGGAATAGAAAATGAATATATATAACTAAAATTTTTATGCATCGGTGAGAAAATTGAGAAATTGCATTATAATAATTGGATAATTGCATAACTTTGTTGCTTATTATCCGATCGCCTTGAAAATTACAGAATATAGAGAAGTCGCCTATAGAAATAAAAGGACATCATAAAAAATTTCCTACCAATTCAAAAGACATCAAAAAAAGTGTTCTACCACTTCCGGTTTTTGGGTAAGAACTTCCGGTTTTTCAGAACCACGTTGGGTGACCCAACCTCCGGTGTATGTAAGAAATGAGTACAAAAGCTATACATATAAACTATCAGGCATAATTAGAACCCAATAGGAAAAAATTCTAACCGGAAGTGAAACTTTATGTGTTATCACAGAACGGTGACATTTAGCAAAATTTTAATGAGTCCGCTTATCTTTCTCCGATTTGTACGATTTTGGTGTTTTTTGAAACCTTGTTACTTTATCTAAAATTTGTTGGGAAAAGAATTTTCATTTTCAAATTTAATTTTTTTTTTAAGCCCGATTGATTTTTTAAAAAATTAAAAGGCTATACCAAATGACCTTGACCTTCAATGACCCTGAATTTTTACAAGTAGAATGTTCTTGACATTAGTTATCCACACATAGGCCTATAATGGTCGACAACAATTTTTTTGTACCCGTTTTAGTTTTTAAAAAAAATCAAAAGGCTATATTAAGTGACCTTGACCTTCAATTACCTTAATAATTTTCAAGTAAAATGTACTTGACCTAAGCTGTCCATACATATGCTTATAATGGTTGTTAAAAAGTTTGTTTTGAGTGTTTAAAAATTCAAAATGCTATATCACGTGACCTTGTATCAAGCGGCCCCATAGGGGTTGTTTGCCACTCTCAGTACTGTTCACAGTTCTAGTTTATTTCGAATTTGAAACCTTCTGTTAAGTTTTATGACACTTGTCTTTAGATTCGTCTACACGATCAAAATTTGTTCAAAAATATCTTCATGCATTTGTATGGCAGTGTTCGTAGACACATATTCGATTTGGCTTTGGCAACAATTTTGAACATAGGAAAAAATGTATGAAGTCGTACTAACTTTTAGCTGCATGTTTCATCTTTCCAACAAATGTTGGCAATATTTAAATTACCTATCAATCTTTAACAAACCAAATGCAGTATAGGACGTCGTATGACTGCCTTACCAAGTGACCTGGCTTTCATAATGGCGACCAACAGAGAGAAATTTTGGACCATATTTGATGTTACTTAATTAATTACTAGTAGTCTCTACGAGGAAAGGAAGTAACATACGGTGGCTCACAAACGACATAATTAACTATTTTATTTTGATTTACTTCCATATTCCCCTAGGTGAAAATTGTTTTCACCTGGGATATAGAATTAAAAATTTTATTTTGAAAATAATTGGTGGATTATCACCTTATTTTCACGTAGGTGAAAAATAAAGTATTTAATTCCAAATGTGAACGATGTCATAATTATGTGAGCCACCGTAGTAACATCTATACGTAAAATATTTCTGAAGCTGGTCTAGTCGGTAGGCTGTTATGCACTTAATAAGGCCTCATGAGCCACATGCCGACCTTTTCTTTGGATCCAGCCAAACCTCGGAACCTTTCACGTTCTTGTGTCTCGCTTTTACAATAGGTATTCATGCACATGTACTTGTGTATTTTTAAACATTTTGTACGTGGAGTATTGTATATTTATTTTGTGGTCATGTACTTGATCGCCGGAACATAGATCTGTCCATTTGATACACATGTACTTGTGTATTTTTAGTATTTCGGACGAATTGTATATTGAGATATTATGTATTTTCGATTTTTTTCTTTCTTTTTCTTTTTTTTTTTCCCCCAATGTATTGCCCCATGGGCTGAATGTGAGACAGGACCATGTCCTTGTGTATTGGGCATAATTCTGACCCATGTAAAATAAAGAGTTTATTATTATTATTAAATGCTTTTAAAACAAAAGCGCTGTGATGGGGTGAAATTTTTGTATGTCGTATATTATAAGCCTTTTAGATCAAAATGTCTTCAAAACATTTTACAAACTTTTAGAAAACAAAAAAACGTTATACATTAATGCATTACAGTGAACTGTGGCATTTAAGCCAAATATCATCATTCGACCAGGATACTAAACGAAATGAGCCATCATCAATCTTTTTAATGTAAAATGCAGAGACTAAATAATCGTTCTTTTTGGTTAAACGCTTTAAAGTATCTTTCGTTTTTCTTGAAATATTTTTCAAAACGTTGACATCCTTCCTTAGTTATATAGTTAATAAAAGAAAGTAATTGGCCTGCTGTCGTATCTTAAGTAAAAGTTATTGACTCTGCTGACGGTGTAAATGTTTTTCTCTTATTATTTCTCGTTTAACTTTGACAGTGGTTATTAAGTTTTTTTGAGGTTGAGACGTTTTAGTGCGTTAAAATCGTCGAACATCCTTACTGTCTATCAGGAGTATAATTATACAAGGCAATTGGCAACGACTAAAATAAATCATATCTTTCAGACTTTAATAACTAAATTTTTAAACCCGGAACTTATATGCAATTATATTACCAAACTTATTGCTCAAGTTCACCAAATCTGTATAAGTACATACACACCCGGAACAAGTTTGGCTTTTATTGCCATCATTATTGTAAAAAATAATTGTCAAAATCAGTTATCCCCTTTAAAGAAAATGTGACTAGAATATAAAACTCGGTCTCTACTGGTTGTTATTCTCATGATTGTGTTCTAGTTTTTGTCTAGTTTTAGGGAAGACCAGGAACTCACCCATGTATGCAAACTGTGTATATTACACATTACATTCTGTAAAGCTTAACTAGCTTGCAAAACACCAATCGAACATTATTAAATTTAAAATTGCCTCATTCATATGAAAGAATTTTACCAAACAAAATAACCTTAATGGCAAACGCGTGTGTCCTTGTGCAAATCTATGGAAAAAAATGAATCTAAGTTTAATTCTTTCGATCTGCGTTTTTCAAACGCTAACAGAACGAGGTTTTTCGAGAAGGACAGTCTACTCTTGTGAGGCACGAAAAACTACTTTGACATATGTTTCAACAGTTGTCGCAAGTTTGTACACGTATTGAAAGGCATCTTGTTTTTAGACAAGTGCATCTAAGACAACAGCAGAATCTTGGTGTTCTGTGATTGGCACTGAATTCTGAAAAGCTCGGCACACTCCCAGCTTCGCCGCTCCTGGTATTTCCATATTTAACTTTGACAGTGGTTGTGAATGTCTTGATGTCGATTCACCCTTTCCCGGACTGTCTACCATAAACTCAACACGGATACCTCTACAGACTTTAGATCCGTCTTCATTAGCCCACAAGGTGCAGAAAAATATGACTTAAAACATTAATCTAATTTCATTTCATTCCATTCACAGACTTAGGCTGGAAGGGTTTCGAAATAGAAGTAGCAATATCATATGGAAATGCCATGCCCGGATCATTCATCAAGGCAGTGAAAGTATTCGTCGGGTTTTGTTTACCTGCAATTTTAGCATTTTCAAGGTCATTATCCGAAGTACTATCGTAACTACCGGAGTCTGATACTGTCGGGGGGGGGGGGCTCCCCCCCTGTAGGAACGGTCCTGGTGGGGACAACCAGAAATATTTCTGGATTTTGTGCTTAAAAGCAATAACGCAATTGCCATATCTGCTAATCATTTTCGGCCCAAAGGGGAATAGCGATGAAACTCAAATAACACTCACAGACATATCTGAACTTTTTCAAGTGCTAATACGTACCTAGTTGTCAATAATTCACGGTTTTCCCGATATTTTTAATTATGGAAAACGAGGAGGAATATTTCTTCCGCATGTCTTGAATTAAATTTTTAAATTTAAAACTCATAGTGCCGTGATGAAAGTGGGATGTGTGAGACTGTTTGTTATGTCAATATCTGTACTTAAAGGTTTATTAACGGAAAGCAATTTTGCTGATATTTGTCTATCGTGGACACGGTTATCTGTTGTATAGGTCCGTCCAAACTTGGTGTGGACATTAAAAATAATGAGAGCTTTTATGAGTTTGAATTCATTTGATAAAATGGTATAGAGGCAATCCAAGATATCTTCAATAAAAAATCGTTTATTATCGTTTATTCCATTCCAGGCAACCTTTCACCCAGAATCTCAAAATTTATTTTGGTATATTAAAGCTTTTCGGAATCCCGAAACATTATTGTTTCTTAACTGCTGTCGTGGGAGTGCTCTTCCTGGAAAGCTTTCCGATAGAAATGTTTTACAGCGGAAAAAAAAGAATTCCATTTAGCGTTATCGGCAATATACTTCAACTGAGTATCGAGATGACATGACCTTTTCTTAGTGAGAATTTTTTCATTTGAAGAATCGAAGTCTTCTTATTGAACATCCTCCTTGGCATTTGAAATCTATCATATACTGATATGGTATCAAGTTGGTTACTGAGACAACTGCACAGAAATGTGACCCTCTGTATCATTATATTTCGAATTTGTTGATATTTTCTTACTGCAACTATGTAATATTACTGTTCATGAAATGGATAAATACGGCGACAACAGTAAACGCCCAAACGAAAATGCCTCGATCAACGTGCAACTGAGCTTATCATCTGCGCATTTACAAATATATTAGCAGTGTCCTCATTCGAAGCAATCCAAAAAAATGGTACATTTGCAGGCTAACAACTAAACGCTCGAAGCAAAGGTAATGTTTGGAATAGGCTACTATCATTTTCTGCTTATAGACATGGGGAATTTCTCTTGAAGACTCTTATAATGGGAATGAACTATCTTGCTTGCTTTATTACTGTTTGCATTGAAGGGTACGACAACGGGTGCTATGCCTGCATTATAGTGAATATTAGGACTTGTTGTATTTAATGTCTCATTCCACTGGGCTTCCCTAGATTGACGGAATTTTGTAGTTTCATCTTCATGCAAATTGATTTCTATGCGCTTAATTGGGGTTAGGGTGAGATCGTCAAGTGAATGGTTGTCAAGAATGAAATGATTAGAGAAACAGGCTTGTCTTTTTAAAATTTAACATTTGATCCGTGAGCATTAAAACGAGTGCTTAATTTGTTCTTTGCTTCTCCGACATATTGCTTGAGACATTTATTATATGAAATTAAATATATTACATTCGAGTTTTCACTATTAGGTGCCATGATTCGGGTATCTTTGATTCGTAGAGTTACATGTACTTAGAAACATAATGAGTGTCTGAGGTAAAGGAACTACTTGACATACATGGAGCACTCCTTTAGCATGGAGGTACTGTAGCAAAAAGAATGCAACAGGGTCAAGGTCTTTGAGGTCATGGCTGCCCGGATGATTTGAGCCTGTTCTAGTTAGCATTAGTTTCATTAAATGTATGGAATGTCGAACGGCATGCCTTTAAATCGATATTAGCAATACTGCAAAAGAACGTGAAGATGGTGATGCCAACAAATTTTGCAAAATTCAACTTCTAATAGATGCTGTACGCAATCGCTACTAGCAACTTCTCCGTAAAGGATACTGTGCTGTTTATGAGCAAAATATCCCTTTCAGTAGACATGTCCCAGCGAGACAGTTCACCAAGAGTAAGCTTAACCCAGTGAAAGTGAAAAACTTTGTTGTTTGTGGAAAATCCGTGAGAGCCCTGGATTTGATCTATACCAAGGAGCAGGTACGGGCATTCAAGGAAGAACCTAACATCTTTGCTTCTATTGTATTGAGACTGTTTGAAATTATTCCTACCAGCAAAATTTACAAGGTGTGTTTCGATAACCGTATCTCTGAAATGAGCAGAAATTGAAGGTTATATATAAAAGGGGAGTTGTAAAATCTAACAGATTTGCAGGTTGCATACTGAAAAGTGATAAGTACCTAAATAAAGAAGGCAGGGGTTCTGTTCATAGCAAAATTTCTATATTGCTTCTATTGTTAAATGGCAGGATAATGTAGCAGCTACCTTAGCTTCAACGTTTACAAGCATTAAAAAAATAGCTCACGTTCAGTGATGAAGCGAGAGTGCAAAAGCGTACATTTACAGAAACCCACCCAAATTGTACCATGAATACATGGGTGGAATAGACATTTTTGATTTTTTCGTACAGAAGTCCAATAAATGGTTAATCAGAGTAATTTTCCACTTCATTGCCAAATTCCTGTTTAGAATATAGGGATATGCACATTGGTACACCGAAGGGACGCGTATTAGATAGTTACAGAAAGAAGTTTGCTTCTTTTTTGATGCAAGCATCCCTTAAACCACCCCCCGCCCACCCTTCCTGATATAGTAATTTTCCTGAATGCATAAGAGATTTGGGGCAGCGATGCAAGTTACAAGAATGTAAAGTTTTGAGTATTAATGTTCAAAATTTATTTTTATGTCTTAACAAAGACAAGAATTGCATTGTTAACTTTCATAAAAAAAAATAATAATGAAATAAAGTTATTCTTGAAAATCTACGAACATTTGTCTTCTACACATCTTATTTGCATTATTAAAACAAAATTGTGTGTGTGGTTAAACTGATCTTGATGTCATAACATACCCCAAAAACATGTTCCTGTCATTATTGAGTTGCCGTGACCGTAGGGTCTAATATAAAAATTAATAAAAGAATAAAGAAACCGCTATCAATTTATAATGCACATTCAAATACATTATCCATTCGCGCCTAGTATGCATTCACAATATAGTATAAACGATTACCTATAATTGAATCAATAATGCACTAATATTGAAACATAAACTGTTTTTTCTTTTTACTCTATTCAACTGTTTATCCTAAAGGGGCATAATTTGACGTCGACTCTCTTTCGCTAACACGAGGGTTTCAGTTTAGATGGCTCATATATTCTCGGATGTACAGTCCGGTCAATTCCAATCCGAAATTCAGGTCAGAAAGGTTATGTCGAAAAAGCGTTCATTAGTTCGGATATGACAAAAAAAGTCTGATGACTGTCATGACAAATGTCTTTCCCTTTACATTAGCCACTCAAACCCCCAGAAGGTCCTTATATTATGTGTGATAACATAACATAAAGCATATTTTATGACTGTATGAAAATATATCTTCCTAAACTCAAAACAACGCTATCCATTCAAATTTGAATATAAAATCCTCACGGACATGTAATCTACATGATATCATATTAATTATTGATGTGGTAACGGACAATTCACTACGATCATCAAATTTCCTTGTCTACATTAATATATCAATGTCAACGATAAATTAATAAATAATTCCACAAATGAAATTTTACACTGATTATTCAAACAATAACTTGCCGACCATACAAATTGAAATATCAGTCATGTCGAACCGATTCCAGCGTTAAACAAATATCAGAAATGGGAATTGTGTTCTACATTACCAGTGATAATGATATTATGAATTACTGTTTGTTATTGTATTGTTCTCATAATAATATGCCTCTCTTGTTTGAAAACATATCACTTTCAATATTGAAGGACGACAAACTCTAGCGCTCATTCCATTTGAGAAAGCAGATTTTCTTGTTAGGGTTAAAAACTTCGATAGCGAATTATAAATTCATTGCAATGTTGAGTTCCCATTTCACTGCGGGACGCTGCGACAACAGTTACTGATCTCTTTATGTTTAAATATGCCGTACTCGTCCTTTTAAGTACATAATGGAGCCATTCTCAAAAGAGTTCTGCCACTAACTACAGTTATCACTACTATATAGCTAGGCTTTTAAGGCTGGTTTTCAATTTAATAATTATTTCGATACATTACCATTGTTGCTGATTTTATTTAAATCGGCATTGCTTGTCCATTTCCTTTCGACTATGCCGACTTCCCTCAGTCGCTGATCGATCACGGTCCTTTCCAGGACGCAGGAATTTGTTTAACTTAGAACAAGGGCTTATATATTTGGAATTTTTTTTATTGGGAACGATCATTTGGACACGTTTAGTCCTTAACAAAATTTATAGAATATAATTGTAATGGTTAATATTAATTAAGTACTTATTATATTAGTATAGAACTTATCATACTGTAAGACTGATAATATTATAAATGTATGCTCATTATCAGAAATATCTTTTTATCTATCAATTATCATGTTTAACACGATTCACAACTTTTATTATTACTACAAATCAGTAGTTTAAGAAGAAGGATATCGACCTTTATCCGCCTAAATCGATAGCCATTACACGAAAACTGTTATACTTACGATTAAAAAAAAGTTACGTCGTCTTCCATTTCAAAATTTCGACATACAAGTTATATCGTAAGTCTATGTTAAAATAATAATTAAACTTTTAACTAAGTAATTCCAATGTAACCATAGATATTTATAATTATCATGTAATATATATCCTTTTTGATTAACGTCCAAACATTAGGCCTCAACTAAAAACAATAATCAAGGCTAATTCTCCGGACCTACTTTCAATAGATCATGTTTTCATGTGGTACAGTGCTCACATGATAGTACAAAATGTCTGAAACACCAAGAATAACAGGATTTCGCTTTGTCAAAGAAATGAAAAATAAATGTATTTTCTATTGTAGTTACTTAGAAAAACGTTTTGATTTCTTACTAAAAACGATGTGAAAACAATTATCAACTATCTGAAGAGATAAATCTTTTATTTACTTTAGATATTTGTAATTCTCCCTTTGGTGTTGGCATTGTTGTTGAATCTCGTTACAATATCCATGGCAATAATTGGAATCAGACTGTTACCATATCCAGTCGGCAGCACTGTTTTGCTTTTCTACATTATTGTTAGTGTTATTTAATTAATATATATTTTTGCATTTTTCATTTATTTTCATCTTACTTTATTTCCAACACCCAACGTCTTCTTTTGCATACCTGATTCCTACATTTTACGCTAACATATTAAAATTTCACAAATATTTAAATACAACTGAACATTCCCCGACTAACCTAGACTTATTTTCATTATGCTCCGCAACTTTGACAACCACTGGCAAGAAGCCAGACATCGCAACACTTATCGCCAACCAAACCAACATCGTGAACCCTATAACGACCCAGTATTCCATCGACCTCTACCATCTACCAATCGCCGACCACCAACCAATCAAGCCATTTATATCCCACCCCACCAACGACCTACCCACAACACTGCCTATTCATCCAGAGATAACCATCGACCTGCCCACAACACAGCCTACCCATCCAAAAATAACCACCGGCCTCACCAATATCAGAAACGCACACCAACCCACAGACGCCAACCAGTTCCCACTCATAAGGAGAAAGAACCCTTTGTTAAGATATTCTTCCAGGTTTTGCAGTGTCTTCACCATTTGGCAATCCTTACACACCAACAGCAAGGTCAACCTGCGTTCACCTTCAAGCGCAAAGTCTCTGAGTTGCATTCTTTTATTCGTCCAGCTATGAAAACGTCAGCTGTTGACGCCAATATTAGATCCCTCAACCGGACATGGCTCTCTAAGGTAACGCAGACCCTGATCGACGATTACCAAGCAACCCTGCAGGAGAAACTCACCTTCATCCGAACCAAGTCTTTATCACAACCAGCCATCGACCGCATTATTTCCCATGCCCTCTCATGGGCCCGTCGATCCTATGGGAAACGTCTAACTCAACCTGTGATTGCCAAATTCTACCAAACGATCAACGAAACCAAAACCAGAGTAACCACATCCTTTCCAACTGAAATGGAGATTGATCCACAAACTCCTGCACCAACAAGAGTCCCCACCATGTCCAACCAGACACCTAAACGAGCCCACAGTTCACCATCCCCTAGTCCAGCAGATTTTGGTAAACGTTCTCGTAGAGAAGGTACCCCCCTTCTCTTTTCCCTTTCAGATTCCTCGCCTATACCGTCTGAATCTTCACCACGTGACCCAGGTTCGGTCGACCTTTCTACCTTCTGTAAGTTTTTGGATCAACAAACCACCCGAATTCTCCAACCAGGTCAAGTCGTGTGCCCAGACCATCTCCACCACGAACCGGATCTCAGTCCGTACCCAATGCCACATTTGTAACAACTACCAATCCAGTACCTATCACCTCGTCGACAACCATTATATCCGCTACCAAACCATTTTATCACCAAACCAAGGACAGTTCATCATGGAATCTACCTTCTCTACAGAAATCTATTTTAATTATTGGGTCCTCAAACCTCAACCGAATTACCAAAACAGCTCCAGACGCCGAAATACACTCGTACCCTGGTGCCCAAATCCACCACATCCAGTCCATCCTTGAAACTTACGACCATGATCATAAACCGGCTACGATCATTCTGCATGTAGGCCTCAACAATCGTGACCAGTTAGCCAAAACCTCATTTAACCAAGCCCAGAAATTAATTTCCACAGCCAACCAAACCTTTCCTAGCTCCAAGATCATCTTCACATGTATACCCATCGCTAATAAAATCTCTAAGAAAGCCCAGCAGAATCTTAAGACATTCAACGATATGATGATGAACTCCGACACTGAGAACTCAACAATCTTGTCACCCTACGAAGAAGAATTCGAAGCAGTTGATAATCTTCATTGGTCTTCGGAAACAGCCAACAATATATACTTGTTTTGGATACACCAGCTTCAAGCACCGGGTAAGTAATTACTGGGGATAAAAATATTGAGAGGCCGCCGCTAGTCCAAACCGTCGTTAACTTAAGCCGAAAAATTCTCACACCCCTCCAGCATTCAATCTTAGACTGTGGACTTAAATTTATTCCGACTCCTAAATTACCTAACCTTGATTATCTTCAACCGTCTATTCAACGATTTCAACGGAATCTCAGTTGCACATATTTTTTTCGAAACCACCCTCCACGCGGTGCTAGAACAATGTTTATTCCTAAATCCACGTGGAAACCACCTAAAACCGCTCTCCATCCAGAAATATTAAACGTATTTACAAGTATGAATAACCAAATATCAAATCTTTCCATAACACACGAGAAGCCTAATCTCACGCGAGTAGAACGTGAAGCATTAAATGTACTTAAAAAAGACGATAGCATTGCAATTAAAAAGAGTGACAAAGGTTCATGTTGCGTTATATTAAATAGGGAAGATTACATTGCAGAAGCAGAGCATCAACTGAATAATCCTAAACACTATGCAATTTTACCGGAGCCGATCTTTAAAGAAACTGCTAATATGATAAAAAATATTCTTGACGACTTAGTTAAAACAAGACATTTAAAACAGAAACAATATATCTTTCTGCCAAACCTGATTGCCGCGAGAGACACTTATACACTTTGCCGAAAATTCATAAGAATCCTACCAAGGATTGGTTCATGCCTAATAGAATCCCCAAAGGCCGCCCGATTATCTCTAACTGTGGTAGTGAGTCTTGTTCAGTGTCAGAATACATCGATCATTTCTTACTACCACTAGCATGTCAACATCGAGCCTACCTTAAGGACACAACTGACTTTGTCAATAAAATAAAAAACCTCAAAGTCCCTTCAAATGCTATTCTAATTTCAATAGACGTAACTTCTATGTACACCAATATCGACAACACTACTGGCCTAATGGCAGTTCGCTAAGCTTTTGATAGAAACCAAGATCCAGACAGACCCGACGATGCAATTCTATAGCTTTTGAAGATTTGTCTTAGTCGCAATGATTTCACATTTAATGGTAAAACATATCTACAAACCTCAGGTACAGCCATGGGCAAACGATTCGCCCCTTCATACGCAAACCTTTTCATGGCAGAGTGGGAACGTGAGGTATTACCCCTTTATCCATTTGACCCACTTTTCTATGGACGCTTCTTAGATGACATTTTCATGGTTTGGACTTAATCCATAGAACAATTTTGGCAATTTTTTGAAATCCTCAACAACCACCACCCGTCCATCAAACTAACGGCCAACGTCAGCCACAAAAGTACAGATTTTGTCGATACTTCTGTTTTTAAAGGAGATTCCATAGCAGAGACTAATAAATTAGATATTAAGGTATATTTCAAAGAAACCGACACTCATCAACTTTTGCATAAGAGCTCATTTCATCCAAAACATACATTTTCTGGAATAATTAAGTCACAAGTTTTACGATTTCATCGAATTTGCACAAGGTCTTCTGATTTCAACCAAGCCTTTACGATTGTTTTCTCAAAACTGAAAGAGCGTGGATACGCTAAACGATTTTTACGAAACATAAAGAATTCCACATTAGCACAGTTAGCAACTAAAATAGAGTTTATGCCGAAGTGCTTCCGTCAATCTAGAGAAGCCCATTGGATTGAGATATTGAATACAGCAAGACCCATAGGACTTCACCACAGTGTAGGCATAGCAGCCTTCAAGAGAAATTTCCTCATGTCTATAAACAGAAAATGATAGGGGCATATTCAAAAAATCAGAACTTAAATGACAACCTTGTTCATAGCAAAATAAAAACAATCTGTACTTAACAGGTACTATACTTCTCGCCCTTCGTTTGAGTTATTTTATCTTTTTCTAATTTCAGATCAGAAGAGAAGAAACTCATCCAACAGATCCAGATCCCAATTTCTCGATAAAATATTTGTTCCACCCTAGGCCTGTACATCTGGAGATTCAATCCCTCCCTTCCCCGAAAACTAAACATTTTCTTCGCATTTTCTAATCGAGTGGATAAAATATCAACATTGTCAGCCATATTTGAAAGAACGGACTCTTTTGTCGCGGGAGGATAATTAGGCATTCAATCAATCAGAAACAAATCCCTACTCCAAAAAAAGGAGGTACGGAAAACTACGGAAGTCGCCGAAAGGTAACCGAATGACAATTTGGACATACCTCGCCACTGCTGCCATTTTAGACCGCTATCCCTTATTACCAAAATTTATTTCTCGCAAGTATCGCCTACTTAGTATTAGATCAGAAAATAAGTTTTTTTTCTAAAAGTGCTAAGCCCCTACCTTTGTAAATAGCATTTTTGTTGTATTATATCAATGTATTTCAATGAAAACAGCAAAAAAAAAAAAAGAGTTAATATTTCAACATAGTGATTATTTCCCCACCTAAGAATAAGAATGAAAAACAACACCGATGTCACTCACAAATGTAGGACGAAAATTAAATAGAGGGTTAACGTCAAGCTGAATCACACTTGCTATTGTAGTACGCAGAAAGCAACATTGAGGAAAATTAGTCTGCCTTCATCTTCAAGATTCTAGCTTCAACGGTCTCATCTAATTTAATACTAGTTGAAAGGGGGGAATGGGAATAAAAACTGACGGATCACAAATTAACCCTTTGAGAAAGTAAAGAATCCCTAGGCGATCTAAGAGTAAACATAAATATTTCTATTGTCAGTGACAATGAGACATCGAAAAATAATACAATGAATCCCATTTCAGAGGAAAAATGATTTTTTTTTTTTTCGCTTCGTTATAAACTATATTATCTTACGGCACATAATTTAAATTCATATTGAAACTTATTAGATTTTGTACAATAATATAAATTATTAGTAAGTAAATCAATGTCTACTGAGAGTCAAAGGTTTACTCTACATCTCCTTTGTCTTAATTAACTGATCGAGTTCACTCATCTTTATCATTAAATCAATATCTACATTTTGTGTAATTATTTAATTTCCCTCCAAATAATGATAAGGTAGAGTATAGAACGATTCCATGGAGCACTCCATTTGATAATTGTTCGCATGATCGCTGTCATATTATTTTAATGGATATTTATTCGAATTTTTAAAAATGCGTTCAAACTATTTTCATCAAAGCTCAATATAACAAATTAAATACCTTCCGGAAACCAGACGTCAGTTTAGTTCCGTCCTTATTTGATATTATACTGGAACTTAAAATGATAGAGAACTAATATCACTAAACAATTATCTGTGTAGAAAAGCGAATGAAATACCACGTTCGTCTTTTTAATGTCTGAACGATTATATTGAAGAAAAGAACATTGAATTTTAATCCTCAAAACAATGAAGAAGACTCATTTCTTCAGAGTATTGAAGAATTATTTAAAAAAATACTTATTCTCTACGGATGAGCCCTGTTATCAGCAGGCACAAGTTTTGTCCTTGGACAATGATGAGGTGAAGTCTTCTGTTCTGGTTACGACCTTGAATCATCGCGGGACTGATGAAAATAATTAAGAGACATTCAGACATAACGAGATCCAGAACAATCAAGATATGTGCTGTGCGCGTTTTAGATCCTGTGATAATTTGAAATTAAAAGGTTTCGGATGATGCCACAGTTCTAGAAATAGTGGTTACCGGCATTGAATATTGTTTGCTGGTCAACATCAGCCCAGACGGTAACAGAAGTATAAGTAATGTGAAATCACATCACGTTGTCGTTAAATGAAATGAAATGAAATGGTGTTTTACGTCCTACTCTTCCCCACCTTATGGGCTAATGAAGACAGACAACGCCATGCAACGAATGAAATTTTGCCAGAGCAGCAGCATTATCCTACTCTTTTTGCGATTTCCAATTGTCGAGGCATCTTTAAAGTGCACAGCCTGTAGCACTCGGGGCCTCGGTTAATTGTTCCATCCGAACGACTAGACGCTTTTTCTATGTCAGTCCCTCCGACCTGCATCGCTGATTAGGAAAAAAACGGGCCGAAAACGTTCTCAAAGATCTGTAAGAATATCAAGAAGTGTTTTCCTCTTTGTAACACTTTTGCCTAATGATATATACATTACTGTCTGGTATCATTGTTAAGGTACAAACACCGTGATGTTAATGATGAGCAGCCATTGGTCTGTATTACTTTAATTAGGATCTGACTGAAGCTCTACGGTGATAAATATTCTACATAAATGTGAATATCTGACAGTAAAGTTGACCTTCTGGCAAGTCTTTGTCTGATGCTGGTCATTTTATTTAAATTACTGGAATACATCTGAAAGTCAATTTAGATTGGATTTCCTCTATTTTAGATTGGCCAGATTTTGTGTAATGTACAATACGAAATAGTGTAATCATGGTTTTTATTTAGAAATTTATTGACTATACAATTATCACTACCCATTATAATTTGTCTAGGTCACAGCCGTTGGCACTTTTTTTCTGGAATATTTAATACAAATTTGAGAAAATTCATGGAATGAAAACATTTAAGTTAGGTAGATGTAGACAACGCATTGTCAAATGTAGATTTTTTTAACGATACTGTCACTGCCAAAAGGCAGATTTCAGGCCGCTGCTTGGTCCTTAAAAATATCAGAAGCCAGAAGGACGTAAAACGCAATTAAACCTCAGAAGCCTGATTGTAGAATTATTTTTCGAAAGCTCTGAACTTCCACGTGTAACAACTTGCTTCTTTCACTTACAGTAAATTTCAGGGATAATCGTCAGCGGAAAGAAGACCTCACTAACACATTGTAACTTGTAAGTGGAGAAGAAAATGCGAAGAATATCTACATTGAGTCAGATTAAAAATCTACATATTGTCTATTACCTGGCTTAAATATTTATATTCACTGAGGTAAATAATCTAGGATAAGTGAACTTTATGTAGTAATTTCGCAATGAAATTCGGTCAAAGTTTTTTATTTATTAAGTTGCAAATTTCTAGGTTTCCAACTAAATGACATTTTCGTAAGAATTGGAAATTACGGAATTTTACATAGGTGCCATGAAACATTATCAAGTATTATTTTGCCGAAGCACCTTATTAATATTATGTCTTATATCGACATGGTACAATGCAAAAGTCGTATATTATATCTCCATTATCGCCTTTTGTCTTTTGATGAAGGTATAATAGGTCTTAAAAGGGGCATAATATTTTAATTTCACTCAAATTCGTCCCATAACAGTATATATCAGTAGACTTTCCTGGTGTAATTATTATATATAAAAATCCCTCTTTAATCACAAGACTAATTATAACGCTCAGTCATTTCCAAATTGATAGACTTTCGTTGTAATTTAAAGGAAAAAGCTCTAGCATGTTGCTTTTTCCTCATTTTATTCATCGCTTGCTCACTTTTTTTTAAATTCCGCGTATTGTTTTACGTGGCTTTTTGAAAACTGATAAAGTGTGGGATGCAGACTTATTTAACCAATAGTCAATATTGAACACAAATATTAGCCGTAGGATGTGTGGATTCTAAGACGAAGTATACTTTTATTATATCATTACCTCAAGACCACGATGGCACCGGAGCTAACTTACTAATTTTAATTTTGAGTGATAGAAGATGTAAAAGGGCAAAATGAAGATTACCTACTCTGCTGAATGAACAATAAACCAGGTTAATAAATGACATATTACTTTAAATTCATGAAAATATTTCTATAAATGTAGAAGATCAACGTTTGTTGAAGTCATGGTGTACTTTATGTTTATGATATATGTTGCTCATATACATTATTTTATACAATACATTAACTAGACCTTGGGGCCAAATAATATAACATGACATTTTTTAACTTATTTTGTGCGTTGCTGTTGTCTTCTTTGTTAACTTCAGTTCAGAAATAACTACTGGTATTTACTGCACAAGTCATTAATTACAGGAATAATAATGTGCGTTCATAATAACAGGAAATAGATAAAGGTAACCCAGACATTTTATGACAAAAACATAATTGTTAAGTGAATTCTTAAGATCTGCAAATCATTCTTAAGGAAACATAAAGACAACAGAAATACTCAGAAATAGCACAAAAGAAGATGAAAGTTGGAAAGAAAGATTGGCCTTTTATGTTCAAATCTAAAGTTAAAAAAAATAAACATGTGACAGCATCGACATCAGTACTGTTGACAACAACATACATATTTCTCAAGATTAAGCAAGATGTAGCATAAATAATGTGCATTGCTCCAGTTATTATAAGTCCCGTAGGCCAATCTGTCAAAAACTTTGCTCAAGTTTTCAGGTGATACTAATTATCCCATTACTCTGATATATCACGTTTATCCCAGAGGCATTAAGATTATCTTTGACGAAAGTACTTATTTCACAATTTGGCTCTAAAAAGAAAGTTGTTTATCAAATTTATTTTTCTGGCCAAAAATTAAATGAAGTTATATGCCCTACTCTCTTGCACTTGCACATCAGCTAATAAAGACTCGCAACACTATGCAGTATGCAATGTGGACAAATTTGCCAGGACAGCGGCATATGTCTCTTTTGCGATTTCAAACTGTCGGGATCTTTAACGTGCACAGCTTGTAGCATAATACCGTACGGTACGGCTACGATACTTCCGTGTTGCTTCTCCGACTGGTTATTGGTCAATTAGATGATTATCTTCTCAATTTTACGTTATGTTTCAGGCACTAAATAACAAAATATGATAATTCAAGGTGTGACTATCTTCATTTTAGGTAAATCCTAAGTATTTGACGACGTCAGTAATCACAAAATATACCTTTATCACACAAGGCCTTTCGCCTTAAGTTACGTCACAAATCACATAGTAAGATTATTTGCCAAAACATATTTACAATCCTCTTATAATTAGGTAATTGAAATAAAATATGATTGAAACCGACAGCTTAAATTTACCTTATACATTACAAATTGTGTCACAGTGGTTGTGTCAACAGTGCTAACATAAAGATGCAAATATTAATTCTTACTAACAAAATAAACTATAATATTATATGAAAAAGCAGTAGTATTCTCTTAGAATCGGTGAAGTGAACAATATCGATGTAATGAAAATAGAAGCAAATTATAGTTTTTTGGTTACCTTTATAAAAGTAGAATAAGGCATCAATAAATTTAATATGCGTAAGAATTTGCATTAATAACCTCAACAAAAAATTGTGTTTTTTTAAAACATATGTCAACAACTTTCTGTTTATTTTAAAAAGGCGTGCAATGTTTTTTTCCACAAGACGAATTTTTTGCTTGGCGAAATTTTTGTTGTTGCTATATGATTAATTATAAATCTTATAAACTAAGTGTTCGAAATCGTCACATTTTGCGATATCAAGAGCAATGAAACAGCACGAAGAAGCGAAGATAACACTTAGTAGCTGAAGATTAACGAACACGATAACATGGCACTAACACTCTGGAATTGCTATTCAAATTAAACGTTTTGCAGATTTGGCAGACCACTTGTAGAAATTATTTTGATTCATTTGGTTTAATAACTGTTGGCTGACAATAATGACTTCACATGAAATATAACAGTTACCAGCAATTTGTAATTTAAAAATTATGAACGAATTCAGTGTGTTCAAGCATTTGATTTCGTTATAAAATGTAATATTACCTTTAACTTTTTTTTCAATCTGCGTTTTTGTATGGGAAAAATTCAAATTGGAATTGATTTGATGTAAAACGGTTTTTTGTTGAAAGAAATTTCCATGAATGAGAATCATATTGAATTCTAGATTACAAATTATATCCGTTTCCTGTATGTGTATCTTAAGATAGAAAATAATTAAATTGTCATGAAAAAACAAAGTTTAGATTTTAAAGCAAACATTGCTGGTTTACATGATCTGTTTTCTATATTTCTTTCAATTATTTATCGAAATCTGATACATAGGCATATGAGCGTCAAAATATTCTCGTGCGTCTGACCTAAAATTATTAGTAATCAGGAACTTTCTGTGAGCTTCTATAGCATAACCGGTTCTTTAAACTTTCTTGGTAACGTTGATTAAAAAGCGGTAGTGGGTTCATCTTCATTCATAATTCCAGTCGAGCCAGTTGTAAAACGAAGTATAATTTGGGAAAGATCAATGCCAAGAGGTTAGACCAAGGACCAGCTGATAGCCTACAAAGGATCTTTGAGAACCTGAGTAGTTATCCTTAAAATATAGGTCTAGTTATTTCTTTCTTTTAATGCATTTCTGTTTAATTAGGAGAAGCACAATGACAATTATTATCAGGTGTTACTTCAGATACTTCTTATTATTATATCATACATGAGGTTGAAATAGAATCAGGGCAGAAACAACCTGTTGTCAGGTGCTGTTCTCGATGGTAGAACAGGATGACTTAACAGAAAGCATCAATTATTGTGCTCGAGGGCGGTCGACGAAATGTCGAAATGTAATTTTTGTATTCATCAACATCGTCTGTATTTTGTACCATTGTAATAAAATAGTTACAGAGAAACATCTACTTTTATTCTGTTCTACCATCGAGAACAGGTGCGGAGTATCAGCATTTCTCATTGGGTCGCCGTCTTTATAAGCTTATTTATACTGAATAATATAAAAGCATAGTTTAATGACACAGTTCCTATACGTTTACTATTTATAATAAACTGCGGCCATCTTGTCGAGCAATATTGTTAGTAATTATAACCTGCCCTAAAGCCTTCATTTTCTTCTTTGATGTTCCTGTTAATATCTGAAATTCATTTCTGCTATGTAAAGGATACTATTGTACCAATTGTCAATGAAAAATCAGTATGCTTAGATTTTAATGGAAACCAACACAGTGGACGGCGTTTCCAAATCCAAAGATTGTTGTGTAAATTGTGTCGCTTGTATGGTTCAATTTATTAGTACGATCTTTTCCTTGCATTAAACAATACATGGGTCTGATAGCCCCTATGGTATGTGGGACATTGTGTATTCGGCTAATATACGCAAGAATAAATCGAAAGATAGCTTGCCAGGCAAGGTAACATACGCCCACTGGCAGCATTGAATTTGAAAAATTAATTGAGCAATGACTCAAAAACATTCACTAAATGGATATTGAAGTCAAGGGCAAGAACTCAAAAACTGTTCATGGAAAATCATCAAATTAAAACTTGACCACCATCTTATCTATTTCAATACTCATACCAAGTTTCATCAAATCTATTAAAAAATTGTAGCTTATTTTGCACCAACAAATAATTTTGACGCAATATTACTTAATGGCAATAAATCAAAAAACATTCATTAATAAAGTCGGAAATTCAAACTTGACTAATGTCTTATCTATTCTGATGCTTACACCTAGTTCCATCAAAATCTTTTGAAAATTAAAGCTTCTTATTGAAACCACAATACAATCTTGACGCAATTTCACGAAGTCAAGGGCAATAACTCAAAACAGTTCATTGAAAAACTGTCAAATTCAAACTTGACTGAGGTCTAATCAATTCCAATTCTCACACCAAGTTTCATGAAAATCCTCTGAAAATTGGAGGATTTATTGCATCGAAACTAAAATTTTGACAAGATTTTACTACGTCAAGGGCAATAACTCAAAAACTGTTCATCAAAACAATTGCCAAATTCAAACTCGACTGTTGTCTTATCAATGCCAATGCTCACACCAAGTTTCATCAAAATCCATTGAAAATTATAGCTTCTATTGAACCCACAATAAAATTTTGACGCAATCTTACTAGGTCAAGGGCAATAACTAAAAAACTGTTCATCAAAAAATCTTCAAATTAAAACTTGAGCGTCGTCTTATCAATTCCAATGCGCATACCAAGTTTCATTCAAATGCATTGAAAATTGTAGCTTCTATTGCATCAACAATAAATTTTGACGTGATGTAAATAAGTCAAGGGCAATAAATCAAAAACAGTTCATCGAAAAATCTTCAAATTCGAAGTTGACCATCGTCTTATCAATTCCAATACTCACACCACATTTCATTAAAACCCATTGAAAATTGTAGCTTCTATTATGTCTACAACAAATATAAAGGCAGGGGCAATAACTCAAAAACCGTTTATCGAAAAATCGTCCAAATCGAACTTGACTGCCGTCTTATCAATACCAATGCTCATACCAAGATTCATTAAAATCCATAGAAAATTGTAGCTTCTATAGTGTCTACAACAAATGTTGACGGACCGACAGATCGACGGACAGGGTCAACGACAATATACGTCCACATATTCATGTGGGCGTATAAAAATCTGTTCATTCGATTAATTTCCAAACTTTAGCCTCAGTCGTGGATACAACCCAAATTTGACACGTTTTACTAAGTCAAGGGCAATAACTCAAAATACATTCATTCCATATTTCCATTTTCGAACTTGACTGAGATCTGATCAATATATACATGTATACCAAGTTTCATTAAGATCGGATAAAAACTGTTGCCTCTATTGTGGATACAACCCAAATTTGACTGGTTTTACTAAGTCAAGGGCAATAACTCAATCCGTTCATTCGATAATTTCCATTTTTGAACTTGACCGAGATATCATCAAGATATATATGTATACCAAGTTTCATTAAGATCGGATAAAAACTGTAGCCATTATTGTGGATACAACCCAAATTTGACGCATTTTACTAAGTCAAGGGCAATAACTCAAAAACCGTTCATTCGATAATTTCCATTTTCGAACTAGACCGAGATATCAATATATACATGTATACCAAGTTTCATTAAGATCGGATAAAAACTGTAGCCTCTATTGTGGATACAACCCGAATTTGACGCGTTTTTTCTAAGTCAAGTGCAATAACTCAAAAACCGTTCATGCGATAATTTCCATTTTCGAACTTGACCGAGATATAATCAATATATACATGTATACTAAGTTTCATTAAGATCAGATAAAAACTGTAGCCTCTATCGTGGATACAACAAATGTGGACGGACGGACGGACGGACGGGGGCGACGGCAATATACGTCCACATTTCCATGTGGGGGTATAAAAACGTTAACAAGAAAATATATCTACTGCAAAAGCTTTAGCAAGCTTTTTTTTCAATGGAATTTCTGAGGAAAAAAAGTTATTCAAGCTGTTTTCATGTCATCAAAATTCCACAGATGATAAGTATTGAGCAGGTGTTATGCATAAAAATGTTTTCAAGGACATTTCTTGACAGAAAGGTTAAATTTTGTATCCTAACATGGAAAGAGATCGTTTGTGTATCCATATATATCGTAAGATGTCGCTCTGTTTCTAGTTGAGTGTACTACTTTTATGACGAAACCAATATTCTACTGTGCCGTGATATGTTATATGGTTAATCAGGCTTGAAATAGCTAGAAGGGGAGACAATTTGATTTCGACAAGTAAAAATAAAATTGAGAAAACTGTGTCAATTTGGAGTTTTTATTGAGTAAATTACTCTTCCGGAAATTGATATTGTTTTTATTAAATCTGAAAAGATATAATTATTTTACGTCATGGGGTTTTATTCCAAGTTCTTATCCAGTCATCCAGTCTTGGTTTGTTCAGAATGAAACAGAATGGTAGGATGCAATTTCCATAAAAGTAGGTTTGTAAACCATAATTTTGAAACCAAAATAAGTTAAAAACCACTACAGAAATAGTACAAATTTCAATTATCAATTCAACTATAATTTGCAGCTTACATCTTCTACCAATACAGCACACTACACTACGTTTCTAATCATGACCAACCTCTGACAACAGTGTCCTCTTTCAATTGTCTTTTACAGAACTTTCTATTAATGACCAACTTCTACCACCAGGGTTCCCCTTTCAATTGTCTTGTCTATCAATGGCAAACTTGTACCACAGAGACAGAATATAACAGCTTAAATGCATAACAATTACTCGCAAAGGCAACAAGTATAGATTTTTAAAAGTGTTCATGTTTCACAATTCTCAAATAATTTGAAACCATCAACATACTATAAAACATTTAATTCAGACATGTAGCCTACCGCCGATGTCGGTCGAGGTCGTCAACAAGTGCTTGTAAACTCTAAAGAAATTTCAATCAGGAGAAATCTTTAGTTAAATTGTAAATTATTATCCAAGGTTGAAACCTATCTAAAAATATAATCTTTTGCGACATGAAATTTACTCTCATGGGCTTGGACTATTACTTATATTTAATATTACTTGATAATAGCACGACAAATACAAACTAACCAAAAAAATACGTAATCGGATCATAAAACTTTACCACACGATTCAAATATATCAAGTTTATTTGGCATTTAGACGAAATTTTTTATTTTCACTTAAGAGCCCTATCGACGGATACCAAAAAGAGTTTCTAAGAGATGTATGAATAAGGGTTAAATATTTCATACTGATAAATATTCAAATTTAGACAAAACTTGACAGTGAGCGTTTGTTCCCTCGCTAGCGATCTTTAACTTTTATATGTGAATTTATTTTTTAAAAATGTATTATTGCTAAAGATATTTTTTATAATCATACTTAAAATTGAGATAGACGTTAAAAATTCATTCGAAATAGTTGTAAAGGATTAACTATTCAGAATTTCATGTCACGTGTCAATGCAGAAAAACATCTTAATTCAGATTAGCTCCTATGAAGATTACGAAGATTTGAATCTTAGTGTCCCACTTCTGTGTACTTGCCAATGATGGTGAACTATAGCATGGAGTGTGCAATGAGGACATTAGCTCGCTCTTTTGGATTTCCAACTGTCGAGGGATCTTTAAGAGTACGCCTGTTACAGACTGGTCCTCAATTTGTTGTTCCTTCAGGTTAGTTAGATTTCTGCATATTATTTAACATTTCCAGTTTCCATTCGTAAACTCACATTAGTTTAATTTAAAAAGGTTTGGGTTTACAATATTTATCGAGACAACGGCCATGTAGATTATTCTTATTCTATATATGCTAACCCTCCCTTTTTGGTTTGAAAATAAAATGTTATATAAATGTAAAACCTATCATTGCCCAAGGTTTTACGCAGTATACATAATTTCGTATGACGTAAGTTTCAGGACAATAAATGAACGCCT
The DNA here is from genome assembly GCA_030562195.1 of Nipponacmea schrenckii. NCBI lineage: Eukaryota > Metazoa > Mollusca > Gastropoda > Lottiidae > Nipponacmea > Nipponacmea schrenckii. Next base: position 38,202,645 of record JAUJPP010000003.1, on the reverse strand, counting down.
TCGCCATGGAATTGTCAATTGAGCTGATAAAGCTATTCATTGTAGAGACTGCGTTAATCGACCCTTAATTAGTTCCTGGCAGTAGAAAGAATACATGTAATTTGATCGTTTGTGGTTCAAAATGCTATTTTAAAGTGAATGATATATCGTTGGGAGGCTATGGTAACATTCTGTTCCGAATAAGAAAGTTTTCTTTTAACACTTTGCCGGGTTAACAACGACGGGAAACACATCAATTGAAGGAAGAGAAACGTTTTAACAGAAAAATACTATGAGTGACAGCGCCATTAATATCTGTGTACAATTGCTATAAATGAATGACTAGCTTCCTATCCAGATTATTAAAAACTTGAGAACTGTGAGGTACAAATGATTGTTTTGTCATATATCTTAATTAGTAGCTAGTAGGACTTTGTCTTTCTTTCAATTGTTTTATGTATCCCTTAGACGTGACCCGATCTAATCAATTTAAAACGTATAGCCAAATACGGATTAAGAGCAAACCTACATCTGCAATTGAGTTCTCCATTAGTATGAAAGGGTAAATATAAATAATTAAATTTAAGTGAAGTCTCATTTTAGGGTGTTAGTAAGTACTATAGATCTTATACTATTCTTTAAGACCCCCTCCGCTAATTAATTTGGGAAAAAATGTGTTATTGCTTTTGAATGGTTTAGCTCAAACCTCTAGTTAAGAAAATCAACATAATCTTTGTGTGAAACAGATCAAGGGACATAACTACTCATTAAATTATTAGTTTTCTCTTAATTTATATTACACATGTCGGTAATTCATTTGCCATCTGTTTCTAAGTTCACTCACGAAATTAAACGTTCTATAACGTTTACCACAAATGTCGTTGAAAACTTTTCAATATGTCGCATGAAAGACTGGCCAATACTTAGTTTCTGGACAAGAACTATTATATAATGACCCATTCGGTTACCGCTCGGCTACTTCCTTAAATTTCCGTAACTCAAGCGAAACCTCGGGCTTGAATGAAGAAGGGATTCGCCTCAAAGTTTGCTGATTATTTCAATACCTTATAACTGATCCTTTCGAGTCAAAAGAGTCCCTTCGGTATAACTCATATGTCTAACATAACTTTCAAATAAGTCTGGATGTGTGTTCTTTAAATGTGCAAATAAATTGAAGTAATTTTAATTGATCGGCGAGGGATAACTTTGCTTTATTCTATTAAACTTGTGGATAAATTCCCATTATTTTTGCGGCAGCTAAAATCTTACGCACGATATTCTTTTCTCAACACTGTAAACATGCACTACTAAGCACAGATATTTCTGAAAGTTACTGATATAATATGATGACAATCACTATCAGGAGAAATATTTCACACAGACAGTTACCATGACTGTGTTCATTTGTTTTAAATTGCTGGCAAAAAAGCAATTCCGTCCTGCGTTAAGTTCTCTTGTAATATGACATGGCTCGTACAGAAGAATACATCACTATAGCACTATTTACGTACTGATCGTTAACTGCTTTACCTTCAATAAAAACTCTCTATTTTTTATTTAGAACTATTAAATATCTTACAGCACTAATGATTAATGCTGTCTTTAAACCACATAACTTGAATTAAATAACGGTTAGCACTCAGTCATCATATAACTTTATCAATTGGTTATGATAAGAAGCGATTTTCCCAGAGAAAATATTACTTTACAAATATATTATAAATGAAAATATATTTTATCAATTAATCTGGTTAATAGAAAACTAATACTGATAGTTCATAGAAAAATCCCCTAAAACTATTTATTCTTTATGTACAAAAGTATAACAACATGCCCTCCCGGCAATTTCTGATCTTTTAGTACAGGAAGTACGGTAAGATTGGGAAAAAATAATGCATTGTAGAGTCATCAGAATATATTTTCATTGAAAACTGAGGTTTATTTAACTTATGTAGTTGAATTATACATAGCGTGACAAAATTATTTTTCACTTAAAAAAGACTATTTTAATCAATTCCGGAATCTTTTCTTCAATGGTCTTTTTCGGATTTTGGACGGTCATTTGTCACGCATTCTTATCTACTTCTACAAGTCATTTTTTTTTATCTCGTCCGATTAGCTTGAGTTCACATCTTTAAGAAATTAATCATAGAAATACAACCTCACATCTAATGACGTTCAGTTTAAGTCAGAGTGACATGATGTTATGTTATGTAGAAAGATTGTAAAATATTGACAAGAAGACTAGTATTATGGAGTATGGGTCCTTTTCATAAGTTCCGAGTCAATGAAAACTAAGATTTCTAGTTCAAGTTTAGTTACTTTGGTCATACGCTAACATTGGTTATACGTTACCACTAAACAAGTTCACCCCTATGAAAACAAACTAGTTGCTATGGGGATTGCTTTTCCGATACTTTGATGTCATTTAAGAAGCATCACGACCAGCATGTAAACTCTTAACCATGTTTATGTAGAATGAAAGTGAAAAGTGGATGTCAATACTTCACTTCCATATCAACATTGGATTCTACGAGGTCCTATAAGGAATGGCGTATTTTATTGAACGTTATATTGTTTTATACCATATAGTATATTTATTTTGTATCAAATTATGGCATGAGATGTATATTATAAGTGTATTATCGACCATACACGTAATACCTGCCATAAATCAACCATGAATGTAATACCCAGCAAACATGTAACAAAAATGAACCGTAAATGTAATATCCAGCATAAATGTAACACAAATCAAGCATAAATGTAATACCCAGCATAATTGTAAAAAAAAACGTAAATGTAAGTACCAACCCCAATATAAATGTAATAACCAAAATTCACCATAAATGTAATAAACAACAGTGCAGTAGGAAATAGAGTAATTAAGTCAGCATTGATAGTACAGAATGACAAAATATTATGATGTGAGCACTGAAAAGAAAAGAAAGATTATGAAAGTCTGCAAATATTTATCTGGGCTTTAAAATCTGATCAAACCTTAACCAAATCGAATAGAGGAGACAAACGGATCAGAAGAGGTTAAATCTAAAAGTTTCTAATATAACAATAACCTGAATAAGAATAAAAAAGCTTACATACAAATTAAACCTTTTAATACTTATAATTATTTCACATAACAAGAAAAGGAATAGGTCATGATCTGGACTCCAAAAGTTAAATCCATAGCAAAACGAATCATAACTTTTATAATCAGAATAAATTTCGCGGTATTTCTCTGATGGTATATTAATAAAACGTGTCGGATTACGTATGTATTTCGATTTAAAGTTTCAAAATGTTAAAACATCACTCAAAAAACAAAAATGTTTTTTTCAGGAAAAATCTTTCAGTACATTTACTCTTTTCTTTTTTCGTACCAGAGCTGTCATTGGAATATAGCCTGATGTTTTCCTTTTGTGCTTTTAGTTGTGGCCATGGATTTAGTTAGGACACAACACAATGAAGTTAGAACACCATTATAATGAAGTAAGTACCCAATATAATGATGCAAGGACACCATATAATGAAGTTGGGACACCGTGTAATGAATTTAGGATACCCTATAATGAAGTTAGACACCCCTAAAAAAAGTTAGGACACCATATAATAAAGTTAGGGCACCATATAATGAGGTTACGACACCATATAATGAGATTAGAACATCATATAATGGAGTTAGGACACCCATATAATGATACTTATGCCACATATGACAGCTACGGCGTTCCATAGCTATCCATTGACCACGAAGTACCTAAATGACTATTTCAGCTGGTCTTTGTCAAGTACGACCTACCTACCTTACTCAAATATACTTACATAGTCCAAGATCATATTATCATTGAGGGGCAAAGTGTTGATTAAACGACTTTGATTTCGTTTTATAAATTTATAAAACTAGATTTCATTGACAATAATTTCTCTAGGTTTATGTGAACCTGAATTCTTGCTGTATCTTCATAAATAACTTGATAACATCGTCCATTGTTTAATTGAATAATTCTCTTGAGAGAAATAACTCGAGCCTGTTTCCCATGATACCAATAATTCAACGACAAGCTTATAAAATCAATTTAATATCATTAAAAGTGAAAACCAAAGCCACATGTATATTTAATTAGGTAATTGACTACTTTTTAGACAAAGCAATGTGAAAATAAAACAATCATTCTGTTGAAATGAACACAAATTTAAACGCTAATGGGATCTGACTCGGTCTATTAATTTGATTTCTCGAAATGTCCTCTGGATTGGTTCCATTTCTTCAAAACATATCTAAACAATAATTAAAGATGCATACGTAGATTTTTCGATTTCCAAAAGTTATAATATAGGTTACATTGTACATTGGAATAACAAAACTTTAAGAAATGGATCCGCGTAAAACACAGACATGTACCTCAATAACTCTTTTGAATTTCTTAAAAAAACACAATAAATTCTAATCTTTATGTTTAATCGTTATGTTACTGCTGGCAATCTAAGGCTTGTCTTTTAATATGCTCGTGAAATGTTTATTAAGAGGTATCTCATTTCGTTAATACAGATGCACAATCCACATCGTAACAAGATACGACAATGTCAACAATGTTTTCATGTTGTCTCAGTTCCGGTGCATATTCAACAGGTTCAAAAATATAAGTCAAGAAACCACCTGTAAGGTCAAAGCATGAAAACACGCAAAAATCTAGTAAACTCTCACCATTGAAATGTTTATTACACTAGTTTCAGTAGACCTGACATAGTTTAGTAAATAACATTTCAACGTTCCAATTGAAATACAGTATGTAAATTTTTCTCACAGGGATAACTATATCTTCCGGAAATGTCTCTGCATGTACTGGCAGTGTATCCATTACATAAGTTGACGTCATGAATTACGATTTAATATATTATACATATTGTCAAACTACGACTATTTATTCTATCCACGTTCTATCATTTACTTCGCGAAAAAAAATGGCCAAAGACTCAACATGATATACTGTATAATGAGACAATTGTTGAAATTTGTTGAAACAAAGTGTACTTTTGTCGTTTATAATACGTAACAAACATTTACCTAGCAATCTATGATGAAATAACAAAGAGTCTATTATCAATAGTGGAATTGCGTGTTTATAAGTTGTATAATAACTTTTCAATCAGTCTGGTATCAATCTTCTTAATATCACATTAGGTACATCCGATTAGTTAAGATATTTCGGAAATTAAATACTCTTCTCAAATTCGTAGCTGTCACATTGGTGTTTCGTAGAATTTAACGAAAAACATGAAATATTTAGAACTATTTTATGTTCACAAATGATTTCTGAAACGTAAGACGTAAATGGTCTGTTCTATAAGTTGGTGTATCTGCAGTGCATCTAAATCCGTCCTTGGAATTATTAAATAATGAATTATTGATTCAGCCGTACCGTCATTTTAATCATTTTCTACATCCTGACGATCTTGTTAAATATAGACTGTGAGGTGTCAATAGTTAGACAGCTCAAAAAAATACCTTTAGTGTTTTTTATTTTTACTAAATGTTGAGAAGGATTTTGGCAGGGATATTGTAATTCAAACGAAAACTTATTAACCTTATTGAGTTCTATTAACTGGTTAAGCAGGAAATTTACGTTACTTAATAGCCTATTACTATCTTATTTTCAACTAAAATGTAGATACAAACACACACACAAACTATTCCCAATAATGGAAGAGAGGCAGACGGAATTTTGTAGATTCTTCTTTCAGCAAATCAATTTATATGCGCTTGGTGCTTATAAGTGTTTGGGTGAGATCGTCTGGTGAATGTTGGTCAAGGATGAAATGATTAGAAACTTAACTTTTCTAATCTGACTCAGATATGTGAGCATTAAAACGAGTGTGTAAATTATTCTTAGTTTCTCTTACATATTGTTGTGAATTTCTCACGTTAAATTAAATATCTTACATTTGAATTTCCACACCTAAGATGCTCCTGGATCAGGTATCTTTTATTCGTGTTACTTTAAGTTACATGTACATGTGTACTTAAAAAACAACGAGTTTCTGATATAAATGATCATGTTTTGCTTCAAATTGACAAACAGGGAGCACTACATTAGACCTGGCGGTGCTTCGACATAAAGTCTGTTTTTGGTTGCTATCTATTTGTACCCATGCTCTTTCAGTTTTGAGAATACAATTGTTCAGGCTTGGTCAGAATCAGGAGATCTATGACTTATGCAAGAAAATGTATTTTTCGGCTGAAACGAACTCTAGTTTATTCGTCTCTGCTGTGGTATATTCTTTGAAGGCAGTGGCATCGAAAACATCCATGCTTTTGTGGCTGATGTTGGCCGTTAGTTTGATGGACGGATGGATGTTGACATGCTAGTGATAGTAAGATATTGTTAATGTATTCTGACACTGCATTTATGGACTCTATTCGGCATTGACCACTCATTAGTAGGAATCAGATGAATCTTAGGTAAAGTGTATTAATGTCTTACGACATTAAATTCTATTAAGGTAACTTATATTTTGGAAAAAATTGGCAGAAAATTTTAATTCATTAGCATTTCCTTTAACAAATGTTCATTGGAGTTCTTCGGACGTGAGGCATTATGGGAATAGCAAATAAATGTAAGTTAGGTGTATAAAAAAGTAACAGAAAGTCTATCTATAAATATTTTAATACATTCAATTTACCATTTCTTTTAATGAAAGATTGATAGATGGATGGGAAGTGCATCCTTGAGAGATGCATCAATGACAATGTTCTTCAAGACCCCATGTTAACGATACTAGAAAGTTACATTAAAAGTCTGCGACTGTAATGGGACTTGTGTCATGTTTTGTTCAATCACGAAAAATGGTAAGTGTAATAGAAATTGTACGAATGTCAATTGAAGTTTTATTAAGGTGATAAATGTTAACATGATCTGTAATCTCCAGACGCCAGCAAGGAAGTCTTTACAACATCATCTGAAACAATATTGATTATAACGCTTCTTGTTGTTACCTTTAACAAATCAATCTTACAAATAACTTCAACTTGAGAGTAATAGATTGCTCGTTTAACATCAACAATACCGATTCACAAAGCTTTTTTATTGGCCAGTTGAGTTTCAGAAATGGGAAAATCATGTTTTTGGATCAGACTTGTTTACAGAATTCATTGATTTTGGGGTATTTTATCTGTGATATTTTAAGTAACAAATGGCTGAAATTGGTTTTTCAGTCCAACCATTAATCTCAACAAATGGGATGAATGATTTAAAGCGTAATAGATATTAAGATAATAAGAAATCAAACGAACGACGCACACTTAATATAAAATTTTATTTAGACAGAAGTCGGTGAATTGCTGAACAAATAACGTAATGTCATTGATTAATACAGGAAATACATGCCACAGTTACGTTATTAAGAAAACAACTTTGAATGTACCATATTTCCACATGATAGATTGGATTTACAGTGTTATTATTATACCTTCTTTAATCCACTCATTATCATCTACTAGTTTTAGTAGTTCTAGAATTGATTAGGAGTTTTAAGTAAATTATAATTAGGCATAAAGTGGTGACTGAGGGCCAAGATTTAATAAAACTTATCATTTGTAACTTTGTGGTTGTAGAATAAAGAATGTGAAGTATTTAGTAATTTGATAACTTGGTCAGGGGTTGCTAATTGTGGTTATTCTGGAGTCGTTGCAGACAAAGGCCTATGGCGATCTACTAGCCTCATTTCATTGATATCACTCATCAATCACGTCATTTAAATATTAACGAGTACTGCCGGAAATAGACCGATCTTGACTACGTGCTTCCATCATCACATCCGCATGACATTAAAGCATTAGAAATAAATGTAAATGTAAATCTGTCTCGAAGGCTGAATCGAAAGAAATGTTCAATTCATGTGTTTTTTTTTTAATTCCAACTTCCGTTTAAATGATTAAAAACGAATCTACAATGCCAGTCAACAAATTCTATTGAACTCCTATTCAGCATTTGACAGATGTTGAAGAAATAAAATTGCTAAAAGACTGGAAGGTTCGATAAAATTAATAGGTTCCGTTGTGAATGCGATTTTGGTAGATGTTTATTTAATGGTTTTCTGATGTTCATTATATTAAAAGTTAAAAGAAGCTTTACTTTTAACAAGAACGTTCAGACATACATTTGTATCAAATTCGAATTCAGTCTGGACTAATCCACAGAAGTTCGACCGAATAATGATGACAACGTACTTTTTCCTTCAAATGATCTTCTCTCATGAATGACGATGGTTGAAAAACATAGTTATTTTGGAAGATTATACGTAAGACAAATATGAAACTGACATGTCGATAGACATCAGGTGCAGGAACTTCTTGTATTTTGATAAAGCTTAAAAAATATATATTATAATAGCCTTGTCTGGTTTTAATGTTGCAATGTTTTTGGCGAGAATTACAATTGACAACAAAACTCTTTTTGAATATCTTTTTTCTTTGAATAAGATTAGCACAAAGATAATATTGAGAGTCTTGTAACTTTATCGGATGCAAAAGCAAAGCAATGAACAAGTGGCTACAAGTTTTAAGTCTGAATTATTTAGAAGTGGTGTGTGTTTTATAGTAGTACTTATAATGGAAACAACAAACGTAACATTAAAGTAGAAGACATTATCAAATAAATTAATGAAAATTAAAATTTTACATTGAATATTAATTCTGAAATTACAGAAATTTTTATTTCTTAATGCTGGGTAAGTAATCGATTTGTCGGATCTAATTAGATATATGGTGTCTGTATCGCAAATTTAACAGCCATAAACCATAAACTGAGTAGTTTTATATCTACAGTACAGCCTGTTTAGTTGCTGGATTTTCTTTTTGTATGTCTCTTATTTCATGTAATCGCACAATCGCAGAAAGGAATTGCATCTTTACATTACGTGTCGTAGATTCGAAGATTAAAATCATCTCAAACAGCTTTTAAATGAAGAGTTAAATGCGAGTCATTGATAGTCAATGCGAGGCCTCCAACCAGATGAAAGATTCGCCATATTGCCATCATTGAAATTCTGTCGCACCGCACATTACATTTTATTTACCCATGTCACTTTTCTCAATATATCGAAGACAAAATATAAATAATACTAATTCTCATGAATTATATTTCCAATGCATTAACATGTAATGGGCGGGTCGTGGAGTTCGGACGATGTCACTAGCAATGTTTGAAAGCCTTTTTTGAACAGAATTCCTGACTCAACAGCCAACAACTTAAAGTACTTATTATCTAATTAGAACAAAGGCGTTGGCGATGTGATCCAGAAAATGAAAAAAAAATATAGCCAACAGCTGATTTGGTTAAAATCAATCATTCTGATGTCTATGTTCAGATGTAATTACCGGAATTTGTTATTATAAAATTATGATCGCAATGATTATCAAAGTTTATTTATAGGAATTTCCATTAATAGGTACTGAATTCTAGTAATAGTTATTGCTTGATTAAAAACTCATATTATCAGTATAATATCTCATCCAATGGAATTTTGTTTAGCAAGTTTGTTTTTTCATAATATGCACTTTATAATATGAATATTAAGTTTACAGTTTGTACAGTTTGAGTATTAGTTACAGTGTTCAGAGTAGTGCAAATAACAATTGTTTCAGAAAGTGTCCAGACACTCGCAGTGGTGTGTATCAAGGAAAATGTTGCCAGCGCAAAAAAGGTTACCCTTGTTCAATTCCCAACTGTCAATTTGAAATCTGCGTGCCTTTGCCACTCAGACCCGGTTCATTGTCCAATCCTTACGATGTACGCATGGTCGCTCCAACACCCAAGGTTCACAGCGCAAAAGCCAATTATTATCTCAACTTTTGCCAGACCTGTATCTAGGACCTCTAAATCCGCGAGCTAGCTTAGCCATTTTCTTTTAAAGTATGGAAATAAATCCTTCTATCATTGCCAGGCAGCCTAAAGCATGGTTAACACTGCTTCGGACGCAATCATTCGCTAGTAAGTAGAGTAAATTTCATACATTACTAAAGCTTTCTAAAATCAATACTTATCTTTGAGGGTTAGGATAAAAAACTTTTATATTGAAAAAGATTCTGGAAATAAAAGCAGACATAAATCTATTCAATATCATTTCGAGCATGTATAATCATTATTGAAATCATGTTTGCCTTTTACATTTAGTTTGCGTGAATGGAACATTTAATGCAATATACTCTTTGTACGCTATCACAGACAATCTTAATGGAAATTGTAAAGAAGATTTTTATCTGAAAGGAATTCAACTTCACGGATGAAATTCTAGCAAATTGTCACATTTGCTCTCTGCATATTCATTAATTATACCAGCAATATTTCCTACACGTTTATTGATAAAGGTGTACTTATTTATCTGTCATCTTAAACGTGTAGCTTTAGATTAAAAGCACTTTTCCGTGTCAAGCCCCTGGAAATGCAAGAATGACATCTTGCTGGAAATGCCATGTATCTGCCCTCTTGCACTGAAACAAATGTTACATATTGAAGGGTGATAAATGTTCAAGACAGTATGTATATCTACCTGTTATTGTCTTTCGCCATTTACTACTATTGCAATGTAAAAGAGACAAAACATCAAAGTGTATATCAAATAGTTTCTTTCACAAATAACAAAAACAAAATTGACATACACAACCAAAGCACATGTATTTACCTGTATTTACTCAATATGCAAGGATGGTACTTTTTACCTTTAAGGAGCAGTATGCAAAATTCTCGTCATAAATTTTACCTGAACATATTTTTTTTTGAATTTTTTAAATATAGTATACTTATTGTTAAGTTTGCAACTTAGACCTATTTTGGTGTATGGCTTCATACACTCATTAGTAAATTTTTAATTGAAACTTTCAGAATAAATACGAGCCATATGTCTTTACAATTAGGCGTTTATGTTGGTTATTTTCATTAGTTTTGATTTTTTCAGTTATAAATTTAGAGCCAAAATCCTCTTATATATTTTTGCCAAAAATTTTACAAAAATTTCCAATATCCCTTATATATACTTTTTTACCCCACATAGCAGAGAGTAGAGTTTCACCTTTCAGCGTACATCTTTGTTAGTTAAGCTAAGTTAAAAAGTTATGGATATCAAGCCGTTAAATAAATTATTGGCAGATTAGTGGAACCACAGGACGCTGACGTAATCTTCCGCTTAAATAGCAAGTGGTCAAAATAAATAATTGTATAATCGGTTACATAGAACGAATTATTTGTAACTACTAGCTACAGTGTATTTTCAAATTCATCATATATCATAATATTCAGCCGTCTTTGTCGTCAACAAATTTGATATTTCCAAAGTGTGATTTTATGCAATCGACCGAGAAATTAGTTTCTAATATGCCATAAAAGTGTCAATTTTGTTATTTTGTGCAGATTTCTCATTACAAAGGTCACATAGATTTCAAAGAGAGGATAATCATTACTTTAACATGATGCTTCAATCAAATTTAACATGTCAATCTGTCCTCAAAAAGTACTTTAGGAAAATATATATTTCAGTTAACAATCCTTATACGCCCATTTCTAGTAGAAGTTACAGTTTATCCAATCTTGATAAAACCTATTATAGTCAAGTTTAGATCAAATATTGTTTCACTGAACAGTTTTAAATAAGTTTCTTTTTCTGAGAAACCTGATAGAATATAATGTATTTTGTATACCGAAATCATAGTGTCTTAAAGTACATAAACATGTTGGTATTCCAGGTCATAAAGACACAGTTTCACTTCCGACAGCTTCGAGTGGGACTAGAAAATAATCAAAAGATGTCAAATGACATAAATCTCGTCTAATACACTAGTATTGGAAACATGTCAGCCAATACCTCTATTCATTGTCTTGAACTTCCTGCTTGTTTATAATATGGGCGCCCTTTGATGTTTCAAAATTTGTGACAAGTGGATTGTTGTAAGAAATTACGGTGTCTGAAAGGTTATTTGAGAAAGGCACAGAAGAACATAGCGATAGCTTGCCAGACAAGGTAATATACGCCCACAGATAGCATTGAATTTGAACAAAATTTTGACAGTACAGTTACAATCACCGGAATGAGACACTTTTTATCTGGGTTGATAATTGTACAGTATTTCATTAAAATCTGTCAAGAAATGTACCTTCTATCAGGTAATAATTAATTGAATATTTTTTGGTTTTTTGATTTTCAATATGGTTCATCTTTGGTTTTTTGATTTTCAATATGGTTCATCCTTGGGTGATAATAAACAATTTCAGCAAGTTACGTCACAATTATTAAAAGAATTGAGCCTTGTAGAGTGTTTAGGCGCCATAAATCAAACGCCTTTAAAAGAACCAAGGCAATAATTCATATTACATATTTATTTATTTTTTATTTTCAATAGGGTTCATCCTTAGGTGATAATTAACTATTTCAGCCAGCTTCGTCAAAATCTGTGAAGAAATAGTGCCTTTAGAGTGTTTACGAGCGAAAAATCAAACGCATTTTATAGAATTATTTCAGAAAGTTTCGTCAAAATTAGTCAAGAATTGTGCGATCTAGAGTGTTAACGAGTCAAACAATTAAACTCCCCTTCAAAAACAAGGGCAATAACTGATTTTATCTGATTTTTAATAGGGTTTGGGTAATAACAAATACTCATGCCAAGTTTTCAAAGTCAATTAAGAATTATTCTCTTTAGAGTGTTTACAAGATAAAATTCAACGCGATAATATTTAATATTTTTCGATTTGGCTGATTTCCAATATGGTTCATCATTAGGTTATAACATACTCTAACGTTAAGTTTCAAAAAAATTCGCCAGGAATGGCACACTTGTCTACGATTACTAACACTCACACACTCTTTCTAGAGTGTTAACGAACAATTGTGGACGGACAGACGAAAGACAATGGTGTCGACAATATACGCTACACATTTCATGTTGGCGTATAAAAATATAGAATATCAGATAGCCGACTGAATTATTTCATATTGTTTCTTCACTCCATCTTCATCCATTCTTATAATCTGGGGATCAGAGTCAAATGAGGATGCACTTCCAGAGCCGCTCCCACACGAATGTTTCACCTTCATTCGGAAGTCACAAATAAAATCCTTCAAACCGTCTCCTAAAGCTTCCAGAAAAAGCGAAATACAAAAAGCATTTAATAGCAAAGTTCACGAGATAAAACACTCTACAGAGCACAAGCCATTGGTTTAATTGTGGTTCTGGTCTTTGACTGAATCTCATCACGGTCCTCATAATATTCTGTGGGGGATTGAATAATAAGGTCATTATAATTACCGGACACAGAACACGGGTAATACGAGTTGAAGACTGGGAAGAATTTTGACGGTTCATTCTCCGTCGTGTAGAGCTCGACAATGGCGACATGTCTGTTGAAAATTTGTAATATTCACACCCCTTAATCAGTATTAAAATCACCATAATAAGTATCACAATGTAGGGTATTACCGCCACAAATAAAATATCAATTTTATCTAAATTCATATAGTGTTCTTCAAATTCACTAAATGGTCCACAATATTTAAGCCTTTTAAAACGGGTATTAACTCCATAAAAGTATGTAATATAGGAATAACACACAACAGCTAGCGCACCCATGAATACAATAACGAGCTTTGCTCTGAACACGGTACACATTGAGGGTTTCTTTAATGGAAAGTATAAAGCTATAAACCGATCCACCACCAAAGCCACCATATACCAAATGCTTAAAAATGTAAATCCATAATTCAAGAACATCACAAGCTGACAGACACCAACATAAGTTAGTAATGGTTTTTGATAATACAGTTGTAAATTTGTTAAGAAGAAAGTCCAAAGAAATCCCGTATCAGTAACAGCAATAGCTGCTAGATAACGCACTGAAGACACTTTCCTAAACTTTGTCCTGGTAAACACAAGGTACGCTAATATATTTCCAATAGATCCAAGCACCACTATGATAGGAAACACATAATAATTCATCTCAAACAACGTTAGTGCCAGCTTTGTTTGTTTAAAAATGTTTCTTGACGAGACAGGTCGAGCTGACCTTGGTTTTAGAGTGGTCAAGGAGGTAATGTAGCTTCCAACTAGATCTAAGTCAGTATCGTTTACGTTCATATCTTCCATCTGATAGTCCATAAGTGTAGGTGTTGATGTTGAGTATGACATTTTTAAGAAGTTTACTTACATTGTTCTAACATAATGTTTACCCTGTTTTAATTTGTTAAGCGTAGTTTGAAGAAGATTTTCAATGACGGCATATCTTCATTCTTATCTCAGTAAGTTTAATTTTGTTTTCATCACCACTATACAAACATTGGAATTTCTTAATCTGATTTCGTTGACACCAGTAATCTGGAAAGGAAGAAAAAAATGGAGTCACGACTCTGCGTAGGGAGGATTTACACTGGAACTCGTAATCCTTGCGTAAACAATAAAAATAATCAAGCATCTCACCCTCCTTAGTTCTTAGTTATCTGAAATCGATACAAAATAAATGAGAACCGGTTTGTTTATTTATACTATTACGATATCAGACCATGTATAAAGAGGATATGGATTAATTTACCTAATATATACCTTTCAGCGTCATGTATTTTAAGCGATACCGTGCATGAAATTTATCTTAGTGATCTCTTCCGGTCAAAAAAGTCTGGTGTTTTGGTTTAAACCAGCTTTCGTAACGAATTTATGTCCTAAATACGTTGCAATAACCATTGCATAGCCTGTCCTTTAATACATTACAAATTTTATAATTACAGTTAAAAAGTTGGCCGATTTATTTCAATACTGAATATGGTCCTCGTTGTCTGCACCTTATGACTTTGAACCCTTGACCTTTAAGTTTGTGAGCAATATTCTAACTTGCTGGGCCATTTCGGCTCTCCTTTGAACTCTTTGCCTTCTTTGATAATGAACTCAATCGGCTGGTCATGTCGCAGGAAATTTAAGCACTTTCTGAAGCCAATCCAGTTTATTTCTTACGAATTAAATAGAATGGTATTCTTTGTGTTTTAAGTCGATGAGACAAGAGAGACGTGAAACAAATTACTAAGAAGTGTTTAATATTGCTTGTAATCATATTACATGTATTATTCAAATTTAAACCCGGATATTAGTGGCTTTTTTGGTTTAATTTCAGATAAAGAGTTCCAAATTAGAAACTATTCAATCATCTACTTAATAAAGGAAACAATTATACAGAAGATGAAAACAATGTTGAAATAGAAGAAACAATATATCGTTACCATTAATCAGTCTTGTGAAAGAAAAACTTTGACAAACTATTTCAGTTAATGAGATTACAAAGTATAATGGGAATGAAATCAGCTAACATGTCATCCTACAACGAAATGAGTTATACGTTGACAGCATATCCACCTTTCTTGTATCACAGCATTCATAAATGTAGCGATTGTTTAGATTGTACGTTTTCGAAGACAATGAATCAGATAGATATCTTGATACGTAGTGTGTAAACCATAGCCATAATGTTTACAGTCTGTTACAGTGATAGCTCTCAATTGCTGAATTCACTAACTTACAATTTCATGAAATTACAGCATTACATGAAGCCAACTTTATACACATATATATAATGTGTTAGAGATATTGATAGATGATATAGATATCATAGAGATAGGGAAGACTTTATAAATCATCTTCAGAAATCCGTACCATTCAATGCTTCACTTGTCACATTCGACGTACTTCGTTATACTCTAACGTGTACGATTCTAGCAAAATACCCAGGTGAAATACGATTTACTACTCCATTCATTCTTCAGGGATTGGACTTTATTCTGGACAATAATTGCTTTCATTTCGATGGCATGCTCTAACTAGCTAACTGTAACAGCAATTTAATGGCTACTAAAGTTGTTCAAGTATATGATAACCTTGTATTAGGTTACCTTGAGAATCAAATAGCTTTTTAAATCAAAATTACATTCAGTGTTGAAATGAAGCAATGTTTCAATGTTTGAACGTGTGCAACTGTGACCCAATCAAATTCAAAATATTTCGTTCTATCTATAAAAGAGAGAACACTGTATATTGCAATGTAATAGCTTGACATTGTATATGTAGGTATATCCTCTAGTCTTTCGAATGAGGTAATTCGCAAAGACCTAATGTAGGGTAATTAAAATTAAAATTCCATTAAAAATTAAATCGATTTAGTATTTCAAGGTTCAAGGCGACATTAACAATCGTTAAATAGACACTAAAATCAATTGTAATACCCCTTTAAAAAGCCCTTTTTCCCCCCTTTTTAAAGGAATTTTTTAAAATATACTTAAAAAAGAGGATTTCATTTTTAAAAGGGGGAAAAACCCTGATAAAATTTTTCCAAATAATAACTAAAATTCATTGTAATAAATTTTTTATGAAATTCTTTTTCAACCCCTTTTGTCAATATTCATACAATAATTTTCTTGTATAATTTTTAAAATTTATACTTTAAATAAAAAGAAAGGCCCATTTTTCTTTAAAAAATTCAAACTGGGACTTTTAATTTCGTGATTTTGGCTGGTAATATAATTCCTCAAAAAGTAATTTATCCCACTACGAGTTCGCCATAAGGCAGATGTACCTAGCAAGAAGCAGGAATAAAAACCAATTGCTCAACAAATGACACAATAACATAATGTAATAGTAATCATGTGATGATAATAGACATATCTCAGGAACTTGGACATTTCTTTGTAAACTAATGTCGTTTGAGGTGAGATTTTTGAATTAGTCAGTAGATAATAACGTCTTTGAAGTTAATAAGAATGTACTCTCTAAGCCCTTGAGGATATTTGTTTTACCAGTAATAACAAACATAAGGATGTTCGACTATGCCGAAGGACACGTTATACCATTAATAAGATTATAATATTGGTTTGCGATTACCAAGTCAAGACTTGATCAGACAACATCGATAGGAAAAGATAATTTGAGCAAATTATTAATGTCACATATAAAGCTAAAAGTGTGATTAAAACAGCCGTGGTTCTTCCTATTCAAATATTGACCGATTATTCTTCCACAAGTTCCTCCTAAAAGTGTGTTCCATTGTATGGAATTTAGTAGTTCATTTAGTATATTTATCATTTTTTACTTCCGGTTGAAAGGTTGGAATTTTGTTCAAAACCGGTCGAAGAATTGTGGAAGTGTGGTACTGTTGATTCATGTGTGTTTCCAAAACTAATAATTAAAAGGATACTGCATCTAAGCATGAATATAAAATTAGTTCTCAAGAATGGTCAATATGAGTATTATATTCATGAGTGAATTTACATGGTGTCATAAAGTAACAGAATTCCTTAAAATCTTAATCAATTTATTAAGCGTTTTTCAATAATCAAATGCATCTTCATGGATAATTACTTAGTTTTTTTGGAAATTTTTTTTTAATGTTATTTATTGCAGTAGGTATATTTACTCATGAATATAGCTCTTATTGGTCAGGTTTAAAATTTTCAAATTTTATGTTCATTCTAAGACCTATTATCCCTTTAAATAGGGTGGGTGTAATCAAACGATAATAGAGCAAAATCATCATAATTACTTTATGTATTACTGTAAATGATTATTCAAACCATTAACATTACAATAACCAAGCCACATTTGCCCTTGAGCATCATCAATTACTTGTATAGAAGAAATTTCTACTTATTTCCTTGCAAAAAGTCTGTAGCATAAAGGGATTGTTGTTATTTTTGGATTTAATCCACGCAAAAGGCAAATGACCTCATTAGCTTAAATTAACAGATTTTTTAATATTTCAAACCACCTTCGACATTTTCCTACATACAAACATATTTCAAAAGATACAATGTTCTTGCAATATGAAAGATTTAATCCAACAGTGATTTTTATTTTTCTCTAAACATGTTTATTTTGTTCTCCTAGTAAAAAGCATGAAAAGGTTATCTGAATGAATAAACAACATAAACACGAAGAACACTAATTGACCTGTTCATAAAAATTTCGAATTCCATTATTACAACATCACCATCTGAAAGCATTGTCTTTTCTATAACACGCATCTTGTTTTGTGACATTATTAGTGAATCCATTATTCAGCGGACAATCAGAGAAAAGACTTAATTGTCAGTAGCATATGCATGTCATGTTGTTTCGATAAGACTTGTCTGAACTTCATTCCACATTTCCATGTTATTCTTGGAACTCTACTGATTATGACATATCTATTGAAACGTTCTTTGGGCTGTTACAATCTGATCCACCGTTCACATATTTAAAATCTGACGAGCTTACACAAAGTACAAAACGTAAAGTCTCTTCAGTTTATCTCTGGTGTCTGGTAGTCATTAATTAAACTTATTAAAATAAATGAACCGATGGAATATATTCGATGGAGGTGCCTTTAACTATTTTACCTTGAAAATTCTTGAATTTAACTTTTTTGCCAAAACAATTTAAAACTAGAACTGTGAACAGTACTGAGAGTGGCAAACAACCCCTATGGAGCCACTTGATACAAGGTCATGTGATATAGCCTTTTGAATTTTTAAACACTCAAAACAAACTTTTTAACAACCATTATAAGCATATGTATGGACAGCTTAGGTCAAGTACATTTTACTTGAAAATTATTAAGGTAATTGGAGGTCAAGGTCACTTGATATAGCCTTTTGAATTTTTTTTTAAAACTAAAACGAGAACATAAAAATTGTTGTCGACCATTATAGGCCTATTTGTGGATAATTAGGGGACTTTTGCTAAATGTTACCGTTCTGTGATAACACATAAAGTTTCACTTCCGGTTAGAATTTTTTCCTTTAATTGGGTTCTAATTATGCCTGATAGTTTATATGTATAGCTTTTGTACTCATTTCTTACATACACCGGAGGTTGGATCACCCAACGTGGTTCTGAAAAACCGGAAGTTCTCACGCAAAAACCGAAAGTGGTAGAAATTTTTTTATGATGTCTTTTTATTTCTATAGGCGACTTCTCTATATTCTGTAATTTTTAAGTCTAATGAAAACAAAGAGTGACAAATTTCTAATTTGCCACTCAAAAAAATAATTATGAATGGCTAAAAGTTTAAGTGGGAAATCACAATCGTACTTAAACAAACAAGTACGATTATTTAAAGAATTTCATATTATTCCTTAGCACAGATAATACATGCCCAAATGGTCCCCATTTAACGGGTAATGTCACTATAAAAGCGTGACTGAAAGAGCCTGAACAATGGCATTTCATCAACATCTAACTTACTAAACTATAATGCGAGGGCAAGACATTGTTGATATATTGAGCTGTCAATAGTCGATCAGGCATTTCAATGTTATGCGTTTATGATTCGCTGCCAATACTAGCACTATTTTTAAAGATGAGAGCGTGAAGAGCATTATCACCAACTAGTTGACAAAAGTGACTTCAAGAATACTAGTAGTGTTAAAACTATTGACAGTAGATCCTGCGTCACATGACAATTTATGCCCGTATGAAATCTCGATGATCCGATAAATTGTGTTAATATGAAAAGGGGACTAAAGCCGTTCGCAATAATCCTACTGATGTGTACGCCACTGTTCATGGTTCCTGCAGAAAAATTAGTTCTTCACCGACAATCAGGCTTAGCAGCATCTATCGAAAGGGACTGTATAGAGAAATAAGTAGCAAAAGGGAATACATTTGAAAGAAGTAGATAGAACATTATATAACAAGAAACACTATTATTGATATACTACTTCACTTTAATTTACGCAACGTTTCAAACAGGAATCATTATCAAGTATATTGAGTGTTACAGTAAGCTACTTTGAAGACGTCACATTGAATGAACAATTTAATGACAAATTCTCAAGAATAATATTTTTTTCCTGTAGCTCTTCCTTAAATATTGCGAAACGCTGGAAAATATCATTTTAAGAATATTAATTTAAACGTACTCACTGCATATATAATATAAAGCTATGGTTAATCCTCTTATTTCTTTTATTTCTATTACAAAATACGACAATCGGTAGCCTTTTTTATCAGAAATCTAATAATTGTACAATGTGGTAAAATAAAACAAATTCCAAGCCAAAGAAAATAAGACTAGTTATTGAATTTAGTTTCGGCAAGTCTGTCAAGAAATCCCATAGTTTTCATTTAGAATAGCTGTAATCAATATCGTGAAATCCTCAAACAATAAAGAAATGTTCGCCTTGCTTAGAATAACACACGAACTACTTAAACATCAACATCTAGGCTTAAACAATTTATCTGAGATGATTTACTGTGCTTCATTGAAACTGAACTTTGGTCGATACCATTTTGGAACATCTTAGTGCGCAGTTTTAAAAATGCATTTAAACTCTTATGTAAGGGGAACTCGAACAATATTAGTCGCAAACTTTTCCGGTTTGTTTCTAACTGTAATATCCGATGAGGAAAAAAGCACCATCAAATATCAAACAATCAAATTTCCATTGGTGATTCGAAAATGCTGACGTGAAAGCGCAGACACTCTCAGGGTTTTTCTTAAAATTCGCACCAGCAATAAAAGTCGTTCTGATGCTTGGTGGCATAATTAATTTGTATTGACAGAAATCAAATGAAAACCTAATATTCTTTTTAATATCTCTGCAACCAGGTGCTTCAATAGAACAAGGCAGGAATTGGTGGGCATTCAACAGCTTTTTTTCCCCACAAATCTTACTAATGTAAAGAATCATTAAGAATCCTGTGTAACACGACTATAAATCAGTAAAGCTTCAGGTATAGTTTCCGATAATTGACTTATATAACTGATAAATGATTCGTCTGGCGAAATGAAAAGGTTAATGTCATTTTCACATAAGCATAAGAAAAGTAATTGCATAGAAATTTCGACGAACTAAAACCAACATTTCAAAGTAAGATTCAATGGATCAGATTTAATGATTTTCATGACTTAGAACCAAAAAAGATGTAAAACTGCTATGGTATTCACCAATGTGATTCTACAATCTTGTTAAATGAGGCAATAATATGTTTGGATAATAAAAACGCAATTAACCTTTATGCTAACAGATGTTTGGTCTTCAGAAACACTACATCTACAATATTGCCGTATTCAAAATTACATTACAAAGTATAAAATAAAAATAAATAAAAAGAACGTCATTAAAGGTAGGATTGAATGGCTGTAATTTAAAGCATAAATTTGTATGTCCGATAAGGGACATGCCATTTTCTTTCATTCCTACAACCCGTTAAGTTAAAATAAAATGAATTTTGTCATTTCGTTATTATATACAATAGTCTTTAAAACATCTTATAATAATTTTAACTTTATTGATCTTAGTCCTATATCCTTTATAATAGCTCTAGAGACAATTACGCATTGCAATTCATGGTTTTCTAAACAAAGTTAATACTTACATTTAGACAATTGGTATAATTAAATAACATTAATTTTAAAGTCGTCTCCATGGAATAAGTATTTAATGTCCATGTCACTAATATAATCTCCGGTATGTATTGGGAACACACTCTTAACCAAACTTCTGTATTCTTTCAAATGATCCAATAGAATGCGCAACTGAAGTGATGAATAATACACAACCAGTTCTCTCAACCTTTAACGTTCATAGACGCCAATAATTGACAAAGAGACTAATTCAAATTATGATTTATGTACACATCATCGTCAAATTAACTCTTTGATATGGCACAGTCTCGAAAAAATGATGTGACCAATAGTCGATATCTTATCACACTAACCAAGTACATGTAATGTAACATGGTCGTGTAATGTTAAATGATTACCAGAACATATATTGTATTCAGAATTCTGTGAATAAAAACAAGATAGCGTATAATTTATACTGAAGTTCTTGTAAATGTTAATGTTTCTCAGATAAACTGAGTGTCCTTGTTAATTTGCATAAACTTCGTTTTTGGAATCGACTTGTCTGTAAACTTGATATTGAATGCGCTGTTGTAATTCCGATATCATTAATAATGCATATGAATAATTGTCTGGATGGAAATCGATATGCTCTGGTCGAATAATGTTCATTGTACTTTGATTCATACATTTTTTTCTTGTCTTTTCCAATTTATAATATTGACTTAAATTGAATAAGGAAGTGGACACAGATTGTTGATTCTTCTAATGGAATTTTGATGAGATTAAATAAATCCAACACATACACCTTTAGGAGATTTATTGATTAATGAAATAAAGTCAATGTCTTATTTTCCTGAAATGCAGAAGAGTAGGACGTAAAACTCCATTTCGTTTATTTTCCTGTATATTTTGTACTATTGAAAACACGACACAATTTACTTAGATTGCAAAGTCAACGGGAAGAATCAGAGGGCAGCTTTGTTTCCAACAAGTTGTAACAAGTAAAAGATTCTCTGAATTTAGTCGAGTCGACTTGAATGCATCCATCTGTGTCTTTCTTGTTTTACTTACGTGTGGTTGATCTCAGTTGGTGGAAATCTAGATTTTTAACAGATCACACAAGATACTTTTAATCTACCCCAACGGAACACACACAACTCAAGCGTAGGTTGTGCGCTCGATCTAAACGTCAAAACGACTGTTTACAATGTACTAATAACGCGTTACAATTCGGCATTTTCGAGTGTTCGGGCCATTAACTTGAAAAAATGGAAAAGATATTTAGCATTAACTACAAACCGAAATGGAGAATTTAAATACGACTTCTTAAAATGAAAGTTCAAATTGCTTCCTCGTCCATTCTATGCTTAAATGTCATTAATTAAGTATAATACCTTTGGCATTTCGAGTAAGAATCAAGCTTGCCTGGCAAGGTAGTATACACCTACTGGCAGCATTGAATTTTAACAAAAACTTGACAGTACAGCAACAATCACCGAAATATTCAACCTATAGTCATACAATTCTTTTCTGAGATAATAAATGTACATATTACAAAGTTTCTTTAAAATCGATTTAAAGAACAAGGGGAATAAATCATATTCAGTATAAGTTTCATAAAAATACATCAAGAATTGTGGTTTCTAGAGTGTTTACGAACGAAAATTTAACGTGTTTTCAAGAAGAATGGTATATACTCAACATTGTTCGATTTGCTGATTTTCAATATGGTTCATCCCTGGGTGTTTACAAACATCCACACAAAGTTATGTCGAATTGTGCCTTCTAGAGTGTTTACGATTAATTGTGACATACCGACGGATGAACAGACATGGATAGGGACAATATGCTCCACATTTCCTGGGGGCGTATAAAAAAAAACGGTAGGCTTTTGAATAAATATTTCGATTATTTGTTAGTCAAACTTATCTAAAAAGATAATCGTCTTTAACATTAGATTCAATTAAAAATAAATCTTTTTTACCAGATAAACATATATTTGAGAGCAAATAAAGTTATTGTCATAACGTCAAACCATCATTCATACTGATCCTGATTCTAGATGTAGTTGAAAATAGAGAAATTGCTGCTTTACAGCCGTTTCTTATCCGCAAGATATAATGTTATAATGCCAAGATATGGAAGAAAGCTGTGCATTAATTAATTAGTTTATTTTTACCAGTTTTGATTTTATTGAATTAAATGAATGGATCCTAATACATATTAAAAAGGTCATATTTCCACGCTATTATACTGGAATTAAATCGCTTTTGCACTAACAGCTTTAAACATTTTCATGACAGTCAACATGCACACCGGGTGCGAATGGAACAGCGGCATCTTAAAGTTCCAGGACATCTATTTTACAAATGGGCAATGTGTGTACACCATTCCTGCCTCCATGGCGTCTTTGGCTCTGTTTAAACACGCTGTTCTTTAAACCGATATCGGTAAATTGTTTGGTAGAAAACAGAAGATAAAAGGGTCCTTCATATGGTACTTCAAGGACATGCTTAGTCCACAACCAAATAAGAAATAAAAAGGATGGAGTTTTACGTCCTACTCTTCTGCACCTGATGGGCTAATAAAAGGGAGGCTGATTTGATGACACATACGAATCCTAGTTAGAAGTGTTTATATAATAATGTAACTATTACATCAGTGAATCGCTGTGAAACAGGATGTTATATTGTTATTGTTTTATAGGTTATCTAATCGATAATTCAAGCCCATTTCACAAATAATGGGAGTTAAAATAACTTTCTACTTTTTACTTTTTTTTTTCAATAAATCATAAAGAGAAAAACCTCGATATTCATTTATTCTAATCCCATTAAATATCATTAATCAATGACTTTAAACTGCAGAGTTGGTGGTCCTTGACGAGCCCTTTACGCTAATATCTTATTTAATTTATATCATTTCAACCAAACTTTTTGTAAATCGAATTGTTTAGTGTTGTTGGTGAGTTGGTTAGCCTAATATGTCGTGAGCTACTTTGCATACCTAGCCTTGCTTTCGAATTAAAACTGTCGAAGGGCGAGAAGAGCATTTGAGCTAC
This sequence comes from Nipponacmea schrenckii, assembly GCA_030562195.1. NCBI lineage: Eukaryota > Metazoa > Mollusca > Gastropoda > Lottiidae > Nipponacmea > Nipponacmea schrenckii. Next base: position 38,178,258 of record JAUJPP010000003.1, on the reverse strand, counting down.
TCATGCAGTTGTTTTCGGTGAAGTGTTCCTTAAATCAATTTAACGACGATGTACTAGGCAAGAAATTACAAATGATTCACGGCCGAGATACTATCCATTATAATCTTAGTTCTGATTTCTACCATTCGTATATTTTGAAACAATCATGACATGACGATTTTTAAAATATTAACAACACAATAATGTTAGGGGTGTTTCGGAATGTTGCAGAATAAGCTTGATATTGAGAGTTATCAAACCAATTTCAAGGAAGTGTGCGCAGTCTTGTATAAATAATAAAGCAGAATCCTGCTTGTTAAAAGAAATTACAAGACGAGACAGTTAATGAGGCATACCTAATAAAACTTCCTTAAAGGACTCCTGTGTCTAGGAATATATTAAGAAAAAAAAAAAAAAATTTTCATTTTAGGTGTTCAAATATTAAAGGGTATTTGTTTTTAAAATTTTTTCGGGTTTAATGTTCAGAACTTCGGGATTTTCATAATTTAATTTTAAATTTGGTTGTTTAAAGTTTTCCTACTGCATTCGGATTACACAAAACTTCGTTTTTAAAATTTTTAAAAGGAGAATTTCTTTTAACAGCCTACTGCACCTGTTTGGAAAAAAATTTGCATGACTATCGTTTATATAGTATTTGAAAATTTTCTAGTTACATGTAAACTAAGGAAACCTGGTTGGTGCTTTTTTATGAACCTATTAGTTGAACAATTGAACTCACAATTAGCTAGTTACTATGCAATCCTCGGTTTAAATACATTAACTCATTCTTTGGTATATTTATCTGACCTTTTCATATCATTTTAACAAGAATAGTGGGGTAGCACTCGTTAAGTTATAGATGACTGGATGACTCAGAAGAGGAAACGTTACATGATAGCGATAGCAACACCTCGCCTGGATTACATGATTGCATGTCAATCATTCCAGTTACAAGGAATCGTTGATGATTTGGCTGAAGGAGCGTAATTAATAAAACCACGGGGGTTAGACATTAGTAGCCAAGAAGGTGATCAAATAAGTCGGTTGTGCTAATGTAAAGTTACTATTAAACGGATGTCACAAGTCATCGAGCCTTATATAATTGGACGAATGAGAATGTATATTTTAACTTGAAGCGGACGTAATCGGTATCAAGGCGTGAGGTAACACTTGTTATTCTTGACATTAAAATTGAATATCAAATGGAACATTAATACTTAAACCTTACACAGAACTGTGTTAAGCCTTGAAAGAGAATAATGCATTTTTTAAATTGAGCCTTCGTTGGTGACAAGAACTACATTATGCTTAAGCAGGTGATCGCGTGTTATCCATTGCTAAGTCCTATATTATTAATTCCCAGTTTTAAAGGGCGTTAGTAAAGCTGTAAATGCATACAAAACTCATATAACAATAACGAAATATAACAATATTTATCTTCATCGTCGCTTATATGACATATTAGAAGATGACAAGAAACAGGATGACAGGACGTGGCTGCAATACAATTGTAGTATGTAAGAAAGACATGGGCAGCTGTCATATAATATTAACTGTCTAATAAGAGAACTGTCCTTGAGATATCCACGAAAAGGCTGCTTGGTTTGTTAATATCCCACATTTTATTATTGTGTATACCGTCTCTAGAAATTGCGTAGGTATTATTTAGTGTTCCGTTTTATAAGGATATTTCACAACTCAGATATTACACGTTGATGTTGTTTGATCATGTTTCTGACATACGAGAATTCTATGACAGAAAAGAAAGAACAACATCTAAATTCTAAACTAGTTTCTTTTGAATGGAATTCAAATTCGACCAAATTGGAGCTATCCAAAACGCACAATAGAAAAGGCCCAAACTAACAACATCTTGTGTTTCTAAACATGTCTTGAACTATAATTATGGCGTATTCTAGGCTTCCACCAATTGCACACAGAGTCTTCTTTTGGGTAGTAAAGAAAGGATAGCTAGATGGACACATTTAATAACACACCAACAGGGACACACATTTATAAAATACAGAGACACACATTTATAACATACAAAAAGTGACACACATTTATAACAAACTAAGAGGGGCACACATTTAAAACATACCCATAGGGACACACACTTATAACATACCAATAGGGACACACATTTATAACATACCAACAGGGACACACATTTATAACAAACCAAAAGGTCGTTGACTGATTTATAATAGTAGTTTGGGCAAAGTCATTCCTTAGGTCTTCACCTATGATCTTAAGGCCTTGTGTTTAAAAAAAAACACAATTTGTGTCCAAAACAATACATGTCAACCGGTGAGTCAGGAATTGTGTCAACTACGTTTCATTTTCGTAATGTAAAGCTAATATTATCATGACATATCTATATAAGTAACCCGCTTCTGAACAATATTGGAACAACGCAACAATCACATAATTAACATTTACAAAGGCACACAAGGTGAACTTGTCTCAAGGCTACAACCTTAATTAATAGTGCCAATAGACATCCGATGGGGAGCTTTATTGGTGTGTTGATTTCCTTTTGTGAATGATTGAATGCGATTACTATCGTATGATGTATGTGTATTGCAAGACCACGAACTCACATCACGTCTGCCTATTTCCTTATAAGCAATATTTTGCCTGTGAATTTCTGAGCTGAACTTTAATTACACTGATTATGTTGCAATAACATTCTCAGTAAATTTTCCATCGCCATTTGGAGAAAATTTATTTTAGTTCAAAAATATAAATCTACTTAAGAAATTCAAGATACGATCTTCCTGGTAAAGTACCAAAAGTTAACTATGCTCAGTTAAATATGGAATAAATCAAAGTCAGTGAATGTTTAATTATTTATAATTTTAACAGGCACATTCCTCTTATTATCACTTCACAGCGAACATTCCAATTCAATGATAGCACATCACCATCAACTGCACGTCTTTAAGGCATTAACATTTAAAGAATTGTACACCTACAGAGTATCAACCTACAAGCAATAATTAATCATCTGAAATACCGTTTCCTTGAAGCGAAAGCGCATTTCACAGCATGCAACTCTATCAGTTAATCACCGAGCAATTTGACGATTAAATTTTTTTTTAAGTTCATAATTACTCATAAGAATTATGGTGTGGTGCACTCTCAACAGGCCTTGTACCAAAGTTTAAATTGCATTACAGTTTTAAGCCGTAAGTCGTTCAGATAACCAATTGCCCAATATTACCTTAACAGTTCTTTTAATGAAGGATCAATCATGTCGTTCACATCATGATTTTTAATGATCAATTAATGATCAATCAAACTAAAAGTACAAGGAAATATTTACACGGGAATAGATACATTTAGACACACCAGTGTATAATTCCAAAGTTAATAATATAGAACAAACTTATTCAAAATTGAACTGAAAAAAGAATGATAAAGGTAGTGATAGAAGGTTTCCGGTAGAAAACATGTACTTGTAATTTTCTGCCCGAAGCCACCATTGATATGAGTTTAGAAATACCCATAGGAATGAATAGGCTTTCGGTATATCGGAATTGCGCCTCCACTTCAAATTAAGAAGATGAAGGAGAAATATAATTAGGGGATATCATAGAAATAATGCCAAAATAATGATAAAACAGATAACGCCCTTCGTCATATAGATTTGTAAAGTAAAACTCGATATTCTATATATTCACCTCAAAGCATTTATTAGTGATAGGAATCTGTTTGATGCTATACAGAATAATAAAAACTTGTCATATCTACCAATAATAGAGTATTTATTTCCCTACAGTGACCTGTGGCTATACAGCCAGCATGAAAAGTAATTTATATAATTAACATTCAGAACGATAATAACCAATGCTGTGGATAAACACAAAAACATGGATTATGGAAAGAAAATGGCAGTTAACCTTAATCACTCAAACATACATATCACGTATGCCAACAAAAAGAACAAAAGGACAGCATAATGTCAATAGTTTCATCTACATGTAAATGGACTTATGGTGACATTGGATATCCAAGGCCAAAGGTATTAATGATTTTATTAAGGTTTCAAACTTAACTTTCGTTTTCGTCACAATGCAATTAAAAGCTGATTAAAAAAATTTTTTATTGATCCGTATGCAAAAGCCAACTCACTTACACTTAATACTCACAATGCAGAGAATCCACTTTCCCAGGAAATACTGTATGTATGTATAATATCATTTGACTTATTTATTGAAGTTATTTTATATTTGTCGATACAGTATTGTTTCTGGAAATACTGCCCATTCAGATTCTTAAATGTCATCTTTTAAAGACAAGGAACAAGTCGTTAAAGATGTCGACCAACCATTTCATCGCATTTGTCGAAGCCGTGTTATTGTCCTAAATTTTTCTTAAGCTTTAGCATCTTAACGCTAAGGTCGACGGTTGTAAGGTTAGACTTACGGTATTGTTCATGGAAATACTGCCCATACCGATTCATAAATGTTATCCGTCAAAGACATAGAAACAAGATTTCGACCAACCATTTTATCGCATGTCGAAGCTGTCGTATTGTCCCAAACTGATCGTGAGTTTTAGCAACTAAAAGCTCAGGTCGACGGTTGTTAGTTTATGCTTATGGTCAATACGACAATTCACTCATCATTGCAATGGGGTTATTTTTTTTTTTTTTTTGTAAATCTATTTACACTTATTTTGCGCCAGACCCCAGGTCGAATTGAATTTGTCATTGGTTGAAGTAATTGGGAATGTGCCTTTCTGTTAAACATTTTCCTTAGAGTTGTCAGTAAATAATCGTTAAGTTGGTTTGTTCCAACGTAGGTTTAAATCTTGAAATTTAAGGAAATCAATAAAGAAATAAATCATCTATTATTTAATATTCCCAATGTTCCATATTATTTATAAGACATAATCTATAAACCTTAATCTAGATTTATTACACGAGAATCAGATTTAATGTTATTATTTTAAATTTTCAGCAGAACTTTGAACTATATCGACAATCAGATAATTCCAGTTAATATTAGAAATGCTTGACTTTGAAATTTTAAAGCTGGCCAATAAGAGCTCTATTCAATAGTTAATATACCCGATGCCATAAATTACAATATAATTATTTATCAAAAAAAACCTAATTGATTATCCATAAGGATGCATTTGATTATTGAAAACGCTTATTAAATTGATTTAAAAGCGTTTTTCAAAATTGACTTAGTTTTGAGAGTTTTCCAGATTTTATCGGATTCTATTGGCAATTTCACTGATAAATATAAACTTATATTGACCATTCTTTAGAACTCAAATTTTATTTCCATGATAAGACGCAGTAGCCCTTGTAACATTACAAATATGCCGTTCGCTATGTCCTTGATGTAGATCACAAAGTACTGTGTAGTTTGTGATAGTCCATCAAAATTGTCATTCTAAAAAAATGGAATATACCGTAACCATAAAGTATCATTGCTGAAATATGTATAAATAGAATGAAAAATTACATGTTTTGAAGTTCAGAGAACTTAAAGAATACATCATGTGAAGAAGAAATTATTTTATCTGAGACCACAATCTGTGATTTTCAGTCAGTGTTCGAACCTAACAAGTACCACTTGTACTTCTACTTAAACTTTTGCGTATTGGAAATGTTTAATAAGGAAAATGAAAAAAAGGATATTCCGATTAAAGGGAATCGTAGAGTCCAGACAGAGTGGGAAAAGGTTGGTAAGAAAATAGAGCATTATGGTAAAGTTTTAAGACTTAAAGAAAGCATTAATATTATTTATTACACGTTATTTAACAAAGGCTTATGAGATGTTGTAGACGTAATTTTGAAGTAAATTATATGTTGAAAAGTTGTTAGACTGAAGAAATGTATCCATCTTTTAAAGTAAAAGACATTTTTGACAACGAGTTTCTAAGTAAAGTGAACTTAAATTAAAAACTATTGATAAATTATTATATCTAACAACTGATTATATAGGAAAAGCGAATGCAGCATCTTCAATATTTCAAGATTTTACGAATTTAGTCTAATACCTTGACTGCAATAGCAACATTTCTTGTGTCACATTAGCTATATATCCTTCAATATACCAATACACGTGTCATGCTTACGCTCTCCACTGCTGAAGGCAGGCATTTACGTAATCTAAAATTATTACTGTTTATTGGCAAACAAAAGCTATTAAAATATAATTTGAACATATTTTTTGAAAGCATGTAAATGTCATGTTTCCAATATAGTCTGCTTCTATGACATTAAGAATAATAACTTGTCAAAAAAATGTATCGACCACGACACGAAATAATTTTACAGGAACCAATAAATAGAAATAATTGATTGAGCTTTTAATTCAAATGTAGCCTTAGTCAGTCTAATCATTTCCTGTGGTTTGGAATCAATTATAGCTTTAATGTAGTCTAAATTCATTGTCATATCCGATATGTAGAGCGAAAACACGACGTGGGAATCATGATGACATTATATTAAAGTTGCATTATTATCAATAGTTTCATATGAGGTTGATCAGCATATTCAGTCAGTGTTGAAATAGAATGAAACTGTTAATCGGAATTGACATATAAAGAGATTTACTTAGTTTTTATTGTTAATTGAATCCTTTCATAAAGTTTGAGTAAGATATACTGGATGATGTTATATTTAAGTATAGTTATACTTAAATAATAGACACAATATTATTGTAAACTACTGCTGCAAGGGGCCCAGGCTTGATTTGTTTCGGACAATCATCCGACAGCCTCAAACACATGAAATCTTTTGCTTAGCTAATCAGAAATAGTCTACAGAGCTTACCTTTGAAATTTGAGCCTTCAAAATAATTTGTATCCATAATTATCCGTGTTTGAAAAATCATAATGTCTTAAGAAATTACGAACGTCCCGCCATATTGGAAAACGGTTCGTCTTGATAATCAAAGAGTTATCCTTCCCGTCGTGCAATAGCGGTCATCTATATGAACAGACTACAACGCATTTTTCAATTGTAGACTTTGTCAACAGGACACACAATTTTCAGACTGGAGACCAGTCGCGTACAGCACGGAAAAAAAATGAAAAGTGAATTTGTTTGTTTGAGGCATATTTCAAGGTATTTTGCAATTTTCTCAGAGCTTGAATATTTCTGAGGACTGTTTAAATGTAACAAAGGCCCAAAACGACCCCTCAAAATCAAGCCTGGGCCCCATTAAAGGTTTGATATAAGATTAACAAGCCCATGCAGTCATTGTTAACACCATTATAGCAACAGGATTAATATTTTATTCCTATAATTATAATCAAATAATGGAACACAATATTATGGTAAACTATTCCTCCGTATGTTGTATTGTACATACTGTTTCTACAATTTACATAGTCATCATCAAGAGTAGTATACCATATTATTGTGTTCCTGAAATGTCACACAAAGACTGTATCATTAGCAGCGGATTTGCTGCACTAATGTAATTATGTTTAACTTGTTGCAGCAAGCAGGTAGATTATACGTTACAAAGCTACAATGAGTGACGGTAATCTGTCCAAGATGATGACCCAGACTAAACAAGGTCACAAGCATTTCTAATGTTAACTTGAATTTACTTCTAGAACCTTGAATGTAACGTATCTAAAATATTATAGTTAGTGTTAAGACCTTAACAATAATTGCAACCGATATATATTATGCAATTTTATTAGTTTTCAGCGTAAGATTAAATTTGTGAGCAACAAAACAAGATTAAAGTCTAATTGTGCAAATATATTTCGTTCCATTATTTGATTTTCTTGCTAGGATACACTTAATTCAATAACATCGTTATATGTAACATGACCAAGATTAATCTAACCTTTAACGAAATAATAATATTGTCATAAGCTGTAAATCAATCAAAATTCATCCACGCATTCATCATCATTAAACATTATTGTTCTTGTCAACAGCATAAGAAAAATGATGGAAAACAGAAACTAAGCCACAAATGTTTTTTTTTCTGATTATATTTAGGTTCTTTAAGACCTATCTATCAATCCATCTGCTAATTCAAGTATCATGATCAGGGTCCTTATTCTCGAAAACTCAACTTAAGATGATTATAGTGTTCCATTTATCTGATTGGTCCATTTCAAATTATTATCATCCAATTAGAAATCCGTATTTCTTAAAATCTGTATTTGACCTTATTTGGTTTTCGAGAATAAGGTCCTAGTTATTATAGTATGAAATGCTGACCTTCAAGGAGGTCCCTATCAGGTGAATATTATCTTCAAATTTAACATTCCGGTTTATCCTTCCAGAGGTTCGGGTCAAAAGCTGGTCTGAAATGGTTGTGTAAGTTTTGACAAAAACACTGTTTTACCGTTAGATACTTCTTGATGAAGGTCCAAATGATTAATCGAAGTTAGTTGGCTCTTTTTCGCTGGTTTATTCCCATACTTGAACTGTTTTGTTTTCTGTTGTTGTTTTTTTATCGGAGGGAAAATGATCTGATCTAGACCTTTAACATCCGAACAAAAATATAAATACGTACCCTTGGAATATTTGCAGCAATCCATCTGTAATCTTTCTAATATTTGGTTATAATCCGAGTTTACTCTTAGGGGTGTGATTTTATTTTAACTTTGAAACCAACTATTCGATATTTTCTTTTCTATCAAGAAAGTATAACGATCTATACGATGCCAAAAAATGTGAATATTTATCATGAGTCTTATTTTTCTATTACCAGTTAAAAACAACCGATTACTCAACATTCACGAATAGTCAACAAGAAATAACATACAGCTTACATTATACATTTATGTCAATCGCTATGGAACTCGACAGACTAGTTGTAGAGTTTGCTAATCGTGTACAGCTTGCGTATCCTGCAACTCTTCTAGTCTTGTTGGAGCATAATTCGATTATTGGACGTGGGTTGAAGAATGACTGTCAACGCTTAACTACAGAACGCTATTCGTTACAGAGTGCAGGAAATTATGTATTGGCATCCCACCTCAAATATTTACCTATTTCTCAGTGGTTGAAAGGTTGTACTTCGCCAATGACGACTTCGATAAATCCCTTATTAGGTACTACATTGCTTGTCATGAAAGGCATTCCACTCACATTAACATAACCATCGAAAGAAAACTATAGCAAGTACGTGAATTCATATATTTGGTAATGAATCAATGAATCGAACTACTTGTTACAACAAAATATATCCGAAAGAAGATTGTGTAGTTTAAGTACATAAAAACTAAGTTGATAAAAGTAACGTATCATTCAGTACATTCCTCTATAAATTATACTTGGCACCAATAAATGTGTACAAAGAGTAGATATATTTTACCAAGAACGACACAATTTAAACAATTAATGTGATAGGAAATTTTTAAAAACAGGTGCCTTGTATATCAGTATCTGGATAATAATCATCAACTGGCGCTTTAATCTTTTAAGCGATAACGATGTTGGCACAAACTTTCAAAGTTATTCTCTAATGAGGAAAACAAAGAGTAGAAATTCCATACATATTTACACGTAAGGTATTTCGACCAAATTGTGTTTGTTTTTAAACATAACAGAAGGGTAAGGTTCAATATTGGGAAACATAGGGATATATTCAGAAGAATTAGAAAAATAACTTCACTTTGACGTTACTTAATAATAATAATAAACTCTTTATTTCACATGGATTACAATTGATATACACCAAAGTGATCTAATCGTGTGTAACATTCAGCCCAGTTCTAAAATGAAATCTTTCACACAATAATGGATATTTTATGGAATGTACTGTTATATCTGAAACCTTAAAAAAAAGAAACAAATTATGATAAAAAGGCATGTTCGTATTTAGCTTTAAATGGATGGATTTATACAGGTCTGCGTAGGCTTGATGTTTCGTAATTACCATCTGGTTTTCATCAAGCCAGCTTTATTTGTAATTTCAGGAACAATGTTTACATGATATCAACAATCCCCACTCGGATGTCTTTTGTATTCGTGTAAATATCTTTATGCTCTATTTTGTGAAGAAATGCTTTGTGCAATAGGTCTTCTGTTATTGTCAGTCAATTGTAAGCTCCACATAATGCTAATGGAAATTCTTTTTAGGGTAGGATTACGGTAATACATCATAATTTAATTATAAAAGACGAGTGCTAATACACAAGAACTGAACATTTTCTCGACGCTTTTCACAACATAATCCGTTGGACTACTTAACCACGTCCATTATTTAGAACTTTATTTGTAATAAACAAGTTTACTCTCCTTAATTTCAAGGTCAACGTGATAGATTCAGATCTAGAGACTTAGATTGCCTCCTTCACTTCAAGAATATTTCAAAGATATCTAAACTTTATTCTACAAATAGTCTCAACAGAATCCGATGTGAATTATTAAGATATATTAAAATCTAAAATATATTAGGCTAATTGATGTCTAAAGGATACAGAACAGGAAATATGTGACAAGAATTCTAGACGGTAACTTATTCCTCTAATTAGGAAATATCTGATTATTCCAACATCAGTATTATTTGTTACAGTTTACTTCAGTACAGTGTATTTATCATGATTATCTTTACAGTTAATTGAATACAAAACATATTTCCATGAATCTTTAATTCTTTTACACTAAGAGCCTTAGGCGTATACCATTAACATTTAACCAGATTGCAAGAAACAAATTTCACACCTAATCAGATCTGATTACACAACATCGGTTAAGGCCCTCGTACACTTTCAGCACATCGCAAATAGCTTGCAAAACATGCTCTTCATTAGCCTATATATTTTCAAGTTTATTGCTTTTTATTAAAATACCATCCACTTATTTATTTGAATGATATGAAATTTAATGTGTATATTTGTTGAAAGAAACGTTACTTCAAAACTGATTATTTCTCCTTGATATTTGATAACATATGTATCACTTGATAAACATAAATACATAGTGTGATGCCTAAATTTACTACTTGTAATGCAATGATAAGACATTTTAGTTCGAAGCTAAATTCGTAATTTTAAAATTAACAAACCCCCACTATTTTAAGGAACATTGCATGTTTGAAATTGTAAAAGTTCTGTTCTTTAGTGAGTGTAAGATTCTACCATGCAATGTTAATTAAGATTGTGCAATGTCTTAAAACTGATAAGAGATAACGTTTGAAATCCACTGAGTTCCACATCAAAATATTAAAAGAGGGGGGTTTCTATTTCTAGAACAAAAAGGGATCGATGTAGTGCATGAATGCCATACTGAATGGAAAAATAAATTATTTAATTACCCAAAATCGTTTTGTATTACATAGGACGAAATCCAAGGGTACGTTTGCTTTAGTCAAACTAGGTGATAACTATTGAGCGTATTTATCCTTTTCTTTTTCTCCTGTCTGTGTACAATTTGTACAGAATAATGGCATATTTCTTCCACATCATTTCGTTTATAAACAAGGTACATTGTAAATGCTTCTGAATTCGTTCAAAAATCACGTACAAGTACATGTATCTTTGTAGCACAATTTCAGTGTTCCAATAATTTGATATCTCAATTGGAACTTACTTTAAAAGGAAAGCTATTTTACTATCAATACATTCTAAGAAAATTGTTATTATTTTGGTACTTGAAGGTTTATCGTTTTAGAGAATGTTTATTCACATTTAACAAAGAGACAAATTGTTTCTGGTTTGCAATTTACAGATTGGCAGTCGCAAATAAATGACTTAATGTAAGAAATGCTTGAAATATGTCTAATTCTGAGGTATAGATAATATTATAAATCGTGCGAGTTGAATTTATTTTACAAACATCAAACCTATAACAAACAAAAAAATACTCTTAAAATTCCCAATTTCTTTAAAAAATATTAACTGCACGTATTTCTGTCAGAATATCGATCAAGTCACATTTTTGAAGTAAATGAAGAGTAAATCAGTGCAATAAGTTGAAAATGCCAATTCCAGCGGAAATTCCTCGTGGGTGCACATTGAATTCAAAAGCCAGCTTAAGTTTTTAATAAGGTTTGCGGTTTGTTCTTCTTATGGGCTTAACCAGCTTAGGTTTGTAGACTATTAGATTAAAGTTTGTATGCAAATATTCTGGTAATTCCTTCGATTATTGCTCTAACCATTTCTGAACGGTAATAAGTCAATATTATTCTCATACAACCTCTAATAAAAAGATGTTTATTTTTGATAACAATGATTATCAGCACTCTAATCTTCATTGTTTGTATTTGGCATCGTTCGAATTATAGATAGCAGATCATCGATAAAATAACCTTCATTCGTTGTGCTATTGATGTTGGCTTATTTATAATGATAACTAATAAGACAATATAAAATCAGTTAAATAACAAGACAGATATTAATCCTGGAAATAGTGAACTGTTCTCTGGATTGTAAACAGACAACAGCAACAAAAAAACACACATTCCAACGGCGAACTACATCATTTTGTACCTATTAGAGGTTTCTTTTTATAGTTATTTAGATTAACAAATGGTATTATCATATGTTCTTTACCACCCACAGTGATTCGACGTTTAAGATCATGAATGAATATTGCTTCGTACAACTATATCATACATTAGTTATCTGTCTGGGCCCTATTCTCAAAAACTAAACTAAAATAAAATAAAGATTTTTAAAGAGAGTAAGCTTTACGATATTAAATATCGATTTCGATTTTATTGATTGATCAATCAGATGACCGAATATTAATACCATCTTAAGTTAAGTTTTGAAGAATAAGGCCGCTGATAATTATGGCTATTTGTGAAATCGTTTTTTAACAAGAACACTTCGTTTATAACACATCTAAACCTATCAATGTTTCAGAAACTCTCCAACTAATCCAGAGAATATCGGATATAACTAGAATCACTTTTTTGTATTTCTCGTTATATCTGATCTTTGCTTTTAATCGTTCAAATCTTATTGCTCAGAATATGAATGTTAATTAAACTTTTTTAATTGTCGTCGGTTCATCGAAAGTATCTTTCAGTGGAAGAAAACTATTTTATACAGCTATTCTCCGGTTGTTTTGCGAGACAGATTTGATTTGTAGAAGAGAATCTATGCATTTTAAAATGCTATTATCTAAGTAATCAAGTACTTCATTTAATTTGAATCTCGAGTGGTTCACTAAGACTTGATTAAGTTTCAAATTTCTAATAACTGCATCATTTTCTAAACAGTTTCAAGCAGTTTCATAGGATATATGGTGCTATCCATTGCTATCAAATGACTTTAAGACCCAATTCTATTATCCTAGTCGCAGAAGCAAAATAGTATAGTGCATTTTTTTCCCTTGTATATACCATCAAAATTTAAAGATATGTCTCACAGAACAAACACTACGTTTTAATATGTGAAACACTGATTGAAGGTTGCTGCTGATTTTGTCCATTATACTCTGAAGGTTAATTTGTAGTTTCCATCAACAACTAATCAAATCCAATCTATCATTATAATGCAAAGGAAACCTTAAGTCAATTTTTATTGTACGTAAATCGGTTTCTCTTATATATATATATAAAGTATATATTATAGCATACGTATCTTTTAAGGTATTCACAATTATATGCTTTGAAAATTAACGTGTATAAAACAACATGTTATCGTACAGGTCCATAAAAATAAAGTAAAACACTATTATTCTGATAATGATGATAAATTATAACTATTAAAAAGAATAACTATTAAATGGATTTTTAATTTGCCAATGGGGAACATTTGATCTGCTTTTGTAAACCAACTTTGGTGCTTTTTAATGGTTACTGTTATTTCAAAAAAAGTAACCAGATGATGACTTCATGCTATTAGAGGAGTGTTACGATGTTTTCTTGATCTACAGAAACTACATGCGTCAAACCGATGTGTCCTCAATCAAAGAATCTTAGGCGTACAATTCTTTGGAGTTAAACCTTCATACTTGTCTTAGCTGTTTGTGACATATGTTGAGGATTATTAGGAGCTGCATTTTTAGCTGCATATATATATTGCATATTATATTGAAAGCTAGACCTTAACAAACTCTATTTTTCTTAAAATCCGACATACGATAGGCAGATCTGTAAAGTTATTCATGAAATAAAAAAAGAGAAAACAGTGACTGACCTGAAAGAACTAGGAAGAAATAAAAAGAATGAATATTAATCCGATTGGATATTCTAGAACCTTTCTTCTTCAATGGTCGGTTCTACTAATGAATACAACTTGGCTCTACAATGAAGAGGTTTTAGTATTAAAACTTTTTTTAATACTTCAATCCGCTACAAGTACTTTACAGTCACTGACTTCCTGGTTAGCGATAGACTAAACAGATATCGGCACCTACAGCCATATATATCTTGATATTTATGTTAATATTACCAGCTTCTAATCTAAGGGTACTTTTAACGTTTCATTCGATATATAATTCAATATTAGACTCTGTTTATAAGCAGAACATAATCATTAAAACACATTTTGTTATAACGTCAATGAGGTCAATTAACTGATGATTATTTCATAAAATTGTACATTTTCACAGTAACTGAGTATCATTCAGCCAGAATGACATTGTACCAGGTAGGCCTTAAAATGTGTATACGTGCCGAGAATCAGCGTGTGTAATTTTTTGTTGTAGCTTCATAATTGTATACAGTTGTAGTTGGGTTCTTTTAAATAAATGATATTTTTATTATTGTTAACAAGCAACATGCAGGCATCTGGGACACGTGATTTAACATAAACTCCATATAACGAGTATCAACAAAGCTTATTTAGCCAGATTAGATTTAAAAAGGAGAAACTTAATTTTTTTAAAGTAAACTTACCATGCTTATTTCAAGCTTGAAAAAGGCATACATCCTGTATTAAGACTGTACACACCATCAATCAGTAGACCAGTAAGTATAATAACTTCTGTTTCTTGAAGCCAAAGGAAACAAAGCCCAGTGGTTCTTAATCTTATTTACTGTTACCTGTATAATCAATAAATCATAGACGTTCAACATAAAACTAATAGCTTTTTCATCTGTTATAAGGCAACACAATATACGATTATGATGTACAATAATCTATTGTTAAATAGGCATCGATATAATACTGTTTCAACTACAGATTTATCACACTTCATCTTTTGGCTTCTAGACGATTTAAAAGTCTTCTTTCAACAACTCTGTTATCAAGTTTCCAACATTATATCGTTGATACTCATAAAATGAATATGAACTGCTTATTTATCATATTCAAGGCAGACCGATCGACTCCAATTGTCTAGGTCAATCTTTCAAGATATTCATAAGTGATTTTAATTATTCTTTAGTGGTTTAACCTGGAGGAATAGTCTAAGCAATATCGGATTTTGCATGGCTTATATCTGAATTTCAGAGTGTTTCCATGTAACTGGTTGAATTACCAGCTATGATGGTCAGATATTTCAGCCCGAAAACTTATATATTGCTGCTTGATAAGGAATTTGAATTAATGAAAGACTTTATACTCCTCCAGAAGAACTTATGTTCTTTTATTTAATGCATAGAGTATTTGGGCTAAATCTGGTGTACAGATTATGGTAACGATAATAAAATATTACCTATGACCATTAACTTAGTGGAGACGTAGTGTAAAATTCAAAGATAAGTTTGGAAGTATTCCAGGTCAAAACAAATTATATGAAGTTCCACATCCTACTTTTTCTGTTACTCAGTGTGCCAAGGCAATGTTGATATTAGCTAATGTTTGAAACAATTAAACACATGAAATAAAACTTAAAAAAGTGGACAGTATTTGCAGTCACATTGAATCGTATCCGAATAAATTAAACAGTAATAAATTTCTCTGATATAAGTTTGTTTTCCTTCAGTGTGGAACAGTAGGATTGGTGTGTATGTTTTTTTTTTTTAGATTGTTTCAATTATCTAAATATAGGCAATTACGTACAAGAATCTTTGTATAAAACAAATAAAAAAATATTTTATCTTCCAAACATATACACCTTGGGTGGAATAATTTTTGAAACAAAGTACAATTATATTACAACTTCTAACAGAATCAATGAAGTTTCGGTTTTAAAAAACATACTTGAGGGTTTTATCTTGTCGAGAGGTGTGTTATGAACCCGGTAACAGTACTGTTATGCAAATCACGTTATTGATATCATTGGAATAGCGCAGGTTGAATTTGATTGGAATGCAAATAATTATCTGACATGGTGAACTATTCTCTAGAATGTAAACAGAAAAAAAGGGAATTACTATGCTTGATTATCATCTTTGTGTACCTATTCTTTTTTTGGTTAATTCACAAATGATGTTCTTTGCCTCATCAGTGATTCCATGTGTGCGTTCAGGCTAATTTGAAGGAAGGCTGTCAAAAGGTGTCAATGTACGCGATTCGTTTGATCAATCATACCAATTTTCAGCTAATCAGTAATAGTATTCACCGCTCGTCATTGAAATTTGAGTCTTCAAATACATGAAATTTGAAATTCAAGTTCAGTCTTTGGACTGTGATAAACAGAAAATAGGCTACATAGAAATACACTAAACCAGCATAATTCCTTCAAATATTCCTAGCCTATTTTCTATTTATTACTTCTGATGACTATATATACCAAGAGATACAAGATCCAAATAAACCAACGAAAATGGCCTTTCAGCCTTTCATGTCCATCGTCCTTAGCACTGGAGTACATCCTTGAGTTTATGTGCAAAATTTTGTTTTATACAATTCATTATGAAGTTTGTTTTCGTGTGATTTCTACCTGAATCACTGTTCCCAAGACAAAGCTAATGACCAACTACGTCAATGACCTATTCGTTCAAAGAGAAAATTATTTTTAAAAGATGTTCTGGCCATTGGAAAAGGCTTTGCCATTTCTGTCTTGACATTCAACCCCACCTTGGTCTTCAGGCGCTGTCACATTCTAGAGTATAGAGCCAGCGTATGAGGAATGTGTGGAATTTATAGGGCATACGCTGACATACCCTGAAACAGGCTAGGGTATGCTGGAATACGGTTCTAGTACGCCGGGGTACGCTGACAGCCAAAATAAATTTTTGAACATGCACAATACGTACGTTGAAATTGAGTGGGTCAGGAGTGAGAGGGGGAAGGTGTGTCTGACGTAACTCTAACGAAAGCTGGGTTTATACTTTTTACGCCATCAAATCCGTTAAACGCCGTTTAACGCCGTAAAACGCGAAACGCCAGACCTGACCGCGCTGGTCATGCGCGGACCTTTTTTGGGTCTTGAATATATGTAAAAAGTCTACAGGAGTACAAGAAATGTACGAAAATCGCATAATCCCTTCAAATATACAGGTACCATCAATTCGAAACTTCTTCTTTCTATATATCTTTTCTATCTATAGCTAGATAGATACATCGCGCATTCATGTCATAAGCTATGGAATTACATAACTGATATCAGCGTTGTCAATGTTTGAAGAAAAGATCAAACACAGTTGAACTCTGGAAAACGTGACGCCGTCAAACGCCGTTATACGGCGTGACTCGCTGGCGATGTAAGTATAAATCGATGCGCTGAATAACGCCGGTAAACGCCATATCAAAGCGTGTAAAAACTTTTTACGGCGTTTAAGTATAAATCCACCATAACGTTGTGATTGAAGTACTACCGACGGTCTAATGTACTCAACTTATTTCTAACATGTTCTGAGCGTAAAGCCAAAGAATTGTTACAGTTGGAAGTTGAGTATTCTAGATAAAGTAAGTCTACACTTAAGCACTTCAACCATTGTTCTGTCCTTATTGATTCAAGTCAAATAAATGAGTCAAATGGAACTGGACCTATTAGGTTAACTGTTCATTGTGTTTTTGAGCTAATAAAATTGAAGTTGAATTACAAGTATATCCATGAGAATCAAAATGATTTTATCTTGATGTACTTCAATTCCATTTCACTTGCAGGAGAATGAAAGTACATTAGAACTCACCGAACTTTTAAAACCTTAAAATAGGTTGAAACTCCAACATTATTTGTCGAAATGATCACTTCAAATTTTCATTTAAATTGGATGAAAACTATAGTCCCTGTTGTGTTCATAAACAAAACTCTGCATGGCGTGGACAATCTTTAAATTAGTTTAAGTTAGAGCAAAAGAGTTCATTCATTATGTTATGTCCTGTAATTTCAGAATATAATGTTACTATTGAAGAGCCATTTGACTTCTGACATATTGGAACAAAACGAAAACGAAAGTGTCTCATATCTTGGGGGCTAGTAACGCCTGTTGATATCTTGCATGGCTTAAGACAATTCTGAAAGAATTAAACATGAAGATAAAAAAGAAATTCATGACTGACCTGAAAGACCTGGAGAAATAAAGGGAATGAAGATTAATCCGGAGATTCTAGAAACGTTCTCCTTCAATACTCGGTTCTCCTAATTAAGATAACGAAGAGGTTTCTGTACTAAAACTATTTTAATACTTCAATCCGCTACAAATACTTTACAGTCACTGACTTCCTGGTTAGCGATAGACTAAACAGATACAGCACCTACAGCCATATATATCTTGATATTTATGTTTACTATACCAGCTTAAAAGTTCTAATTTTGAAATGACAAAGCTTACGAAGGGTACTTCAAGATTCTAAATACGATGTATAATTTTTAAAATATGATCATGTCTACATCTATATAAAGTTCAATGGCACATGTTAAATCTCAGCATTAGTGCAGGTTTTTGTTTGTAGCATACATCATAAATGTATGAATCTGGATTTTTGATGTAAAGTGGAACTTGACAGTGTTATATGAATAAGTGAAACCACATTTTTAGTAACATTTGCAATTGATTGATCGTTTCATTGCCTTACACTGTGCCTTAAAATATGAAGATCAAAAATGAACCAAAAGCAATAGAATATTATACATATATATTAGTTTTGTGACATGTAATCAACTCCCTCAAAGGAACTTTTCTAGATAATCTTTAATGTTTCTAGAGACATGTATCATGAATTTGTCTCCAATCACGCAAACGTCTACAATGCTTGAATAATAGATCAGACAAATATTCATTTAGCAGTTGAAATGTGATTCAGGTGGAGTACCATCGTGAACAAACCGCAATCCGTCATACTTTCCTGAGGCTGTGATAATACAAGTGAGTATATAGCTATATATGGTCCAGTCAAAATCCCTAAAATCATTAAAGGCAATTTCAGCCAATCAAATCAATCCTTATAGACGTGTTCTCACTTAGCTTAATGTCGTATTCGGGATATGAGAACATGCTATGATTCGTGAAAAATTCTACACATTCTGTATTTGTTCAATGGATGTTATTGTTCGAAAGATCATTATTATATTAAAACTTGATTTGAAGTTTATCCATGCAAATTAAACCTGTCAGTTTGATTTGTTTCTATTCCAATTAATTTGGAGGAGAATCTGTGAGTATTAAAATGTGATATCTAAGAAATGATTCAGAGTGATTCAGTTTATAGTTTCCTTCTTAATTTTCCTAAAAGTTTCCAGCAGATCACTTCAGTTATCGGCATTTTCATTATCATCAAGAGACAAATCCGGTACTTTAACAATAACATTTTTACTATTTCACATTCCAGTAGCAATGAAATTATCCTAAAAATCACCAAAGCCTATGTAAAAACTGCCGACTTCAACAGAGACATCGACATGCGTCATAAATAAACTATTTCACACATTTTTTGCCAATCGAATTAACGGATTTAAACGTATTTAACGTCGATATTTGCAAAACATTCTTTTAAAGAATTTATCCTATTATCACGACATGTTGTCGTAAAGTTTAAATGGTCCGTATAAGTGACAAATGGAAATTCTATTAACTTGCTGTTGGTGACAGATTAAATGGGTGTTTAATATGTGTATTAGGGACACTTAATCATTTTTATCATTCCATTTTCTACATTCCGATTTCCATTAGAAAGGTTTGACAAAATATGACTTCATTATTGCTAAACCTATTAGGTCGCGAGCTTTTCTGGGGCTACAAAAACAACATGCGTCAAATGGAAGTCACCTTATTCACAAAACGCTAGACACACTATTCATAATTTCCTTGAAGTTTCAAACCAATAAGCATGACTATGTTTTGTAAGAGATGATCATTATAACATGTAACAAAAAAAAACTGTACTGGAGATTCTTGAAACGATCTTTTTCAATACACGGTTCTACTAATTAAGATAACTAACTCTACAACTAAGAGGTTCTCTACAAATACTGACTTCCGGCTTATATAATGACTAAAAAAATATCATCCACATGATTTTATACGTCCACATTATAGTGGAACGCGATTGAGACTACAGTTCTATATTGACGACTTTTAGATGAACGATTCTTAAGTTATTTCCCTTGACTTAGTGAAAACGCGCCGAAATTGGCGTGTAAACGCGATAGAGACAATAGTTTTCATCTTATTTAATTTAAATTTAGTGTGAACGTTTTATACTGGTGATTTTTTGATGAACGGTTTTGGATTTGTTTGGAAAGAGCCTAGTTTTCATCTGATTCGAATTCAATTTGGTGTGATCATATATATTGATGAGTGTTAAAACAGATATACTTATAAATAATTTAAAGCGGGCGTATCTTGCTAGGCAACCACTTGTTATATTTAGTAACGCCTACTTAAAAATTCTCATCTTGAAATGGCAATTCTGTATAAAGGGTACTTACACTTAAAAACATGTTTTTAATAAAAGATTGTGTTTACAAGAAATAAGTGTGGTAATACATTACCTTATAATAGTGTTCTAAGGTTAATTTCATACAAATGTACTTTTGTATAAAAATCAATAATAATAGAGGAAGTACATTAAGCCCATTGTGGCAATACAATGAATGACCAAAAAAAAAAAAAAAAAAAAAAAAAAACACTTGTGCAACTTGTAAAGGTTCACGTAGTAGATAACAAACTATATTGCTGCGATATGAGATATGCGTATCAGATTTCAGGCATTTTTAAGTCAAAACCCGAAGCATTTGAATTTGTATTTGTTTCTTCTACCTCGCTTCACTTACCTGTAAAGCAGGACTGAATAATGGCTGCACAGGAACCTTGACAAACAATTACACTTGGCTCAGAACATTTAGTTCTGCCCGCGCTGTCAATGCTAATTTTAAGCTTGAAAATGGATGTACTATCCTTTTTACATCACTGGCCTTGTTCTTATGAATGAATAATGACTCTACCTCGCACGCAACAGACATCAATTATTATGACATTGTATAATAAGTTTATTTTAGTGAAACAACTTTTATTTACTGTATAATCATTATTTTTCTGTGAACGCGAGACGAACATTAATTCAATGTCACCATACAGGTAGTTAAGCTTGTATCATCATAGACATTCAAAAAAATAATAACTTCTTCATCTGATAAAAGCCAATACAATACGATTATAATGCGCCTAATTTTCCTGAAAAAAATATACTATTATTGTTTCAATATGCATTTATATGGTTTACAATAGTTTTATCGTTATAATTTCGTAGATATTAGTGATATATAGCTCAATTAAATCACTTAAATATGATAAATAAGCAGTTCAGAACCATTAAATGAGTATCAAGCTATAATTTTAGAACTTGATAACAGAGTTGTGAAAAAAAGGACTTTTAAATCGTCTAAAAGCCAATATATGAACTAAAAAAATTCTGTAGTTGAAACAGTACATATCGATGCCTATTTAATAATGGATTAGTGTAGATCGTGTCATAATCTATCACGTATATTTAAACTAAAAGAACATAGATTTCCAACCTGAAATCAATAGTAATATTTTACTTATATGACATATAATCAATAAGTTCAAATGAAGTTATCGGGAAAGTTTATTCTTTGATGTTTCCGAAACAGAAACCACAGTATCTCAGCTCAGATTACGGTGCTTGTAATTGATATTGAATGGGGCGAGGGAATTGATAAATTTATTACTGTTACCAGCATGTTTCAGAAACCTTGTCCCGGAACCAGTGGTTATGTCATGTTTAAATAACGATATATTAGTATGTTAACCCATATTGGAAGCCTCTATCGTCAAACGTCTGGATAGAGTTTCAATGGTGTTGGTGGTATATTTCGGTATACGCAATGTTATTTCTATTTAGACACAGACTTTGAAATTGGATGGAAAGCCGCCGACAGCTGGGTTTATGTATGTTATTCAGTTCAATGTCTTTTAGGACAAAAGCCTTTCACGCAGCTCGTCTGCTCCTTTGTGAAGGCTTGTAATATGCTAACAAATTATGGCATTCATAAGGGAATTTATTTCAGTACGTTTAGTCTAGCTTTTAGAAGTAGACTTTTTGAATATGTAACAAAAAGCTATGCTAAAGAGAAAAAACAATTTCGTGTTGAAGAACAATGTTTTGGATATAAGTCCTACCAGGATAGTTATCATTTATCATTTTAAACTATTCAAATATTGAACAAGGAGTCAAATTAGTGTTGTTCTTTGCATGAATAACAACTCTCTTGCTTAGCTTTTTATTTGTGTTCCTTTCTCTTGATGATTTGTCCGAAATGTTTATTACAATTGTATCAATATTTTACCTACATGTACTTTAATCTTATAATTTGTCAAGACCAATATTATAATTAAGAAATAGTTGCGTGATTAAACAGGAGTTTGTTGGTATTTCATTTTAATAACGCGGTTGTCTGATTTGGAAAGAGTACAAAAGAATAGACATGTTACTTGAACTTTTCAAAACGTGATATATAAGCCGCCAAGCTATCTGTACTTCACGGTTCAAGGAAGAAAAAGATCAGTAATTCAGTCTAGAGATAAAGTATAATAAGGTACATAATATACACTAGCTTCTGTTTACTAAGTAACGTCTTGTATTTCAGATTTAATAATCTTCTTTATTATTCTTATTCACTATTGTAATTACATTTATTAGTATTGAGATACTTACAGTACAAATAAAGTCTGAAACAGATATACTTCTAATATAATTGTCAAGATAATAATCTATCTATATGGATATAAACCAGTTTTATTGACATAATAAGAATTTCTGGTATGTTACCAATCCTACCACGACAATGATGGAACACCATAGACTCCAACTCCGTTTGGAAAAGACTGTTATAGATGGTGTGAGAAGTTAAGATCGTGGTAAAACACAAAGCAAAATATTTATCGGCCTCAATTATATAAACATCTAGAAACAGACTCTGGAGAATGACCTTTTTCGGATAATACTAATTATTTACCAAAAAAAAAACAGAAACATTAAATGGACTCCTGGGCTGAAACACTATCCATATTCAAAATAATATGGCAGTTACATCTAAAAATACATTGCTCTATTACGTAAAAACACTAATGTCAAATTGCTCTCACATTTATCATCTTACAGGCCATGTATAGCTTTTGAATATTAGTAACTTACGTGGAAACATTATTGCCCAATAACTCTCACATCTATCATCTTATTTCCCGCTTTGAATATAAATCATCGTATTAAAATTATGTTATGGGGTATCATAAAGGCATATTGACTGCACTATTGCAAGTATTTTTCTCGGACTCGACGTATATGAGGTTAATAGACACATACACAGATGCAAAAGTACACACAGATTATTTAAGACTCTGGATATGAAATATAAGTAAATACATCAAGGCGAAACATTAATTTTCTTATCTCCCGCTAGACCATAAATTACAGTTTTAAAAATAAGTGTCTTGTAATGAAAAGTAGTCGAAGCTGTAGGATGGGAACAGTTTGATGAGAATAAATGGAAAAATAACATTTCTTTTGTCAACAGTACGTCATCTTATTTATTTCAATTTCTCCTTAGACTCATTATAAGACTTAATTAGTTATTTTTATCCTTGCCAAGAGGCACCACTGTCTACTTCCTTATTTCTTTATCTTTTACCGCAATAAATAATAATAACATTGTAACATAACTTACCAAAAAATATGTTTGAATCAGTGCACAGACATTTAAAGGGAAAATGGGTCTTAGAATGAACATGAAATTTTAAACTTGGGCAATATGAGTTTTATTCATCAGTAAATATACCTGCTGCCATAAATAATAAATATAAATCCAAAATAAACAAGTAATAATCCATAAAGGTGCATTTGATTATTGAAAAACGCTTAAACGCGTTTTTAAACAAAAATGACTTAGTTTTGTGAGTTATCCAGATTTTAAGGGATTCTGTTACTTTATGACACTAGGTAAATTCACTGATGAATATATACTCATATTGACCATTCTTGAGAACTAAAATTTTATGTTCATGCCAAGATGCAATATCTCTTTAAGACTATTAGTAGGCTGCTGTTCAATTCTATAATTTGCTGGAAAAACATCAGATTGTTTTTATTCTTTTCAGAGAATAGTACAATTAATTTTATTTGGTTTGTAATTGTAGAGGCAATGCTGTGCTTCATGATAATTAGTATTTTATAAAACCAATACTTGAAGTAATTGTAGTTTTCTTCTATAACTTATTACCATTATACAGATTCGGAATGAAGTAATAACAGGATTTCACACACACACAAAAGTATCAAATGCTTTTTATGCTAATTGGCTATAAAGTCCATCATAGTTTTTATAAAGTTTATCATATAAAATGCTACTATTGTTCTTATGCTGTCCCTACCTTTATAAATTCACATCTTTTATTGGACCATTTTTGTATGTTTCCACTGTGTATTATAGCCATATGAAGTTCATAACACAAATCCTTTAAAATCTATATTATTATTCGACAACGATTATAAACACATAATTATGGTATATAATTACATTTGTGTAGTCTGGAAACTATTGTTACTGAGTTTTGTCCCCGTAATCTGGTATTGGAATCTCAGAGTTATTTCCTTTTTTAGGCCTTTTTAATCGTTTCTTTGGAACAAGCAACTTTTCAAAGGCCTAAAAGAAATTTGAATTTATAATATATATTTGAAGAAATGACATTTACGCAATATGTTGTTTTACCGTTGCCTTCTCAAACAAGCAAGGTTTGAAGCGACACAAATAATAACACATAATAAACCGATTGAAAATAACTACGAAATTGACGACAGATAATTTGATCTGGCTTCACTTTATTTATCTGAGAAATGCTTAATATTTTATTTTCTGTCTTCCAAGCATATTAAATAAGATAAATTAAATCACAAACTACATAAAATACACCTGAAATCATTTCTAAAGTATCGCTCATTTTAACGAATTTGTTCTGGCTCTGTACCTTGTACAGCGAATAATGGACATTTGCTACTTATCTCTCATTGACAAACTGTCTTGACAAATTGTTTAAATATTGCTGTCGTGTCTTATAAACCATTACACTTACGACGCCTTTCGTAACAAGGTCTCTGAGGTTCGTGGTATCATCTGGTTCAATGAAGATCTGTGACAAATCATCCAATTGATAATAATGATTTTAGCACTACTCGCTGCTATTCACACCAAACACCAATAACTGTCTGGTTGTCTGACATTTAACATAATTAGATTTAGCGTTTTTGGACTTTTCCCATGGATTTAATGTACAGGTTTTGTCAACTAATCGCGGTTTTATTTAGCGATTAGATAACGGTTTCTAATCAACTTAAGTTGTCTGTCTCGTTATTACACACCAGTAGGTCGATAAGATAATTTCCATTGCTCCCGTCCATAATGAGCTGAAAAGGGGGATAAACAGTGTTTAGGAATTTAGGAAGCGTATATAGGACTTAGTCCAGTAAAACATTTTTCTATTTTTAGAAATCCTCTCTCTCCCTTCCTTTTTGGGTTTTTGCATGCCCATTTTTGACTACTTTTTGGTCTAGATTTGAAATTTGATGTCTGAAATTGCATTTTCTTTCAGAATTTCTGAGATAATGAGAAATTTAATTGGCGGAAGGATATTTCTAAAAATAGTGGTTTTGTGTGCAGTGACAGTCAAGTGGATGTTGATATCCGGTAGTGGTCTACTTTCATTTTGACTAGTTCAAAATTTTCATGGTCATGCTATATTGAATTTTTGTACAGAAACTAAGTATTGGCCAGGCTTTCATGTGACATATTGGAAAGTTTTCAACGAGATTTCTGGAAAAAGTTATAGCAGTTTGAATTTCGTGATTTAACATGGAAACAGATGGCAAATGAATTAGTGGACTAAGTCCTTGTAGCAATTAAATAGTCATGGCGTTTGTTTTGAATATGTTCAGAACAAATTCAAAGAGTTGGTCATCAGTTCTGATAGCGTATAGAACGCAATATATTATATTTGCTATGAAGTTTTTCCGAATTATTTGACATTTTTATGTTTTAGGCTTGATAATGTAACGTTTTTACCCTTGTAAAAACAATCAGACAATATAATATTAACGAATATAGTCATAATTTATAATATGATTTAAAAGAACCTTCTGTATGATTTACAAAATATTTCTACATAAGACCATGCGTAGGAAATATACAGAAATTGTAGGTTTGACAATTTTGACATGTGCCATTTGTAATATTGAACTTGTCAATGTGACGTGAAAAAGAATGTAAAGAATCACACTAACAAAATAAAGATTGCAGACAATATTGACAGAATATTCCTGACTGTTCCTTAATTTATGGCTTTTAAGTTAATCTCGTTGAAAGTTATGTCTGAAAATGTTCACATTCTTGTCAAACGGCTTCTGTACCGTATCTATAAGTAATGACAGTTGTATTAAATACTTGACAAACAAACCAGAGCAATCTAAAATCAACAACAAAATCTAATATATGTTACGTTTGAAGTCTATTTCCAATAGCCAATATCTAGCCTATTGAATTTTAACATTTTCGCGAAAATCTTTTTTGATTACTAGATTATCAATTGAAATCAGCAGAGAGACTATTTTGAGAGGGTTCTCGCCCACATCAATAGACTCATTACGTTTAGACAGGGAAAAAAGTTTAGAGAAACCCACACTCTGTTTTTACTTCCGGTTTGGATATAATAAGAAAATAAATGGATGAATTGAAGAAAAAAATATTTCATTTAAAACTCACTGAGAATATTTTTTTTTAATTTCAGTTAAAATAATCATGCCAAACATCACCTATTTGTTTCTATCACACCAATGCCTTTGATAGGAAGAAGGTGATCGAATAACAATTCGTCAAGTTGAGTAATTTAGATGAAACGATATGGTCGCTAATTGGTAAATTGTCTGACACTTCAGGAAACTACTCGTCTTTGAATAACTATATTCCTGTCATATAATTAAGACTGACAATTAGCAGAGAAACAGATTACCAGACTTATTTACTGAATGCTAGTCTGAAGTGTTTAGTAAAACCTAGTACCAAAAATGTCACATGGAGACAATGACTGGGACCAACACACTGAAAGGATAAGACAGACACTTTTCAAAACAGAGTATTTTGCGTTTCTCAAATATAACAATTTAACTGAATTAAGTAGGTTTTGCCAATATAAATAAAAGATAAATCTCAGCAAGCTAATTTACTAGGTTTTGCCATCACAAAAAGGATAACTTTTTTCAAGGAAAAACTCAACAAGTTAATTTGCAAGGTTTTTCCATCACAAAAAGGAAGAGGTTTTATTGAGGAAATTTCAGTAAGTCAGTTTCGTATGAATAAAAGAAACAATTCTCTTAACTTGTTAAGTTTGATCATCATAAACAGTTTTGAAGAAATGGCTGATTTTTATTTTTGAATGGTTTATACGATAAGGTGTTTTACCGAAACACTAGTGTGTAATTATTGGGTAAGAACAAAAATCCCAACTGCAGTAGACGACAAACTGGAATTGCGCAAATGTAGATTTGTGTTTTGCTGGACCTTTCAACCTCTTGATAAAGTTTTCTATAATACTTTTGATCTTAGAAAGTTCAAATTTTTATTCCTTAACTTATTTTGTGAAATAATAATAATAATAAACTCTTTATTTTACTTGGGTCAGAATTAGGCTCGATACACAAGGACATGGTCCTGTCTAACATTCAACCCATGGGGCAATACATTGGATAAAAAAAAAATATTTCAATATTTCAATGTACAATTCGTCTAAAAAATACACAAGAACATTTGCATTAAATGGACAGATCTATGTTCCGGCGATCAAGTACATGACCATAAAATAAATATACAATACTTCAACGTACATTTTTTTGAAAATACACAAGTACACTTGTATTAAATGAACAGATCTATTCTCCGGTGATCAAGTACATGACTGCAAATGAAATATACAATACTTCAACGTACAATTTGTTTAAAATACACAAGTACATCAAGATTTCAAACCTTTACTCACTCAGTGATCTGGTTCGGAAAATAAATCGATTGTACGTATGACTGTAAGAAACTGCTCACGTGTAGGCCCCCTCGACAGTTAATGATCTTATCCGTTTTCATTAGCTCAATAGCCTCTATGACAGGAAGCTAATTCTGAACTCTCATCTACTATCACTGAATCAGTATTTTTAATCCTTGACAAGATAAGTTTGTTTATCAACTAATTTGACTGATATCCCTTTATTCTTTAAAATTTTAATGAAAGTATTCTAGCTTATGACCAAAACTATTTCAGACACAGAAATAAATTCACACCAAATCCATCACATCCGTCCATCCTTAAATCCTACAACCATTATCCCAAACCAGCCATGGTCATGTGGAGCTCATTATGTTTCCAAGAAAAACCCCCCAATGTCCATAAGCAGAAAATGATAGTGGCATATTCCAAAATCAGAACTTAGATGAATAAAACCTAAAAACAATCTGTACATAACAGGTACTTTACTCTCGCCCATTTGGCGAATAATTATTTATTCTCGTTTCAGATCAGATCAGAAGAAATATACCGAGCATAAAATATTGTTTAAGAAAATACCAAGCTGATCCAGACCTTCATCCCTATTTCTCAATAAAGTATCTCTTCCACCCTAGGTCTGTACACCCGGGAGGATCAATCCCTCCCTGCCTAGGAATCCAGATCCTGGTGTGAGTTATGTGAAGACGGTTGTAGTTTGTTGAGTTTCGTAATAGATATAGCCAATGGCACAATATTCATCGCACTCCCAAGTACAGACAAATTAAATACACTAGGGTATTTTTGCATATTAGTATAATGCCAAACAGATTTTTTATGGCTTCTGTCTGTCCACAATAGTTAAGTGTCCAGAATGCGCTTCAGGCATATCGCGTTAAAGATCAATCGACGGTAAGAAAAGGCTTTCATCACCATCTGCACTGTATTTGTTCTTGTCTTTTCTTTAGTCCTTCATCGGTACATACGCTCTGGACGTCTGAGGTTAGACAAAAGTAGATATTCAACTCATAGCTAAAATTCTTCTTAACCTATTTTGTGTCTTGTCTGAAATAGCTTCACAGTGATGTGACACCGACCCCACCCGAGAGAAGCTAAATGATTCTTAAAAACATGGTGTAGAGATATATAATCAAAGAAACCATTTATAGTGAACTTATTCTGTCATTGAGAAATAAAATGACAAACCATGTGAGTGTCCTTTTTCTGTTTTACAGAAAGGTTCTCATATACTAGTATGGACACCTTAAAAGTTGAAGTGTCCTTGACCTGCAAAATTAACATGAGCAAAGCCTGAATATAAAGCGTGTTAGAATATGAAATATTCGTCTTTAATTCGTTTTAGACGTTTATTGTCGCCATTCCTGTCCGCCGGTCTGTCAACATTTGTTGTGGATACATTAGAAGGTACATTTTCAACAATTTTGAACTTTGTTAAAAATGTTATAAGAGATGCGATCCTAGAAGCACTGGCTTAGGTCACAAATTGAGACTACGCTACGCATTTCAGTATACATCAACATGATAAGAAATTATTTACTTCTGAAGAAATTTACAACTTTGTGTGAGGATTGGAATTGATAAGACGGTGGTCAATTTTGAATAATACAATTTTTCGATGAACGGTTTTTGAATTATTGCTCTTGAATTAGTAAAATCAGGTCAAGATTTTATTGTGGGTGCAATAGTAGAAGCTACAATTTTCAATAGATTTTGATGAAACTTGTTATGAGTATTGGAATTGATAAGATCTTGGTTAAGTTTAAATTTGACGATTTTTCAATGAATAGTTTTTTAGTTATTGCCCTTTACTTAATAAAACTGCATTAAATTCTGGTAAGCTATCTATCTTATCATTGTCAACCTTTCAGTTTTATTTTGTTATTTATGCTGACTGATTTTGAATTTATAGTAATGAAGCTTGGCTGGTCATTCAACTGATAAAAGAAATATAATGTTGATTTTCACGAAATTATTTTTACAATATTGTTACGTTCATTTATCTAATGGGGTGTACTTTTTTAAATACACTAGCTATCGTAAAAAGTTCTTAAACATGATTTTTATTTCTGAATTACATTTCTATGGTTGTATTTGCAAACTCCTGACCTTTTTTTACTTCATTACATTACATTCTGACATGGCTTTAATGAATTCCAGGGGATTCGTGAATAAAATGAAGAATGTTCATTTTATTTAAAGTAGGACAATTTTAACAGTTCAGATAGGTTCAGATGAATCCACTTTGAACAACATTTGATGACGGGTCACGGTTGTTGAGGCCAATTTGTAGGGTAATGGTTGCTGGTAGTAAATCGCAGCTTTCAAAGGTAGACTGGACACCGGGGTTGGAATGAATTTCGGTATCTGAATAGTCTGTCCAGATTTGATGATCGAATGTATGTTTAAGATGTATATCTTTGCGGCAGGGATATTTCATGGTATTTGTTGTTGGTTTGGTGATGGTAATTTTTGGTAATGCAAATAACTGTTCTCGTTAGGGTGCTTGATACTGGTATTGGTAAAAGGCAGTATTGAGTACAGACTATGATCTGGGAGGGATTGTTCTGGACGAAGAATGTACTGCTTGATTTTTGTATACGGAAAAGGAATCACAGGTGATAATC
This sequence comes from Nipponacmea schrenckii, assembly GCA_030562195.1. Lineage (NCBI taxonomy): Eukaryota > Metazoa > Mollusca > Gastropoda > Lottiidae > Nipponacmea > Nipponacmea schrenckii. The sequence goes on along the minus strand of JAUJPP010000003.1, from coordinate 38,147,369 downwards.
TGAACCTCACGTTATATTACAGTAATGAAAAAAACTAAAATTGAACTTTTAAGCAGATATTTGCTGAATGGTCGAATGCCCTTGATAATACATGTTAATTTGTTCTGATTTAAAATGTATTTAATATGAGCTTCCCATTCTTGAAGACTGTAATAGAATAAATCAAAGGAAATTGAAATAAGTGAGATTACTGTGCCTGTCCATCAAGTTTGTATTATTATATTAGCAATACATTTCTCACTGTGTCATTTATTAACCATTGGACCAAACATTGTACTGTCAAATTATGTCAAATTATAATTATACCTGGGTTACAAGCACTATTTTCTATTGAAAAGTGAATCTTTGATAGCTTAAGACTTAAATACCTAGATTCCCGATGTGTGTTACATTATTACTTTTGTGTATGGTTTTTGTTAAAGAAAACAGAAATAGCCACTGGCTCAATATAAATCTTGATCTCTTTTTCATACGTTTTTTTCTCATTCCACAATTCTCAATCTTTCAAAACATGCTTCAGGCTCATCATGTTGAATATAAATCAATATTTGCCATATGCCATCAGCACCTACTGCATTGCGCCGCGAGTCGCTTGTAAATATTCCTGGTGCTATATATGTTTTACTAAGGGCAACTAATGCTTTTTATTTAGGCAATAAAATTCCAGATCATTAACAATAGCAATCAAACTTTTTAGAGTCGTGGTATTGTCTACGTTCAACCAAAATGACCGACATGAGAATAATGAGAATACCTCAACCAATTAACAAACGTTCACCGTGGCCAGGGACTTTAGACTCTCTTTTATCTCTATTAAGCTAATATCAAAGAAACCATTTATTGTGAACTTATTCTGTCATTGAGAAAAAAAAATGACAAACCACATTAATAAAGTTTTTTGTTTATTTAAATAAAAGACGCAATACATACTGGTAGCAAAGACATATTAATGGTTAAAGTGTCCTTGACTACAAGAATGGATCATTTTAATGAGCGTGTTAAATCCTGTAAAGTGAAATATAGGTCTGGTTTGTTTTCAATCGCAAATTTTCCCATTCAAATTTAAATTTTTTCTGATATTTTTTATTTAAATTGGTTTGTATGTTATTAATGTTTACTGACTCTGTATTTATAGTATTCAGGTTCAGCTCGGTTAGTTATTCAATTTACAGAATACATAATTATTATTATATTTCATTTCGCGTAAATATATTTTTTTACGTGTTTCGAATTCATTAATCTAATGGATTCTTATCTCATTTGTCTGAGAAAAATGATTAATCAACTTGCAAAAAGACTTTAAATTTTCATTTAATTTTCCTCACATTAGTGAATTCCAGTGGGTTCAGAAACCTACCCGGAACAAGATTGGCGTTATTGTCGATGTAAGCAGAAAAAAATATTCGATACACATAATATACTGAAACAATCTAAGTAAGAAAGTTTTTTCATCTGCCCTAGTTGATAAGATCTTATAGAGAAGCATTAGGTTTAAACTCTCTTCTCTGAAATATTATTTTATAATTCTAATGCAGACAATATTTGGTCACTAGATATAATGCCAAGTAGTCCTTGTCCACATACATACAGTTAATACTGTTCGACAAAGTGATCGTCTGGAAGAAGTCAGGAGTCAAATACTGAATAATAACAATAGGTTTGGTAACCCTGAACGCTATTGGGGTCAAAAAGTTTGTTATGTTAATCAATAGTTTTAAGTAAATGGAACGCAACATTATTTTCCAATTAGATGGGTTCAAATTTGATTTATATTTTCCTAATAACTGAGCGCTTTGAAGTAATTATTCGCTGTAATATGTTATCTTATATGATAAGGAACTGATCAATCTGACCACAATTAGAATCAAATAGAGAATGAATAACAGACTATCTCGACAGAAGTTTCTCGTCTTTATAATATCAATGTGATCTATGGTTTTATAAGTTAATCTGGTTGAAAATTATGTCTGAGAATGTTCACATACTTGTCAATGTGTTTCTGTAGTTTGTCAATAAAATCTAGAACTGTGTGACATACACTACATTTAGGATTACATGTGGAAGATAATAACAGCGTTATATAATGGAAACCTTACGTTATATCGGTACATCAAACACATGGAATCTTTTTAAGCAATCGATGCCAATTATTTGTAAATATGGAGGTAATCGAAAATCAGAGTGACATTTTATAAAATAAAATTCTGGGCCCTGACAGTTAAATCGACTGTTCGATTTCGTAGAATTTAAATGTTTAATGGCAAATTCCCCATTTTCTGTAGCATTAAGGGGGCACATTTCGTTTCATCCGCTTCGATAATGAGTTGTATAAAAATACAAGAAATGAAACCTAGCATTCGTTCCATTACAATGAGACAAATATGAGACAATAATCCAAGGCTTGTTAAGGTACTGCTAGGGTTGGGTCATTTTACTCTAGGTGAACCTCCATCGCAGCTGATACTAATAACGACGAATACAATTTAACAGTAGTTTTCTTAAGAAGAAATATAGTTACATGTTAAGAATTCTAATGTCTCACCTTGGGAATAACAATATCTTAAAAACACTTGACGTAAATTGTCTTCAGTACTTAATAAAAGCTTTCATCGTAAGAACCAATAGCTCTGGTTGTTAATGTCCTAACTGTAATCTACTGTAAAATAATATGTCAGTGAACCAGTATTTTTTCTCCTTGACAAGATACGATTCTTACCACATCAACTATGCTTCATTTCCACTTTATTTCGATACCAATAACTTGACTGACAGAATAACATCTTAAGTTAACCGAACTCAAGTAATCAAGTCTTGATACTTTCCGAAAACATTAGAAAAAATAAATCGCTAAGTTACAATTCCGTCACTTCGTTGATATTTCAAGACTTGACCTTTTGAAACATTTACCTTCGCATAAAGTGACAACTGGAGGATGTTTAGAAATTTTAAAAATTAGATTACTTTCAACGTCAATCCCATGTGAAGTACAGCTAACGCTTAAATTTATTAGTCAAATAAATGTGACGACTTCAGATTACATTATGGTGTTTAAACATAGCATAAGATTTTTTTCCCGCTAATATCCATTCTACATCTTGTGAAAGACTGTTAAAGCGAGTAAAATACTGCTCGCAAAACCTCGAGTGTGATCCCGGCATAATTCTACATGCTACCTCGGACGGTTTTTCAACGCTAGCAATGATATCGGTTAGATGAAACAATAGCAGGATAAGTTGAGCCATTGAATAAATTGAGTCAGCTCCTCCCCCGTGCTTCTAAGGAGAGATAAAAAGTAATTCCACCTGCTGAGAACATGTAAAAGTTATTTCCCTTTAGTTTAAATGTCAAAGTCTTCAGAAGGTTTTCAAGGCTTAAGAAGAACTTTGTGTGTACGAATAAAATATTTTGAATAAGATATGTATTTTTATTCTTTAAATACTATTCGGTATTTCTGACATCTTTATTTGGTGTACAATAGTTTAAAATGTTGGCTTTGATTATTCAGACTTCTATTCATGCTGAGCTTATATACTTTCATTTTGAATCCCAATAACCAGAGTGGGGTTTGTTGAGCCAAGGTCAACTTACCCTACAGGTGGCTCATTCTACTCCAAAACGACCAGAGAATGTTTGCGATTTAAGAAAATCCATCTAGTTTTATTTATCTGTTATTCTTTTACTTTTAGAGAAAGATGCGAAATTTTAAACGGAAAACAGAGAGAGGTTAAACACCGCTAGATCTTTTGAAAAGAGCGGCAAAAGAAAAAAAGTTGAAGAAAGAAAAGGTGTTCGAAGTGCATAAGAAGACTTTGAAATTGATAGGATAATATCAACACACGATATATATCAGAGAAAATGATGGATTATGAAGCTTTTACAGGGTAAAAAGCAGTATCATTGAAACATTCGGTGATACCTCCGATATGAAAATAATTTGAAAAAAATTTTGCAAGACATGTTTCACGGTATCTCTATGAATAAGTGCTGTATTCTAGTATATGAATTTACCTCTGAAAACCAACTTGATATTCCAGTTAGCTTGGTGAGAATTGCCAGGTCAAATACTGGTAATTGAAATTCAGATCAAGATACAACTTATCAATAAGAAGTCAGAGCTGCAGCTTTCAATGAACCAGTTGTCAACATGTTTTATTATAACTTAAAACTTGTTTAAGACAAATACCAATTTCAACCATCTCAAATTTTTAACTGCAATAAAAACGGCCGTACTACAGTACAAATAACTTGATGAATTGATGATAGTTATCTATACAGTGGGCGCTTTTTATTAAAAGGCCCCTGTAAGGAACTATTGGCAGAGCCACCAAAAATGCGGTGGATTAATGACAATTTGTTTTTTGATATATGAATAATATTATTCAACAAACTCAATGATACGTAGACCATAAATTCTTTTAATTTTTGACAATCATGAGTCCCACATATCACTAAACTATATTGCTTTAGCTCAAGCAAATGTCAAAGTTTTATCCCCCCCCCCCCCCCCCCTGCGCAAGATCTTGCTAAGCCTCTGTGTGGGCGCATTCAATAGAGCCATGCATGGATGGCTACGTTCCAACCCTGGAAAAACTGTTACCATATATGACTTGCCACAAATTATCAACGAGGCCCATATCGTATCTGTGCAACAGGGATTTATTTTCGAACAGGGACTTTGCTATAGCATTACGGCACAGAAACAGGATAATTATGTAATCCAACTTAATGCTGAAATATATGCAGCACTACTAGAAGCCATCAAGATAAATTTTCCATCCACATCAAATCCTGGTAGGAGCATTACAGTTTCACCTAATTGTCAAAGCTCCACATTAGACAGTGAAGAATGTGTATCACCTTCTAACATTTTACATATTCCCAGAACAGCAACAATAAAAAAATTTTTTAAAAAGCGTAAAAAAGAAACTACAAAGATTATAACTGACATTCCAACTGTATCGCAGCCTTTGTGGAGGATAATTAAAAATTAAAAAGTACTAAGGTAAAGAAATCAACACAACCACAAGAAGTTCAGAGATAGAATGTGATGATGCTTTAGACTATGATGATATTTTTAAAGATGTAGAAATCATGTAGGGTGACTTTGTTGTTGTTCAAGTTTCAGGAAAAGCTCGAAAAATGAATTATATTGTTAGGGTAGACGTGTTGGACGGTAATAAATTTGAAGGTGCATTCCTTCAGAAAGTGACTTGCAAAATTGATTCTGAAGGGTTTTTTGTGCCAAAATAATGACAATTTGGCATATGTCCCAAAAGATGACATTCTTATAAAGTTACCAATCCGTAGTATAGTTGAGGGGCTTTGCAAGGAGAGCATGTCAATTGAAATTTAACTGTGATCTGTCCCTGTTTAATTTGATAATCTGATAATCGTTATGTTCTATGTTACAAATCCTCCTGTGAACTGTTTGGATTTGGAGTTTCGGTTATCATTTGAAGTTCCGATAGTTTCTACTTATTTATTTTTGATGAAAAACATGTTTTCCCTTTTTATAGCATTTCTTTAAAGATAGGTCAATGAATTTAATTTAAGTTATATTTGTGTTATTTATTCAAAATAGGTGATTGATTGTCCCCACCGAGTTGTCCCATCAGTGGGGTAGGTTGATTCATTTGGAAAAAACTTACATTTGACCAAATAGTTTCCATCATAATCAAAACTTTGTAATTCATGTGGGTAATATATATGTACATGTGGGTAATATATATGTACAAGAGGGTAAAATATAAGTACAAAGACTATATCTATCAGATGAAATAAAGATTTAAATTGTCTTTTAAAAATTTTACTAACTTACAACTGCTCTCCCGAGACTTCATCATTTTCCGAACTTCATTCAATTAGAAACGAAACGTGGACGGTTTATTTAAGTTCTTATTTTGTGTCATTTTCCCTACTGTCCCAATAACTTGAAAAAGCTTGATAAACAGTCAATTGCATCAAGTATTTATATCCCATCATTTTCAAAGTTTCGGCTTCTTCAAAGATCAATTTCTACATCATGAAAGATATTCTTCGTAACCATTGGGATTAAATAATATAACATGTCTTTGAATTCTAGAATTGTAAATAGATTCATTCAAACGTCTCTCTAAAAGGTCTGTGAAGCTTAATTGTAGACTTTGGTTATTTTAGCAGTCTGAATGTTGTGTTGTCAGATTACAATTATTAGTCTTATCATGTGTTTTATGTTACTTTTGGTGGAAACACGATATATGTCGCCAAATGCCAAATGGTTTTTATTTCATTTATTTGATGTAAAGTTCGAGGATAATCTCCTGAATTAACCAAGTAAATATTTCTATACATGAAGTAGAAAAATAAGTCACACAAAACCTTAGCTGGCAAATATCAAAATGATTCCCCGCTGTAAACCAGTGTGATAAACCAATTACGTTAAGCAACCCTAAAACCGTTGAATCTGATCTACAAATAAGTTCTGTGAATGTATGTGAGTAAGTGTCGCTAAACGCCGCAAAGCAACCTAACTGTACTGGAATATCTGTGATAATACTACGCCCATGGTTTTCTATTTGTTTGTAATAGTGTTCACCTGTTATAGATTAACATTGTTTTAAGAATAATTAACTATCATTGATGTGAAATGTTGTTTCTTATTTTCCTTTTTAAATTGCATTACAACATCAAGCTATTTGGAATGTTTTCACCTTTAATAGCTGAATGATCAACGAGTTTCTGTAGAGCATTATAAAAATAAAAATGTTCTTTTCAATTCAATTTCTTTGCCCTTCTAAACATTTCGCAAAGGGTTAATTTTATCTAGACGATAATAATTGCCCCATTTCTATGCCTCATTATAACACAAGTTTGTGATTTTGGTGACTGCAGCTACAAGTATATAGTATATACAAGAATATTCTGAAACTGTTTTAACTGCAAATACATGTCCGGATCCAAAACTTTGTCACTGAGAAATTAATTAAATCATGCGAGTATTGATCATTGTAAAACCAAACTGTTTTCGAAATAATTTTGCACTTGTAGATTTAGTCACCAAAACAAGATACAAATAATTCCGACTAATACGAAAACTCTCTGGTGAAACAAAGATAGAAGCACGATTATAGAAATGTCGATGTTTTAATGTAGGCCCTACTTTAATTTGATTTGAACTCGCAACAAGCTATAATAGCTGGGTTGAGGCTTTTATACCACGTAATTGAATGTTAGATAAAGAACCGATGTATAATATTGGAAATTGTCTTTATATACTGGATTTATTTTACTTACTTTTATTTCTATTCTTTTAGATTTTATATCTTGGAAACCCTGACTGTGGTGTTATTACCTTAGCTTAGTAGTATGGTTTATGTTTATTACTTGCAAAGGCCGGGGCAGCATAATCACGCCACAATACCATGGTAATAAATATTTTGGAATATCATCAAACTACCTCGTTTAAGACACAATAGTTTATACTACCTAAAGAGCTATAATGTTAACCATGGCAAATATCTTGATGATGACTTCTAAAGATTGATCGGCGTTCTAGCCTTCAACAAGACCTGATGGTAGCTTTCTCAAGCTGTTTGAATCTTACCATTTGGTCAAATTCTCTCAGATACTATCAGTTATTTACCAGAGACTCTCAGAAGCTGTTACCAGCAGTTGTTGAAGAACCAGCTGCCCTCAGATTTCGTCGAACGACCTTAGTCTCTTTAGCAGTATAACAAGAAATTCTATCATTTTTGATTTCAGCTTGACAGTATTTGAACTAGTGTTTATGGAACAGACAGTGTGATGACATAACCCTAATAATAACTAATATAATGAAATAGAGATAATACAATAAAGAGGTTATTGATGTGAATGGGATGTAAAAAGTATTGGATAGGAAGGTTAATAGCTATATAGACCCACAGTCTAGACTCTTGAATGCTTCATTACAATATCAAATAAACATCAAAAATATATTTCTCATCATGGTTGTATTGTGATTTATTGAACACAATTTATTATAAGCTGACACTTGACAATAAGACAATAAGGCAATTTTTGTCATAAATGTTTCAGGAATTTAAGCGATAACCAATATTGGTATTTGGTGTCACTGAAACCTTCAGATTAAATAAGATGTGTATATAAAACATTTCCGGGGGTAAAAGATGTTATAAAAGTTTATATATCGTTTAATTAATCTTTGTTATTAGAAATTTAGACTGTCGTAACTTTTAGATATTGCTGATCATGACGCCATTGGTTCTATCCAGCGGCTTGAATGTTATTAATGATCTTGGTATGAAGAAAGTGTCTAATGTACGAGTATTTGAAAATCGTGAGTATCGGGTGCCTGATCTCGATTCTGAAACGTGATGCTAAAAACTAACATAACTTTTTCGTTGAAGTAAAAAAGAAATAGATTAGACCAATTTGATACAACATATTTTTGTTCTTTAACCGGATGTTTATAACTTTTCAAGATTAACATTAATTAGGTGTTGAAACTTTCTTATCTTTTAATAATAATTCATTTATTTTTTTAGGTTATTATACAGAATCGTCTTTATTTATCATCAGTCAATGAACCTGTTATAAAACGAATTATTATTATAAGACTTCTGAATACACCAAAGTTATTAAAATAATTGGACACCAGACAATTCAAATCACCTAAAGTGCTAGAAATTGTCGAAAGCAATTTGACCCAGGGTATTATTTTAGAGAACTTAACATAAAATTATATCCATAATTCTTTAAACCTAGGTAAAAGCCCCAAATCATATCTTCTATGTACACCATTATCGATAACGCTACTGACCTTATGCCATTTCGTAAAGCTTTTATTAGAAACCCAGATCAGAACAGACGCGACGATGCAATTCTAGAGATTTTTCTCAGTCTCAACAATTTCACATTTAATGGTAAATTATATTTACAACTTCAAGTACATCAAGGGGCAAACGATTCGCCCCTTCGTACGTCCCAATTTTCACGGACGCTTTTTGGATGACATATTATAACAGCTATTATAGAACAGCTTGGAAATTCTTCGGAATTCTCAACAACCACCATACATCCATAACAGACAACGTGAGTCACAAAAGCATAGACTCTCTCAATACCACAGTCTTCATAGGATATTTCATAGCAGAGACTAATAAACTAGATATTAAAGTTTAAAGAAACCGACACTCATCAACAACTAAATTTCGTTAATCCAGGAATACTTGTTTATAAAGCTTTCAAATAACAATCATGCTTCTTTCAGCTATAAGATGAGACACAAGCATGGCTTTTCACTATTTCAGAGATATTTGTTAATAACACAGTGGCGGGTTTCTGTGGTCCGATTGTAAGACTGAATAATAATAATGATAGTGATTAAACTGGTTCAATCTAAGCGGTATCGCATCAAAATAACTCATATAATTATACAGTATTTTATTTATAATATTATTTTAGACAGAACATTTCGAATTACAACAGAGTTTTTTTAAAAATCTAAATCAAATTTTCTAATTAATTTAAAGTAATTTTTCATTTACGTATTACATCAAGGGAAGGAATTCTCTTCAATTTTATTTGACCACTGAGGATACTTACGATTTTTTTTTAAACCATTTTAGCCGTTGACTTTTATAGTATCAAGATAAGTAGAGATTTAAATGAAGGCGACCAATAATAAGTCTTCGGAGTACTGTAATTCGAAGCATTGCACGAAGGTACATTGAGCACCTTTCAATAAAAATGAATTTCCCACCTTCTTTCTCTGATCAACCTTGCCATGATATTTTCCATCCATCCCCTGTTCTCTTCTTTACTAAAAACATTAACTACCACTAACTTTCTACTTTACTTCTGACTATTAATTCTACGTCTTAACAACCACCCAGTCTTTTAATTCCCTGAATTCTTATATATTTCTTACTACCTGCCTCTCTGACTAACCCTCCAGTTCCATTTTAGTCTACTTCTCATCACCCAAGTTGTCACTGTTCTCCTACTCTTTCTTGTTATATTTCTGGGTACTTTCATTCCTCATGGGTTTTTTTCTACTATCCCGTCTCTTCTCTAATGCTTACTTCTTCGTTTTAACCGCTCTGACTGCATCTTGCCTATTATCTTATTCTCTACTTCCCCCCATTCAAAATTAACGACGTTGACGTCAAATTATATATTTTCATAATTTAAAATGACTGAACATTGGATTCATTGGGACTTATTTAGACTAATCTAAATAGAACCTTGGTAAATTATACACTACGCTAAAGTCTTGTCTGTAGGGCTATAGATTGAAGACATCTACAACTGATATGACGGTTAAATTACAGTCTTTAGACTCAATGTAATAATATGAGCGAAAGAAAAAAAAACTTATCAAATTTCCTAGAACTCACTTTATGTTACCAAAATAGTCTTAAGTGGTTCGTGAAAGGCATATTTAAAATCCTGACAAAATTGCATCAAAAACTTTTGTTGTAGTTCTGTCCATGTCTTTCTCCAGACTATCATGTGTTTCAGATGAACAATCCAAATAAAGATAGAAAATTGGGATTAACTTTTCCAAATTAGACTTGAGTTTATTCTGGAACTATAAAAGTACACTTACCCATTGTAAGTCAAGCGAAGTCAAAACAATCAAAGGGAAATAATCACATAACATTACTAGTGGTTCAGAACACAACAATATCATTTGACATGCACTTTAAAATAAATAACCAATACCAGTATAAAAGATATATCACATCATTTCATTACATTATTGTACATTCATTTAACCTATTATTAAACCAATTATATTTAACAATACAATTTAAAATTGCGACCGAAATATTTACTGAAGACCTTAAAATTAACGAAATATAGTGTAATAGAGTATAATACACTCTATTTTTGTGGGCTTTCTTTTCCTTTTCACAGTTCTGGTTGACATTTTTAGGGTTTTGTCTGTGTTTAAGACAATGGTATTGGACATAAAGTTGTTTCTAGTGTTTCATTCATTTAAGAGATGCTGACATTTGTAAAAGTGAAGGATTTTATTAGCTTGCATATTTTGAATCAATATAAATTCTCGTGACATTGGGATATGGAAAACTTTAATATAATCTACGATCTATCAAACTGTCTTGATTTCTGTGTTTTTTTTATCTTGATTGTGCTTACATAGTACCGCGTTCATGAGGACCAGTCAAGTCTGTACGGTCTAATTTGTCTTTTTCTTGTCTTCCTCCACGCGGTTCTTGACATTTTGTACTGTTAATGACCGAGTTACTACAATACACGGACTTGAATATGTAACAAATCCGCAAACCACAAACTAGTATTCTTCTTGATACATGACATCCGATTTTCAACTTCAATTACTGTTACGTATTCAATTGTTTCCTTCCCCATCTACCAATTGTACCAGTTGAAATATAGAATACGTCTGTATCTCAACTTGTATTAGTATACAGATCTTTTCAATGCAACACTGTATTGTAGACTCGATTCAATATTGGAATAAAGGGATCTAAAGGCAGCCATGTATGTGAGGTCAATTTTCTTAGTTGGATTGTTGACACCTGTGTGGGGCTTTAGTTTTTGTAAGTATTTTCAAATCTAATGTCTAAAGCATAAGAATATCCTCTATCGGTCTTCTACGTCCGGCTTTCTCTGTACCCGATTAGGCGAGACGGGTGAAGCTATGCAGGTTCATTTTGGCTGTAACAGGACGAACGGCTAGACTGTCCATGTCAGTCCCAGGAACAGAGCCTTTAAGAATGCAAAGCAATTATTCGAGTGAAGATCGAGATATGGACCAGGACCTCAAGGCACGCGATAAGTTATAGTAAAGTATTTCTTTATCTACTTGAACTCTTTTCAGTTTGTACCCAATTTCGACCTTTGAAAATACAAGTGAATGAAACAGCAGCAGCAGGTAATAATTATAAGTCACTACTAAACAACAGTAATATTGTTAACTGGGTGTTTCCTGATTATGTTAAGAACTAGTGTGATCATCTTCCCAGACTGGTGCATGAACTGCTCTGAAATGCAGAAGTTCCGCTCGTCATGGTTCTGTATTTTTTGGAATGAGCTATTTAAAAAGCAATACAGCTGAGTATCTATTCGGATTATAAATAATAAATAAATTTTTGACCAAGAAACACATATATTAGTTTTTTTTCTTTTAATTAAAGGATCTGTAATTAAGAGTACATTACCTCCGGATGATGATTTATCGGATGTAAGGTTACTGGCTGGTGATTTATCGTATATTGGTTATAATATTAAACGAAGTCACGTCAGGATACTAAAATCTGCTAAAGAGAAACGGGTCAGTATACATAATTATGGAACAATTTAAGGGCACTTCCAATTCGCTTGGAGTAACATCAGCATAAAACTGAAATGTAAAATTATTCTGCAATACCAAAAACCCGACAATTCGACAAAGATTGACATCTAAGTGAAAATTAATGACAAAGGTTTGCGTCTCCGATCTGAATTCCGGATAGTGCCAGTTCGATAACTGGGTGAAAGTTTTATGTATGTTGTTACACGAAAAGAATATCTTTGACCATGTACCATTTATGTTACAGGGGGAAACTCTGGTGGTCAAAGGCGAATGTTCAGATTACCTCGAACCATATAAGGTAACCCTTCTTTTAGATAGTAACATAAATACCCGTATGCAGCATAACCGTGTTCTACAGTCTGAGCACAAAATCAATTCCGTTTTTAGAGCTCAACAACAAAACATTGGTTAGTTATGTGCCGCTGCATATTCTCATATGGCACTAAAGATAATTTGTTTCTTTTGATTGAAGAACATTTGAACATAATTTCTGTTTCATTCGATGTGACAGAAAGTTGAACTTTATTTGTTGCATTCGCTTTGACAGAAAATGAAACATAAATTGAGTCATTCGATTTGACAGAAAATTGATTTGATTTGATTTTACAAAAGGTTGAGCATCATTTCAGTTACATTTGATTTGACAGATAGTTGAAAATTATTTATATTTGATTCCATTTGACAAGGGTAATCTCATTGTAAGACGTAAGCACATTGAGATCAAAACATTGATAAAGAAGAGTAGTTTGTGATTTTGTTTTTCAGTATTTATTGAATATATCTATTAGTATAGAGGTTGAGATACTGGATATAAATGATTCACCTAAATTCATCAATTTACCATCCTCAACCAATGTCTTTGAGGTAAGATTCCGATTATAATCGTTTCCTATTTGTTATATGCTAGTGCATATTTTAATAAACCCGAGGACAGTTTAAATACATTATGTGCACGTTTTTTACGATGCATTAACGACACTATGTTTGCTGTTATAATTTCAGAATGTTTCTATTGGAAGTACGATATTTACCATTGATGCTCAAAACCCTGATGATGTTTATCCAGAATTTACCAAAAACAAATTTACATTGCTGGTAATAATTTCTAGTTCAGTCCTATTATGTTTGGCTTCACATAAATCTCACACTCATTTATAGGGTTTTTTTTTCACAAATATCTCTAGAAAGTTTTTGTCAAATGTTTCAATTTGAACAGGTAAACATTCGTATTATCGACAAAAATAAAGAACGTACGGCATTTCTGGAATAAAACACAGACGAGCAAATATTAACATTGTTAATTATTTTTACAGAGCATTGGTTCCTTAGATAAACCTCAACTATCGTTAGGTGAATGGTTTTCTGTTGATAATGATGGAAAAGTAAAACTTAATCATGATCTAGATTATGAAGATGGACCAAGAGAAATTAGGATTGTTTTCAAGGTGGAGGTGAGCTATAGAATTCAAACCTCAATTTGTTCTTATAATGTATTTAAGGAAGAAAAAATAATATATCAATAATTTCAAAACTAAACTTCATTTCAGTAAACTTCAATTTCGTCCAACAACAAAATGTAAATAAGTGTCGCCCCTTCCCAAAGTTTAGTTTGTGTTACATCAGTAGTGCAGCAATATCGTCGACAACACAAGTGTATCTTCATGTCCAATATCTATATGATGCACGTTTGTTATTCTATTACGGTTATAAATAGTTCTTGTAGTGAAATAGTCTTTAATAGAATTATGTGTTATTGGTAGGATTATGGAAGTCCACCAAGAAGAAATGTGTCAACACTGCTGGTAAGAGTTGATGACGTAGATGACCTTGGTCCAAAATTCTCAAAAGATGTGGTGACATTTGCTATAATCGGTGAAAAACCAATTACAGTAAGTAAAACTATTAACATATGACTTAAAGCATATAAAACCAAATCATATGAAGCAAATTACGAATGCAGTCTGAGCGACTGTATGTAAAATATTTTTAAAGTTTGAGTTGTTATAGTATGTCTAGCGTGTATTAATATTTTATAGGAGAAAGAGTGTTCTGTTACTTCACCTAAACTTTATGCCGAAGACCAAGATGCTAAATCAAAAGCACCAATTGCCTATAAACTTATACAAGGTAAAGACAGATGTCGTATATTAATTTTCTTCCATGGCTTCTCTGACTAACCAAAAGCAATTTGCGCTAAGTCTTGATTATGATAGTGAATAAACAAGTTGAAGGCTTAATAGTCGGATGTTGGTCGGAATCGATATACAGTAGAACCTTTTTTTTTCAGAAAATAATAATACCAATCATTGGTCTAAATATTTTACTTTGAATGAAGAAACTGGAGAATTGTGTCAAACGGAGACTGTCAAGTTCACCCTCTCTAAACGAGGTGACCAAACTGTACAAGAAGGTCCTGGAGAGTTCAACATTAGCATCCAGGTATTTAAGAATACTTTACCCAAAATTCATTCAATATACTACAGTTGTTCATCATTGAATAAATAAAGTCTACCAGAATTTTAGATTTAAAAAATCATCAATATCATAATACATGTATATTATAATAGTATGAGGGGCTTTTGAAATTTACAAGTTTATAAATATTATTAGTAATAAGTTGATTTGCACTAATAAACCTATTAAAAGTATTAAAGCAGCTACAGGTATTTTTGAAACGTGTCTACTATTTCAGGCATACCAGAAAAACAACCCAGAGAAATCGTGTACAGCTACTATAGTTGTAACTATTAAGAACGTTAATCAATATAAACCAACATTTATAAAAACTAAATATGATGTCATGATTAGAGAATATCCAGCGATAAGTTTAGGTAGTCCTGTAATCACAGTGGAAGCTGAAGATCACGATTACGTATGTATTTCTGTAAAAATACCAAAATAATATCTATTGTACAGGATAACCGAAGAAAGATTCTCACTCCAACCCAAGTCTAAAATCAAAGGGATACAAGTGTATATTAAGTGGCTACATTTTCACTATAAGACCTTTCTGGATATACTGTAAAAACGGGGAATATTCCGATATCATGATCGCTCTTTTGAATACTAATGAGGAAAGACACTGATCGAAATTTAGAATTCAAAATACACTTAGCGTTTTTGCCATTGAATGATTTTAAAATGTACTTTTTTAACTCCAACTCTTGCTTTCAGGGTCGAAATGGTGAAGTAGAATACCGTCTGTCTGTTAATCCGCTTCATGGGTTTTCAATACATCCCAAAACTGGCGAAATTAAGGTTCAAAATCCAAAAGTGATTGACCGAGAAAAGAACTCTACAATTACATTAAAGGTAATAAGTCACTTTTTCCATAACAAAATATTCACACAAAAATTAGTTTAGAAACAAAATATAATTCAATTCAATCAATAACAGCAAGAAATTCATTAAGCTGAGGCTTTCTTATGGTAATTTTAGTGGTGACATTGCTATAAACTCATTTTTTGAACATTTATAAACGGAAAATAAACAACAAAGTGATTTAATGTTGTAGGTTCGTGCAGTAGAAACAAGAAGTTATGATTTATTTGTTAGTGTACCTGAAGCTGAAATAACCATTCATGTCGTTGATGTTAATGATAATTCACCGGTGTTTAATGGATCTGAATTTAATTTCACTGTAAAAGATAACCATCCTGTAGGGTCTCCAATACATGAGGTAAATATTTCGTCACTACACAGTAGCCTGCCAGTCGATGGTCTATGACTGTTGTTCTTCCACACAGAACGCTTCATTAAAACACCTAACTCAATAAGTTTGTCGGAAAATGATCTTTCTTCCAATCTTATCATCTAGAAATGTTAAACCTTCCAAAGCACTTTGCAATTTGATAAATATAAAATAAAATACACTTTCTTATTGTGTGTATTCTTTAGTTTGACATGAGATTGGTAGCAGTTGATCCTGATGAAGATGAAAACGGCGATGTCCATTTAACAATAGTTAGTGTACAGAATACACGTGGAACATTCTCCTTGAATGACTTCCAGAGATTTAGAATTAATGATGAAGGAGTAATAATACTACAGAGTAGTTTACAAGGTTTAAGACGTGAAAATATTCTACCAGAATACGTCGTTGTTGTTCAAGCTCAGGATCGGTGTCTTGATGAAAAGAAACAAAGGTATAAGTGCAAGATTTCAATGGCCACTATTGATTTTTATTCAAAATTGGTATTGTCGACTACATATAATATAATTCTATTTGTCGATCCTTACAAACTGAATCAGTCAAACACAATCTTAGAATCGTAGGGATGAAATGATAACACTGTATATGCTTTACTGTTACCTGTGAACTTGAAAACGACGATCATGATGTATTTGGAAATCGTATTTTACTTATGTAGTGGTTTTTATTTTGCAGGAGCAATACAACTCGCGTATATATAACAGTACTGGAAGCCAATGATCACCCTCCAGTCTTTGAGAAGAAATTGTATAAAGTAGCCATCAGTGAGGCAGCACCTCTTGGTACCCTCATTACTGAAATAAAGGTTAATAACAAACATGTGCAATTTACTTTGATGGGTATTATTATATACTGCTATTATTAACAGCTTCGGGATATGAGTTAATCGCTTAGAATCGTCACTTAAAGATCTTGGTCATATTCGATTTTTCTTTTCAAGATGGGCTCGTAGCAGAGTTTCAGTGTGACATGTACTGACAGAAGATTATATGCTATTGTAGGTAACAGATCAAGATGGTGACGAAGATATATTTATTAAATATAATATTACCGATGGCAATGATAATCAAACATTTAGGATCACAGAAAAGTAAGTTCATTTAATCCTTCCTTGTCCTCCGAGTTGTTTCATCAGATTGAATCAGGCTTCATTGAAACATATTTAAACCGATAGCTCAAAATAAATCTTGTTGGGCTCCATTAGAGCCTATGGCAAATTAACATGTTTCTATTTGGTTATAACATTTCAGAGGCTTTTTATTTACAAATAAATCACTAGACAGAGAAATTATTGACTCCTACTATATAGTTGTTACAGCTTCTGATGGTATTCACGTAAGTGTAATGTACTAGTAATATTTATATTTCCTTGCGTAGTTAATGACGTTTTCTAAACGTGATATTTTTCCAAACCAATATTCCCACACACAAAAAAAAACATAGATGAATTGATATTGGCGATAACATTTCCACTAATCCAATGAAAGGAAGATACATACAATCATATCCTAAGCGGATTATAATGCCTGATGCTATGTGTACAAGTTGACGCTTGACGAAACATCTCAGCATTTTCCAGATCGTATGAGCTCAATCGACTGAAGGAGAAATCTTCCATTGTCCATCATTAATGGTAAATCCTACGTTCCGTATTCTTTCAAATATCCCGTGTATGATTCAGACACATTGTCCATTATAGAAAGTTAACACGTCCGTCTCAGTCAGAGTTAAAGATACCAATGACAACCAACCCGTCTTTCAAACCAGTATCTTTGATTTTACAATACCAGAAAATGTAACTAGTGGATATGATATAGGTTATATTGGTGCTAGTGATGCAGATGATGGCCCTAATGGTCAACTGTTTTATACTTTATTAGGAGAACACTCTGATATTTTTGCCATCTCAGATGTACGTATATATAAACTTATACTTGCCTTTGTTTTCTTTTAATCTAAAGATGATATTAAGAGGCTCTTAATATAGTATCAAACCTCGTGGCTAAATAAATGCACCCAAGTCTTAATTGGTGAAGTTATAGCACATAGAGTAATTTGATTTGTAAACATAAAGATTCACTTGAATATTATATTGGTGTTATTTTGCAGGATGGATACCTTTCAATCGCCAAACCGAGTTTGATATTTGACAGCGAGAAAACTGAAGTGTTAATTCTTCAAATTGGAGTTGAGGACCTGGGTCAGCCTCCACAAAAGGTCTGGCAAACTACACGTGTTCAAACAAAATTACCTCGGAATTAAAAAAGTAAAAATCACTTTGATGTTATCAGCTTCATACATTTAAGTAACCTGTATAAATTCATCCATGGTTAGTTAAAACCTGGTTTAAAGCTAAAGTATTATAGTATCAATAACTTTAAAAACGTCGAAGCCAAAACAAATGAAATATGTATTGATTTTCTATTACCATTGTAGGAAGAGGCAGTAGTAAGAATATTTCTAGAGGATGTAAACGATAATGCTCCAGTATTTTCCAGGCAGCAATATCATGTGAAAATTCCTGAATCAGATTTAGGATCACAGTATAAAATAAACAGTCCAGTAACCCTTGATGATATGATAAGCATCACAGATGATGACGTTGATCAAGAAAACCATGATGTAGTATACAGTTTACATGGACCTGGTCATGATCAGTTTGACGTCGATAACACGACTGGTAAATTGTATATTAAAAACACTAGTTCGATTGATTGTGAACAACGCTCATTCTACAATTTAACGGTAATTGTAGTCCAAATTATTCTTTTAGCAGAAATGAGGTTACTTCGATGTCTTTGTGCAAAATAAATAAATCTGTAAATTGAACCGGTAGTGAATCGAAATCTTTTCGTTCATTAAAATATGCTTGTGTACGTTGCCAATATCAAGCTTGGTCGTAATTGGGACTCTGTGAACGTGAGAAAATTTGAGAAATTCATTAAAATATGGCAATAATGTAATGTAATGAAAATGTTACTTTTCGGCTAACCGCATTAAGTTTTCTTTATTCAAAAACATTCGTTTATAAACATTTCATTACAACCTATATTCCTACAGTACTGAATTTATTACTTTTACTAGGTAACAGCGTATGATGGTCATTTTGAAACAACTGTACCTTTGATATTGGAGATAGAAGATAGAAACGATAACAGTCCAAAGTTTACTAATCTAATGCACTTTGAAATAAATCCTGACAGACCGACTGGGAGCCTTGTCGGGCGATTGGAAGCTACAGATGATGATGTTACTGAACAGAACAGTCATTTGGTCTATCTGTTATTGGGAGGAAGCTTAGATAAATTTGCTATTGATGCTAACACTGGTAGGAAAAGCGAAAAAAAAACAATTTCTAATATTTAGAGAATTTTTTTTATTTAAAACGCCACTACATGAAAATAATACTTGAAGTAGATTTTTCACCGTCTAAACTTATTTCCCCATCTCAGCAAATTACATCTAAATTGGTACATGAATTACTTTCCTTTTCAGGTGAAATCCGAGTTATACACGATTTAACAACAGAACCATACCGACATGTCTATCGTCTCAAAGTTCAAGTGGTGGATTTTGGTCAACCACAGCTATCGGATCATAGTATTGCTACCATAACAGTTCCTATCAATGAGGCTCCAGTGGTACCAAGACAATTTGTGTTCAGGGTAAATGAATCTTTTCCTGTAATGTCCATTGTTGGACATATTGCCGTCAATGATCCCGATAATGGAACGGTAATATATGACATGTCTGTAAATGATGATACATGTAAGTACCCAAATAAAATTATTCTAGAAGTGATTTTCCTTGGATAGTACGCAGAGTTTCGAGGAATTAACTATGGGATAATATGATGTCACTTAATCAATATTAATTAGCATGTATTGGGTTTAGTGATAAAGTAAGAAACAAAAATGATTTTATGTGTGTCAGAATTGAAAGTAACATTGGCTTTTAATGATAATATATTATCGATAGATACAGCATCAAAAATGAAGTTTTCAGATGTGATTGGTTTCACAACAACATGCAAATAATCTCAATTTCAGTGCCGTTTTACATGGAAAATAACGACGGGTATGTCAGACTTGCTTCCAGATTAGACACAGAAGTTAGAGATATTTACTCATTTCCGGTTGATATATTGAATCAAGGACAGCCAAATTTAACCTTTACAACGACAGTTATAGTTTATATTGACGACGTGAATGATGAGAAGCCACAATTCTCCAACTGGTTTTATACCTCAGAAGTCCACGAAACATTTTCTTTTGCTGCTCCACAAACAGAAGTTTTGAAACTGGTAATTCAGATGAAAATTTTAGCTTATCAATGTTTACAAATTGCGACGCTGAAAGGTCTTAAGAATACATATTTTGTCCATACGACAGTGTTTATTCAATGGTATAACGGTTTTTAATTTGCATCGTAAATGATCAAAGCCTTACATTTTTTGGAATTCTTTATTGCGTCTCTCTCCCATTTCAGTCTCCAGATCTCAGTGTAACAGATGAGGATGCTAAAGACGGGGATCATCTGTTGTATAGTTTGCGTGGTCATGGTGCACAAGATTTCGAAATAGACGAGAGAACAGGAATAATAACTATAAATCAATCAGAAGTCATTGACTGTGAGAGGCAGTGTGAATACTTCATACAAGTAAGTATAGTACTATTACGTCTGTACTATGAAATGGTGAAATGAAGCTTATACCGAATTTGTTGTTATGTCGTATTTATACGAAAATTCCAATTCAACAAATCGTCAACAGCTACGATATATTGTTTCTTTCTTCTCCTTAGATTGTTGCTAAAGATGAAAATGGAAAGGGCTTAGAAGGAACAGCAGAGTTGAATATTAAGGTTATTGATGAAAATGATAATGCACCTATTATAGAAAATGATAATTTAACTTTTGTAATTCAACCATCACTATCTGTGGGTTCAACACTGACACAAATTACTGCTGTAGATGCTGACGTTAGTGATGTCAATAGTCAACTGACCTATGTACTACTTGATGGTGGTGATGGCAAGTTCTTTGTTCATCCCAGCAAAGGTACTAACTGAGTTAATAAAGGAATTATGTGTATTTTTATGCTTTGTCCATCAAGAGGCCCAAAAAGCCATTTTTCTGACGTACACCATACTACGAGTAAATAATACTGACTATAAACCAAAAGCTTTCTTAAAATCACACATAAATATAACAGATTTGAGACTTCCACAGTTCTCAAGGTCTTTTTCAGAATTTCAACACCATTTTGAAGCTAACTTCTAAAACAAAATTGGAAAATTTCTATTTAGAAGCGTTAACATGAAGACAAGGCCCCATGCCATTACTAATCAGAAAATCCTTCACCTTCCACTTACCCTTACTTTCTCAATGCTTTCAGGGGAATTGACCTTATCAACCAGTTTGCTTCAAGAACCAGTTAGACAAGAGTATGACATGATGATAATGGTAACCGACTCTGGACAACCACCATTATCAGCTTCTGTAATGGTAACAGTATATGTGCCAGTTAATATTCCACCAACTGTAATACCAGTGGTTACCATAGCTATACCTGAAGACAGAGCTATGGACGATATCCTCTTCAGTTTTGGTGACACTAATGATAAAGATAACAATATAACGTACATACTGGAATCAGATAATGGTAGGTTTTGATATGTTTCTGATATTAACACATTTCTTAACAACAGTGATTTCGCATTAAAAAAAAGCATTTCAGAGTGACTGTAAAAACATATAATCACGAATATCTCGAATTAGCTTAAAATGAATATACCTTAATCCGTTCTTCGAATGATTTCGAGTGCTATATCTTTAGAAGAAATTAATCAGTCTGAATAATTTCATCACTTGACACTAATGCGACCTTAACTTATCTTAGAAACGTCTGATTTGTATTATGAAAAGTGAAAAGGACGGCTCAAATTACATTTTAGCAATTTGTAAGAAAATATTCAGCAAAATTTAATCAGCCTCTTTGACATTTCTTAACTGCGATTCTAATAGGTTCGTCATATCGGTTTTCATATTGTGATTTCATGACCTTTTACTTCCATATATTTTGTAGACAATTTTCTACTGGACGAAGTGACAGGAGATTTATCATTAAACGCTTCTCTGGATGCTGAAGGAAATGATCTGTATACATTGGTAGTTTTGACAATAGATCGTGGTGAACCAACCTACACTATGACCACTACAGTAACAGTCAATATAGAGGACGTCAATGACAATCCACCAAAATTCTCAACACAATCTTATCAAGCTTATGTATCAGAAAACAACAATCCTACTGCCCTAACAATGTTGGAATTGGTAAGATGTCCTTAAGAGATTATACCACCTTTTGCACGTATGATTCACTAACATTTGAAAAATAAATTAAGTGATTAGTATAGCTTAACAGAGGATCGATCCTATTTGATTAAAATCATAAGTGCAAAAAAAAAATTCACGACCATATCTAAGAAGCAACTATGTGAGCAGGAATTTATTCTCATCATGAATCAATAATACTTCACCTAGCTCAATCTAGACACCAAACATAATGTTCATTATATCTAGCAAAGCGTTCTCGTGTCTAAACATAATTATTGCAAGAGATTGAGGGAATTTAAACGATCCTCATTTCCAGATGGTATCGTCGATAGGTACCTCCACTTGATGTTAAAGATCCTGATATTTTAAGTGATGCGACGGAGTTGAGATATGAATTACGAGGTATTGGTTCGGAAATGTTTACTATTGTATCTAATACTGGAGAAGTATACGTGAAAGACGGAAAAATTTTAGATTGTGAACGAGTATGTGATTATCAGTTTGAGGTAAGTGTTTAATATCTCTATCCTTCTCCGTATTCCGCTAAGTTTTAATGAAAGAAAACTTTTGATTTGCGATCTTATGATATTTTTGCTGTTTAATTCGTTTCCGAGTAATGTAGGCTAGAATAGATCGAATTTGACTTGCTCCAACTGAAATATTTTTTGTCGGGCTTTTAAGATTAAGTTTACACATCGGAGGATACTTTAGACCTCTATTTGTGAAAATTCAATTTCCCATCCGACAACCATAGTTCTACTAATTCGAGAAGAACCTGAACAGCTTAATATTTTCTAGAAAAAGTCTACAAATATGTGTTTTAGATTATATCCACTGATGAAAATGGGAATGGATTGTCTTCAGCAGCTATTCTGAACATTAAAGTAAAAGATGAAAACGACAACTCTCCCGAATTTCTAAAAGATTTCACTTTCTCCGCGAAACCCTCAGTTCCTATTGGCCGTGAAATTGGAACTGTTCAAGCTATTGATATAGATACAGAACCTATTAATCATCGTTTATTATTCTACCTCACTGGTTTAGGTGGATACGGAAAGTTCCAGATAGAAGCTGATACGGGTACTTAAAAAATTATTTATTTTCTAAGGCATATAGAAAAAATGGCCATAACTTTTACAATTATTGATTAAAGGCAATAAAAATCAACTCGGTACTGAAATTATATATCCGATTCTCAGTAGTCAATGGAGTCAGTGTACATTTTGGAAATTTCCATCTTTTGCAAATTCTTTTTGCCTGTTATAGTCCATCTCTTTATTACAGGAACCATTTATACAACCGATTCCCTACTTCGTGCACCAGTACTAGAAGAATATAAAATAAAAGTTGTTGCTGTGGATTTTGGTGCTCCTCAATTGACAGCTGAAACCGTTGTTACAATCAAAGTACCAGTTCACCCAACACCAGAGGTTCCTGAGCAGTTTAATTTCAGTATCAGAGAAAATAGTTATCCAGGTTTATTTGTTGGCATAATTCAACTTAACACTACAGATCAAGTGTATTTTACTCTGCAAAATCCACATGGTAATGCTATCTTGTTTAATTTTGTTCAAAAAATAATGTATTTGATCTACAACTGAACTGTGTTTTCAGCCATAGATATTAAACATGTTTTGGATAAACATTTTCAGTGACAATATCAAGAAACAATTTGTGCCTTCAAACAAACCAGTTATTTTCATACTCAGTATGTTTTGTGTAATTTCTGTCTTTATTGTATACAATAAAAGAACAATTTTTATTATTTAGACACATTCCTTGTGGATTTGGTCTCGGGAACAATAACAACTAGAACATCATTAGATGCAGAAGAAACCGACATCTTTGCCATACCAGTTGTTATAACAGAGAGTAGACATGGTTACTATAGCGTTACCACAACAGTTTTAGTGGAAGTTGAGGATATGGATGATAACTTTCCAACCTTCTCATCTGAGATTTATACTGCATCAATCAAGGAAGGAGTATACGATTCAGGTTTCGAATTAGACCTGGTTAGTGTAACATTACTGCTACCATTAGAGCAGACTTTCACTGTTCTTTTTCTGAAGAATGATGATCTACTATACAACTTTAAGCTGTAAATAAAATTAGCATCATTACATTTCAGGACCCGCCATTTGAGGTTTTAGATGATGATGTTATTGAGGGAAATCGGCAGTACGAGATAAAGATTCAAGACGAATACTCTGATGTGGTATCAATTAGTGATAATCAAACATTGTTTATCAACAATTTTACTGTTTTTGATATGGAAGCAAATTCCGTACATCAAATTCCGGTGGGTATATAATGAACATTCTGCTCACAAAAGCTGCCTTTGGTAAACACAAATCTGATACCTAGCTGTTATGACTATAAACCTAAATGCGTAATGGATACCGGTAAACCATTACAAACTCGGTCTCAGTTTGTTAGTGGGTGTTCATATAGCTTTCAAACAAAACCTCATAAGTAACATGCATGTCAATCAGTGAAACAATGGAAATCGATATTCAAATTAATTTGTGATTAATCGTTTCTTTGATGATTAGTCACGACACTTGCCATATCTTTAATGCCATCCGTCAACAAATTCAGATACCGGTCTAGAAAGACTATCATATCTTCGCCAATTCAAGACGGTTTACAGGGGGTGCCGGTTTTAGTATATAATTTGCTTTATAATATATATTATGAACCAAATAAGTTTGTAGAGGGTGTCGGTTTTTCGTGATATAAGTTATCGGTAACCTGGTCAATTCTAATCATTTAACAGGTTTACTTAACTAGTACACATCACCCAGACCAGATAACAGAAGCATTACTAAAGATCACCCTGGATGACATCAATGATAACCCACCTGTTTTTGAAGTTCCAAATATAATAAACGTACGTCCTGACATGAGAGTTGGTTCATTATTAGGGTGTGTCAATGCAACTGATAAAGACTCCACCGAACCAAATAACCAAATAGTATATGAACTGAAATCTGGCGGAGGAGATAAAATCGGTATCGATTCCAATACTGGTATGTAAATTCATATATAGTTTTCATAATACAATTATTTGTCTTATATTTTTATCTGTTGGTTTTGAAATCTGGTATTAAACCAGTTTTATAATGCCAGTAAAATTTCGGGTAACTTTTATAAAGCTACAATGTTTGAAATAAGTGTTTAACATTGAAGAAGGTAGATTAGTTAACGATTCAGTCAGTTCTCTTATTTTCATTACATTGAGATTTGAGATGGCCGGAAATAAAAAATGATAAACCTATAGATAGATATAGGCAATTGAGGATAGTCATTTCACTTATTTTTTTAATTATTAATTATTTAATTATTCTTTTTTTTTTTGTGGTTTCAGGGGAACTGATATTGGAAGAATCGTTTATAACTGAGCCACTTAAATCAACATTTACTCTGAAAGTGGTAGCTAGAGATTTAGGTTATCCATCTCTTACAGCTAGAACGTCCGTGGTAATAAATGTTCCTTTGAACCAACCTCCTGTAGTACCAGCAAGTGTTGAATTTGACATCGAAGAAAATGTGCCTCTGGGAAGCGTACTTCCGTCTTTGAATATCACTGACGAAGACAGCTTTGATAATTTACTTATCAAAATTACTGATTCCGGTGTTCCATTGATGCTAGAAGACCAACAACTGCGAACTACTGATGTATTAAATGCTGAAGAACAGATGAAGTACCAATTTCAGATCGTGACCGAAGATGGTGGAATTCCTAGTTATACCATGACTACCGTGGTTAATGTTAACATCTTAGACATCAATGATAATGTTCCAGTTTTCACTTCTCCGAGATATTCTGGAAAGATAAGAGAACATGGAACGAATGGTCTTGTGGATATTGTAAGTAACTTATGTCGGCACTCATTTGTTCTTTTATAGACAGTACCTATAATAAGAACTTTAAACAATCTTTCTTTGGAAGAAGTTATTATGTTCGATGAGTGCGATCCCGACAGTCTGAGCTTCACTATTTCCCGAATGCCAATTTGTATTTTCTATCTGAATATATAGTTCTTTTACTAGATATTACCCATCCCAGAACGGGTTTGGCATGGTCATATTAACCCATATTAAACTTAACTCATTACACTTCGTTTAGTATGACTTGAAACGAGAAATATACTATCACGAGTCATTTGTGATTCCCTGAAAGATTCTATGGCCAATATAAATTGGACAAAATTTAGCTATGAATACGTTATTCTCCTCACTTGTATTACCACAGTCTCAAGGAAGTATGACGAAAAAGGGGTTTGGGTTGTGCACGGTGGAGATAATTATACACTTATTTGTTTCAGACACCAGCTATTCATGTACTTGATTCAGATGCTCTCAGTAGTAAAAATGATTTGAGATATTCTCTAGAAGGTGATCCTGATCATCAGTTTACCATCGACCCGGTGTCTGGTCAAGTGACTGCTGTACAACCAACTAAACTGGATTGTGAAATAAAATGTGTATACAAGATGCAGGTTGGTACTCGTATACCAATAATTGTATAAGAGACAAACGCGAAATATCAAATATACATAGAAATCCAATGACCAGTAAAAAAAACATCAGCTAAAATATAAAAACCATCGGCTAAAATATAAAAACCATCGGCTAAAATATAAAAACCATCGGCTAGAATATAAGGAAAACATCGGATAAAGTCTAAAAAACCATCGGCTAAAGTATAAAATAAACATCGGCTCAAATAAATAAAAATCATCCGTTAAATTTAACAAGCCATTAGGAATTCACTAACAGAATATCATATTATCCATAAATCTTAATGATGTTGACTTTTTGATAACCTCTGAGACACTTCTGACTGTTATATTGATGATGGATCACATACATGTACTATTATATTTCAGATTCAAGTAACTGATGAAAATGGTGAAGGATTTCAGTCATCTGTACCGCTGATGGTAAGTCTGGAAGACATCAACGATGAAGCTCCAACGTTTGATTTCTTGTATTCAGTGTATCTTAACATTTCGACATCAACTGGAAAAGAAGTTGTTCAAGTGAAAGCGGTAGACAAAGATAGAGAGCATCCAAATAACCATATTATTTATCTAATGGAAGATGGACAGGGCAAATTTAGTATTGATCCAAATACAGGTAAAATATTTGAAATATCCTTGATGGAGATTAAGCGTTGATTAAGTTTCTTATTAGGAAAACCTTACAATGTTTGTAGTATTTATATACAAGCTTGCAAACATGTAAACATGTAGAATTACCCTTATTTGTTCAATCCATACTGTTTATAAATGGAAAGTTACGAGTTATGCTTTAAGAAACTTGCCATCTTTCTAAAGGAACCAACTTTCAACAATACTCTCGTCAGTTTTCACTTTGAATTGATTTGTATTAATAAAATATAGAAATAAAGTATTGAACAGTATTTTGTACTTAAAGGTCAGATATGGTTGAGCCATTCACTAATGGATGGAGGAGTTAAAGATCGGTATGTTCTGACTGTAACAGCTATAGACTCTGGTACACCAATACAATCTGGTCTGACTGATGTTACTATTAATATCATAAAGAACTCTAGACCCAATGTTGGTAGTTCTTATATGTTTATGATCCCAGAAAACCGATATGAGGGATTTTATGTCGGAAGAGTTGAAGCTGTAGATAACGATTCTAAAATCACACATCTTATTAATGATTCAAAAGGTGAAGTAGATATTATAGCACTCACGGGGCAAGAGTAGGTAGATCTCCAGAATACCACTCTATGAGAAAACAAATATTCACAACGTATTATGAATTCCAAAAGAGTTACATTGTGTTAAACGTCAGTACTAAAATCAAAAATCATATGGACTGAAAAAATGCAAAACGGAATTAAGAATCTGCGTCTTAAGCGCTGAATAAATTATTCCTGATATATAAGATATAATTATGCCTAGAAGACGAGAGTGAGTTTCATTTATATTACTGTTTGGAAACTTTCATGATTATTCATCGTGGTTTATCATCTTTTACAGTTCCATTTAAAATCGACCAAACATCTGGTGAAATATTTTCTACTAAACAAATAGATCGAGAAAAGAATGAGAAGTTTCAATTCAAGGTGTTTGTAGTGGATAGTGGTGTACCAGCGTATACTGTGTCCACTGCAGTTACAGTATCAATAGTAGACGTTAATGACGAACCTCCTAGGTTCAGGGATGGCGACTATACTGTTCATATACAAGAAAACCAAATTATTGAATATTTGCCATTAGTAAGTTACTCTTATTCGTCAAGTTATCCAATATTGGAAAGAATTTCTTCGACTGTTTTCGCCCAAAGCATCTCTGTTGGCTTGCTTGACGTGAAATCGTATTTTTGAATTTTTTCTCCATTTTTTGCTCATGGACCCTAAAGCCTGATGTCTTTGTGTTTAAAAGGTACCTAACATAACTGATGATGATGCAACTGAGGAAAACAGACAATATAGTTTCTCAATAGATGACAAAAACAATGAGTTTACCGTTAATGAAAACAGTGGATTGATCTCATTGAAAGTACCCAGAATGTATGATTGTGAGAAAGACAGAAGTTACAAATTTGATGTAAGTTAATCTCTTACCATAGAGCCTAGTTGAATCTAATTGAATTCAGAGAGAAAATCTACAAGTCAGTAATGACCAATAGATGCTTATGGTTTCACTGTTAGTCGTCCTGGCCAGAACAACGGTTTTAATTGAATGTCGATGATTTGAGTATGTGGTAATGTTAAGCATTGTTGCATTATTTCGTCTTTAATTCAGCTGAAAGTTATTGATAGTAATGGTTTAAGCTCTAAACAGACGGTGACCCTGGTTATAGATGATGTAAATGACGAAGCTCCCGTAGTTATGGATGGATTCAATTTCACTTTACACCCTTCCACTATAAAAGGAGAAAACGTTGGGAAAATCATTGCCAGTGATTTCGATTGTTCTGAAAAGAATCAAAAACTAACGTTCAGTTTAAAAAAAGGTGGTCTTGGTAAATTCAGTATAAATTCTAATACAGGTAAAGTATACCCTCTCTCATTGATCTTATTAAGTTTATCGCTGGCTTTTATAACTTTAACTTTTGCCAAGTACAAATGGAAGTTATATATACATAGTCTTTAAATCATTGCAAAGCTCAATAGCAATGTAGATTACATTAAAACATGCAAATATAATGAATAGGGTCCAGAGATTTGATGTTGGTTGTTGACATCAATTAAATTTTAGGTGATATATCAGTAGCGGATTCTCTGATGTCTCCTCCATATCAAGATGCATATGATCTGTATGTTGAAGTTCTGGATTCGGGAAACCCTCGACTATCAACAGAAGTAACTGTTAGGGTCCATGTACCAATGAATAAAGCTCCAGCCATCCCACAAGTTGAACATTTACAAATGAAAGAAAATACTGTTCCACCAACTATTATTGGTAAAATATCAGCAAATGATAGCCAAGAGATAGCCACAGGTCAAATTCAATACTTCATGAAAAATAATTCTGGTAAGTTGTACTACTATTACTGTTTTAAATTTGGATACTGATGAACATCCAAACAATTCTGAGGTGTAACAGAATATATCGTATTCTTCTCAAGATTAATGATTCTCCGACCATTGCTTTCAGAAGAGGTAGTGCCAAACCCACTTTTCCGTCCTCGAACCGGCATCGGATCAAATCAGTTGATATATATATAACCATTTTTTTATACCCTAATTTCTGTTTAGTGCCTTTTAATGTGGAAAGAATGACTGGATTTATCTCGGTGTTGACAGATGTAGACAGCGAATCAGTGGATCAGTTTCAGTTTTTAGTAGAGGTGGTGAAGCAAGGTTACCCTATATTAACTTCAACATGTTCAGTAATAGTAGAAATCATTGACACTAATGATAACTATCCAGTATTTAATTCACCCGGTGGTTATACCGGATTTGTTGATGAATATACTGAAAGCAAGGAACCAGCAACGTTTATTCATTTGGTAAGAAAGACTTTTCCTGTTCGAATTTTGGAGAGAAACATCGAAAATAAATCAAGTAAAACATTGGTTTGGGTCGCATTACATAAATGAGGTTGTTTTTTAAATCAGACCAACTTTCCATCATTTTGGACTATCACGTCTTTGTTAAAAGGATTCAAATTTAATCTACACTTTCAATATTTCTTAAAAATATAATTCATTCATACATTTATATTCTAGCACCCCCTGATCTGCCTCGGGTGTTTTCTCCGTGGTATTCGAAGATACCCATACGGATTCATATTGCTATACATGTATTTAATTTATACCCTGTATATGTATTCTGTTGCTACATTCACAGAACCCAACAATATATGTTAGTGATGATGATGCTACCTCAGAAAATAGAGATATAAAACTACGATTAATTGGGAGTGTTGTATTTGAAATAGATGATACTGGAACCGGTCTCAAAGTTCTTAATCCGGGATCTTTAGACGCCGAAAATACAGCAAAATATAATTTATTGGTAAGTGCGAATTTTGATGGTTTGATTTGTCCCTCCTTGTTAATTCCATGGGGTTATATATTATGAGGAAGGGAGAGTCATGTCTTTGGTAGTGCTCTACACCATAACGGTTAACAAGAAAATTGTCGTTCTAAATGTGACCCTAGTTTGAAATGCTTTGCAAAGATGTCCTGCCCTGTGGATCAATATAATTTGACCCTCTTATGATCTTTAGGTTTGTAGTGCGATTGACTTGAATACTTTTCAGTTAGAAGCACGAGATCAAGATGGAGAAGGTCTTTCAACGACAACAAATATAACCATCTACGTTAAGGATATTAATGACCATGCTCCAATATTTGACCCCATAGAAAACATCAGCTTATCGTATTTGACTCCCATTGGTACCAAAATTGGTGTAGTTACTGCCACAGATCCTGACTATTCTGAACAAAACAACAAGATAACTTACATGTTGAGAGATGGCGGACATGGGAAATTTGACATTGATCCCGATTCAGGTATAGTTATGCATACGGTAAATTGTCCCCTTGACAGCTCGGGCCTCTCATCTGTCTCCACCTTCCACATAAAATTAAATGGACAAATTTACGGAAATTTCTGGCCGAAAAGTTGACCACATATCTTCCATTTTCCCCGTTATCCATACAAGCTACTAGGCGAGGAATAGTGATGCATTACACAAAGAACTGAAGAAACATTATAGTGCACACTGCCCTATCTGTTTGAGTTGCTTGTATGCTTATTTTTGCAGGCGATGTTTTAGTTGCTGGTAATTTAGCCAACGAACCTTGTTTAGAAGTATATACTCTTTCAATACTGGCAATCGACAATGGTTTCCCAAGAAGGTCTGCCAACAGCTCACTGTATATAAAAGTACCGACAAACAAGCCACCGATAATAGACCCGATTATAAAAATAACGGTATTGGAAAATGAATTTCCAGAAACCAATATAGCCCAAATCAATATTGAAGATCCAGATCTTATTGTCAATAAAGAAGAATCTATAGAGTTTTACATGGATGACATTGGAGGTAATCTATTTGCTTTTTATTACGGACTTTATGGCCACGAACAGTTTTTGTCGAAGATTAAAGTCTTGGCGCCGCCGAATAGTTCAGCATACATGTATCTGATAAGTAGGTTTATAATGTTCGTCTTGAGAAATCTTGAAGCAGTTTCACGAAAAGACGGGTTTGGGAAGGACATTCGAAATTAGAAGTAACAAAACAATGGTCACAATATTATTGTTCTAAAGGAGCATTTTGTTATTTGTTCTTGTAGCACCATTTGAACTTGACAAATATAGTGGAATGCTAAGAACAAATGGGCCAATAGATAGGGAAGTGGTAGAACACATGACCTTTATGGTACGGGTAGTGAATGATGGTGCACCACGGTATACAGCGTCATCTATGGTAACAGTATCTGTCAATGATACCAATGACAATCCACCAATCTTCTCATCTCCTACTGGTTACCTAGCCTTGATACCAGAAAATGTTTCTCAAATGCAGCCAGGGTTTAGCGTTCCATTGGTAGGTAATTTCAACAAAAATTCTTCATAAATCATCTTTGCAACATTCTGATCTTACTGCACGTGTTTATCTGTAACTATAAAAAAATATTTAATGTCAATTTAAAGGACAATCTATGTTTTCTTTGTTTAGAATACAGAATTCAGTGTAAGTGATGACGATGTGACAGAGGACAATAGAAATATTCAGATAAAACTGGTTGGGAAAGGTGCTGATTTATTCGAACTGGACCTAGAATCTGGTATGATGAAGTTAAGACAACCATCAGCATTAGATTGTGAGATTACATGTCGTTATGAATTCAAGGTACCTCCTTTACCAATTACTGCCTATGTGTTTTGCAATCAAAGTTTATTTCACCATACTTATGAGATATGTGAACTCAAACTGCTTTCAATTTTCTTCCACATTCATCAGCACGCTTCTTTATTACTCCCATCTCCATAGTAAGTAAGAAATTCAAAAATATAATAAGGTGCCGTCCAGATTATGAACGAATGCTGAGTGCTCAACTTACGGGCAGTGAGCAAAGCATAACGCAAATGGTAAACGCTCCGAAAGAGTCCTATCCACTAAATTCCATAGAGTGCTTAAACTGCTTAAGCTTAATGTAAAGCAATGTGTCACCATAATGGCTTTATGGCAACTCGTAAAATTTAGCACTTTAAAGTAAGGTTTAGTAAGTAATCTATGCGATTACTATTTAGTAAAGTTTAGTGTGAAATCTAATTTTATTTATTCATTCTGTAGTTAATAGCAACTGATCAAAATGGCGATGGTCTTTCAACGTCTACCAACTTAACTGTAGTGTTAATAGATGAAAATGATCATTCACCACGGTTCCTAGATAACTATACATTTACTATTAGTCCATTGACTACTAAACTTGGTTTTATTGGTAAAGTAGCAGCTGTTGACGATGATGCTACCATCCAAAATAATCAGATCACCTACCTTTACAAATCTGGTGGTTTTGGGAAATTCTTTGTTGATTCTGAGACAGGTATTTTGTTTTTAATAACACAATGTAGTAAATCTTAAAAGCTTTGGAATAGAAGTTGTTATATTTTGAATTTATTTGATATAATTATTGGGCTATCGAGTTCAAATTCTGATCACAAAGTGAAACATCAAATACAATGAGTATACCACCCCTTTTCGAATTTCATTCAGTCAGTCCGAATTGCACAAAATCACTGAGGTATGCCTTAAGCGACCTAGTCCGCTGCTGCATCCGATGCTTTTACTAAATACTAAATAATTTTTTAGGTGAGATCATATTAATCGATTCACTCAATCGTCATCCAAAATATGACCACTACAAGTTGGTGGTTGTTGCCCAGGATAATGGAGTACCAAAGCGGATGGCTGTTACTACTGTTAACATCAATGTACCAGTCAACCATCGTCCATGGATGACTACATCTAAACATGATATTACGCTACCAGAGGATATAGAAGTTGGACACATGATAGTCAATATAAAAGCTAAAGATAAAGATAAGCATCAGATACTGACATATCATTTAAAAGAACAATTTACTGGTAAGTATACATTTATGAAATATATAATTATTATTTCAACAGTTGTCAAGCTCAAGTCTATTTTCGATTCCTTATATCAAAGCATCAACAATGGGCGCATATTTCGACATGTTTTTGGTAAACGAGGAAATCAAATATTTCTGTCAGAAAATTGAACTCGAGAATTTGGAGATTTTGCAATCGTCGTAGCGATTCAACAGATTTTCTCAGATACCGCTGGTTTACAGCAATAAAATGAAGTTCTTTCAAATTCTACAAACCACAGACTTTCTTTGGAAGTTATATTATCATATTTCAAACAGTAATTACCAATGGTAATCACCTTTGACCTTTACTGTATAATTCTATATCTATATTTAATTGCAGTTCCATTTTATATAAATGCTACTTCTGGTTGGCTGGTTGTTAAAGCTCCACTAGATAGAGAAATACGAGAATTTTATACCTTACATTTAATAGTTAAAGACAATGGAGATCCAGTGTTAACTAGTAATGCCGTAGTCAAGATAAGAATAGAGGATGTCAATGATCATTTCCCTCGGTTTCAAGGGGGTAACGTGTTTCAGGGTTTTGTACATGAAAATGAAAAGAATGAAAGAACACCTCAACGTGTTAACCTGGTTAGAACACTTTGAATATTTTACTAATTTGTATTCAAGAAAAGAGCAGTTATGGTGGTTGACTGGTTATTAAAACCATTGGATCTGATGGGATCGGGCTAGTTTTAATACATAATAGAAATCAGAACATGACTAATGAAAACAATAATTTTAATTAGAGCATCTAACAAGGCATATCTCTCAGATTCTGTCCTCGGTTCTAAATTCAATAAATAAACCCAGTAATAACGATCTCACAGAAAAAATCCTAAAGGACATTATAACACCTGTATTCAGAGACCACCTAAGGGGACATTCAAAAACAGTTAAGAGAATAGGGAACTTTTGGGGTCATTTGTTTTCTCTTAATGTGTCTAGTATTGTATTGGCATAACATTTATAACTAGTATGCATGAATATGTAAAATATTTATTACATTAAACTTTTGATGGGATATTTTAATGCCAAATTATTTCAGGAGCGGAATATTACTGTTATTGATGACGATGCTACACCAGCTAACAGAAGAGTTAAACTATATCTACATGGATTAGGTAGCCAACTGTTTCAACTTAATTCTAAAACTGGTCAGTTAATAACCAGTAATATAGCCAATATTGATAGAGAGATCCATGACTTCTTTCATTTTAAGGTAGGTGTGGTTGATTATCATTAATTCAAATGATGTATAACTTTAGCTTTAGATTTAGCATGTGTACCGTGCACACTTTTAAGACATATGGCTTTGTGATTTTGGATACAATGATGAGAAAAACACTTTTTATACGCCCACATAGAAATGTGGACGTATATTGTTGTCGCCCCTGTCCGTCGGTCCGTCGGTCCGTCGGTCCGTCGGTCCGTCGGTCCGTCTGTCAACAATTGTTTGTGGACACTGTAGAGACTACAGTTTTTATTGGAATTTCTTGAAACTTGGTATACTTGTTTATAATCACTCAAGGAAGAACCCTATCGATTTTTGTATGATTCCGAAAAAAATTCCTGGAATTCTTGGACTTTGAATTTCAAATTGTTCTGTTTGTAAACAAAAGCTTGTGGACACTGTAGAGACTCCATTTCTTTATGAATCTGTTTGTAACTTGGTATATTTGTTTATTACCATCCAAGGAAGACCCCTATTGATTTTGATATGATTCTGAAAAAAATTCCTGGAATTCTGGAACTTGGAATTTCGAATGTACTGTTTCTCATCCGTCTGTCAACAATTGTTTGTGGACACTGTAGAGACTACAGTTTTTATTGGATCTTCTTGAAACTTGGTATACATGTTTATTACCATTCAACGAAGACCCCTATCGATTTTGGTATGATTCCGAAAAAAATTCCTGGAATTCTTGAACTTTGAATTTCAAATTGTTCTGTTTGATAACAAAAGCTTGTGGACACTGTAGAGACTCCATTTTTTTATGAATCTTTTTGTAACTTGGTATATTTGTTTATAACCATCCAAGGAAGAACCCTATTGATTTTGATATGATTCTGAAAAAAATTCCTGGAATTCTGGGACTTGGAATTTCGAATTGTACTGTTTGTCATCCGTCTGTCAATAATTGTTTGTGGACACTGTGGAGACTACAGGTTTCATTGGATTTTCTTGAAACTTGGTATACATGTTTATTATCATTCAATGAAGACCCCTATTGATTTTGGTATGATTCCGAAAAAAATTCCTGGAATTCTTGGATTTGAATTTCAAATTGTTCTGTTTGTAAACAAAAGCTTGTGGACACTGTAGAGACTCCATTTCTTTATGAATCTTTTTGTAACTTGGTATATTTGTTTATTACCATCCAAGGAAGACCCCTATTGATTTTGATATGATTCTGAAAAAAATTCCTGGAATTCTGGAACTTGGAATTTCAAATTGTACTGTTTGTCATCCGTCTGTCAACAATTGTTTGTGGACACTGTGGAGACTACAGTTTTTATTGGATTTTCTTGAAACTTGGTATATATGTTTATTATCATTCAATGAAGACCCCTATCGATTTTGGTATAATTCCAAAAAAAATTCCTGGAATTCTGGGACTTGGAATTCGAAGTTGTTCTGTCTGTCTACAATTGCTTGTTGGCACTCTTGAGACTACAGTTTTTGATAGATCTCTTTGAAACTTTGTTTTTATATGCCCACATAGAAATATGGACGTATATTGTTGTCGCCCCTGTCTGGAATTCTGTGACTTGGAAAAATTCCTGGGATCTCTTTGAAACTTTGTATACAATATGTTTATTATCACTCAAGGAAAAACCAATATACATTTTGGTCTGATTACGAAAAGAATTCCTGGAATTCTGTGACTTGGAAAAATTCCTGGAATTCTGGGACTTGGAATTTAAAGTTTTCTGTGTGTCGTCAATTGCTTGTAGACAATGCAGGAAGTACAGTTTTTTATATACCCAAATGGAAATTCGGAAGTATAATGTTGTTGCCCCTGTCCATCCGTCTGTTCGTCTGTCAGCCCGTTTGTTTGTGGACACTGTAGAGACTACAGTTTTTATAGAATTTTCTCATACTTGTTCATTATCATCTAAGGCAGACCCCTATTGATTTTTGTTTGATTATGAAAGAAATTCCTTCAATTCTGGAACTTTGGATTTCAAAATTTGTTCTGTCTTTCAACCATTTCTTGTGGACACTGTACAAACTATATTCTATAAACTAAAAACTTCTTTAATACCAACCAAGGAAGAAGAAGATTTTGGTAGGATTCCAAAAAGAATTCCTGGAATTCTGGGAATTTCAAATTGTTCTGTTTGTCAACAAATGCTTTTTGATTTTTTTACTGAATGCAATACAATATAGTTAACTTCCAAGTTCCTTGTAAATCAGGAACCAGCTGTAATTGGACTTTTACTTTTACAATCAAAGCTATCAGTGGGCGTATGTTACCTTGCCTGGCAAGCTATCTTTTTAATTATCTTAAACTACAGCATATATTGAATACATATATATTGAATGTGCTATTAAATTGCGAACACTATTGGGTTGAAAGTAAGGGACTGTAATATCATGATTATGTTTTAAGTGGTTATCGAAAGTGTACATATTACAATATGCTTAACTTTTTAAATCACATTTAAAGGACATTAAATGTGATGAAAGTCATTGTTGAAATTTAACAACCTTTTAAAGGGGTAATAGGTCCTAGAATGAACATATAATTTGAAAATTTTTAACTTGGCCAATATTGGTTCTTTTCATAAGTAAATATGTCTTACCTGCTGCCATAAATAACCTAAAAAATAAATAAATATCCACAAAACTATCTATAAAAATGAATTTGATTATTGAAAACGCTTAATAAATTGATTCAGTGTTTTTCAAAAACAGCCTGGTTTTGTAAGTTTACCAGATCTGAAGTATTCTGTTACTTTATGACACCAGGTAAGTTCACTAGTGAATAATACTCAAATTGACCATTCTAAAGCACCAAAATGTTCATGTTAAAACGCAGTCGACTCGTTTAATCGAGGT
Organism: Nipponacmea schrenckii; assembly: GCA_030562195.1. Classification (NCBI taxonomy): domain Eukaryota; kingdom Metazoa; phylum Mollusca; class Gastropoda; family Lottiidae; genus Nipponacmea; species Nipponacmea schrenckii. Next base: position 38,109,310 of record JAUJPP010000003.1, on the reverse strand, counting down.
AGTAATTCAAAATGGTTGTGTTATTCCCATATAAGAATCATACGTATCAACGAATTGATATTGTAGGTGATAGCTGTCGACGGTGGAATTCCATCTAAAACATCGACAGGAACAATACTAATATCAGTAGTGGATATTAATGATAATCACCCCAAGTTTCTCTCATCATCATTTGAATTTGATGTAGCTGAAGATATAAAACCTGGTGGAGTTATAGGTCGTGCTCTAGCTGTAGATAAAGATGCTACTCAACCTAATAATCTGTTGCTGTATCTTTTGGAAAATGAAATGAGTGGAAAATTCAGACTCGACATCAATACTGGTAGGAAAAAATACATTTACAAATACTGTTTTCTTGAAAAGGTTTTTAAGTATCAGAACGTTAAAACAAAAGGGCTTTATATCATAATTATGATTTCAAGTACATTGCAAATGGCTTCAAACAGATGTATATACAAACCATAAAATAATTAAAGATTTCTTCGAAATATAGTATTTACAATATAGTTGATACTTTGATCGTGTAAAAAGGTATTGAAATCAAAATTTATGTACAAAAGTAACAACAGTAATGTTGTCAAAGCAGTGTGTTTATAGTCTACTTCTACTTTTAGGTACAATCCATGTATCAGAAGGATTCTTTTCTCAGCCTCTGAAACCAGTGTATAAGTTCAATGTCACAGCACGGGATCTTGGTTTCCCTGCTGGATTAACTACCACGGAAGTCACACTTAGGGTGCCAAATACAGATTTCGCGCTCAAGGACACTAGGAAACCAAAACAAAGAGTCATGGTACTTCCAGAGGAGATACCAATCGGTTCGATTATTGGTAGACTCGAGCCTGAACTGGAACATCCAGTCCAAAACATTCAGGTGGATCCAGCACAAAAACCGACAGGTAAATGATCTATGCTTTAAAAAATATACTCTGTTCTTAGCCATACTTAACGTCTATAGTCTGCAAACAAACCGAAGTATTTAATGGCTTAATGGGCTATAACCTTTACCCATTTGTGGCACCAATGCATACATTTCTTCCATCCCCTTTAACTAAATAAAATAAGACGCAGTGGAGAGTTAAATTAGGAAATGATTAACTAGTAGGCATTTTTAATTAGAAATGTGATAACATGATTATGTTATTGTAGCTAAGGCTATGTACGAATCTGCTTGCAGGAGCTATGTCATTTCTGGTTAACTATTTCTCGAATTCCAGGAACAACAGGCTTCGGAGGAAAAATTAGAATGTTCCAAACAGAAGTTAAAATTGTCCCCGATACCCTTCAAACTATGCATCCCGCTAAATATTATTAAGAATATAAAATTATAAGAAGAAATATTTTATTTTACAGTGCCATTTGATGTTAAACCTAATGGAGCAATCATCACTACCGATAGAATTGATAGAGAAACTGGAAAACCTTATTATAACTTTAAAATCCTTACACTCTACAACTGTACACCTCCAATTAATACTGTTCGTGATGTAACAGCAATTGTTAATGATATTAACGATAACGCACCAGTCTTTCCTCTGGAGAAATACACCTCAACTATCTCCAAAGACTTCCCAAAAGATACTGTTGTTGCAACACCTATTGCCTTTGACGAAGTTGATGAACGACCATCTTCCTATAGTTACTCTATCTCTGGTCCTCAACCAGAATATTTAACTATCAATAAAACAACCGGAATCGTCCGAACTACTGAATTGGTAAAGAATATAGCAACTCCTCAAATTGTGTCCTACACAGTGACAGCTCGGGATAATCAAAACCCCACTTTACACGCTCGAACGAAGCTAAATTTACACATAATGCCTCTAAATATTACTAAAGACAATTGTAAAGAACTTGTATAGTGTATCATGAACTTAAAGCAATTCGTACTTGTTAAAATATAACTTGATATCATTATAAAAACTGTAAAATGTTTCGTTCGTGTTAAAGTTCTTAGGCCTTATAAGTATGCCGGTTCCAACAGTGCCCTTTGTGCTTATAAATAATTGACTATGAAATCAAAAGACTTAATAATGTCATTAATTTTCGCATATTTGAGCAATAAAGTGTCAGATTTTTCCTGCAGCTCTAAGTTTATCAAAGAGCTCAACTTGTTTCAGAAAAGGAATTAACTCGGGATCTCGCTCAGAGCTCTGGTCTTCTAAATCCCTTTCATTGATACCCTTATCAGGTGTAGCTAACTCTTCATTCACTATCCTCAAAATATCAAACCGACGTATTTTCTTTAAAGCCATTTTCAAGTCTTCAATTTTTGTTCTGGTATGATATCGCTGCCATCTTTTCAAGGCTTGTTTCGCCAATATCTCATCACTTTCTCGTGACTCGTTAATTTTGCTGATATCTTTTTCTATGGTATGACAGCCTCGAGCAGGGAAGAAAGGTAAATTTCTGTAAAGTTTCATCCAGTCTTTTTCAATATTGTCCGCGATAATTCCACAAACTGTATTGATAGGTCCTGAAATAAAAAAAAAGTAGACTTTATAAGGTATGTCAATCATAGCAAATTTCGTTATACCTATATAGATTTGTTGGGTGGTGAATGGCTCAGTGGTTAGCGAGTTGGACTATCGTCTGCTAGGCGACTAGGTGCCGTGGGTTCGAATCCCGATCGGTGCGAGGAAATAAAAATAGGTCTGATTCCTAGGCCCGTGCTTTCCCGGAACTACGAGATAGTAGTTTCCCCTCTCTAACTCAATTACTAAAGTTGATTGAGAAAAGTCGGACTGTGTGGTATTAATCTGCTTTACTACAGAGGCGGATATATTGAGATGTTTTGAACAACTACCCACTGAGTCTATTTAATTTTTTAATTGATCAACCTACTCAAAACATTTACATGTACTTACTTTCACCGCTCAATGGCAATTTATCTCGATTTGACTTAGGTCCAAAAGGTAAATCATAATACAGTTTCTCTGCCGAGTCGTTGGTATTTTTACATAGAGCAATTCGTCTTGCAACTTCCACAGATTGTTTTGTTTCTTCAAACATATTGACAGAGGCATTTAACTGTTCTTCAGCATCACTAAGATGCTTCTTCAGCTTCTGAACATCATCTTTAAGCTTGTCCCTGGCATTTTTCTTGTTGACTAACCAATTTATCTTATATTGAATGCCAGATAACTGCCGCTGCATTATGGGCAACCTGTCTTTCAAATCCTTCAATTCGCCCTCAATGATTTCATAATATTCAGGTAACGCGCTTGAATCCGACATTCTGCTCTCCTTTTTAATCTGGGACATCTTTTTCTCCTTAAATTCTATCGTTATGTCTAGTTCACGTATTTTCTGAATCAGTGATAACTCTTCTTCTTTTAGAGGTTTGAGCTTCTCTTCGACAAAGCGACTTTCTTCTGTGACCTTCTGTAGATCAGATTCAGCTAGATACAATTTGAATGTTAGCGAATGAAATCTCTCCTTCGACTCGCGGAGAGTACAGGTTCGTTGCTCCTTGACCTTTTCAAGTTCTTTCGCATCTGCTTTAACATAAGATCCATAATTTTCATCAGCTTTCATCCATGAATTCATCAGCAACAGGGCACCTCGGATGTTTGATACAGCATCAGCAAAAATAACAAGGAAGAGAACATTACAACAATCAGAAGTTTCGGCAAACTGTCTCACAGGAGGACAAAGATGTGAAGTGTCTAATGAAATCCGGTCATTGCCCTTAAACCTCATGAAAACTGTCTTAACATTCGAAATGTGATTTTTTATTTCGTTCCGCCATTTCTCGATTTGAAGTTCGAAATTAGCCGCTGACCCAAGATAGCCGTCTGAATTCCTATCATAAAAACTGATACAGTATTTGTCGAGATTTGTCAATAGTTTTTCACAAGATGCCACCGTATCAGACAATTTAGAAGGAAGAAATGTTTGTAGTTTGAGATAAACTTCTTTTAAGGCTATCAAATCACTTTTATTCGGACGATATTGCTTGGGTTTTCCAGCCCGAACGAATATCTCATCTACATTTGAAGCTTTGTTTAGGTCAAAGATCAAAACAGCTCTCATGACTGATTTAATAGGAGTAAGATAAGTTTCGATTTCATCATGTAATGTTTTCTGACCACCATAATATAATCTCTCTAAACGCACCAGTCGTTTGGTTAATATTTTGATTTCATTTCTCATCATTTTCCTTACTTCACGAAGATTTCTTGGTGGTGCTGCTTCTAAATGAATCACACCTCGTGGTCGTGGCATGGCAGTCAAAACATTTTCAGACATATTAAATCCAGCCTTACCGATTAAGGTAGGCATCCTGTAATCTATGACGGGGTTCAGCTGGAAAGCAAAAATGTTAATTAGCAATATTTATTTGTTATAACGGATCGTGTCTATTATGGGTTATAATGAACAACAATATAGCCATATTAAGAATAATGTTGCATTCTTTTGTTGATTTAGAACGGACAAACTGAAATTGACTGAATAAAATGAAGAAAAGTCCTCAATTTCTCTTGATTTGTCTTTATAAGAGTAAAAAATAATATCAATACATACCCTGGTAGCCATTTTAGAATTTAAAAGTAAAAAATCTAATCAATTATCCTTTAACTGTTATTTCTCAAGGCAAAGTTTTTGTTCCCATATCTCAATAGCGACCTTTCGAAATACAAACAGTATTGTATGGGAAAATGATTATATTTTAATAGAAAGGTAAACATTCTATTGACTAGCCTTACAATGCTATCTTATATTGATTGGTGATTGGTCATATTGTCAATTTCTATTCATTTCTACTATGTACCTTTATATACCGGTTTATTAGTTTGATATTATCAATATACACTAGTTCAATAACAGTGGGTTTAATACTAGTCATATCTTGTTTAAATTTTAAAATCTTTTTATTCTGTACATGTTTATATGTGGTAGATTGGGTATAATCTAGTACATGTCTGTACAGTATTATGTGTATTGAAAGATTGTTCGGCTTTCAAAGTCAACCTTTGGGTGGGCAAAATATATAAAAAAGGTGTTTTAATTTACACAAAAATGTTATTTCAATGGAGCAATAGACCGTGAAACTTTTTTACACTTAAAGAATTTTAACAAATTTTGACCTTTGTGGTATATATTTTCATTTTTTGTTAGCTTATTTATAACTGTGCCATATTGCCGGTAATTGATCACTGATATCACTAAGTTTTCAGACTTGAGAAAATGAAAATAAATTTGGATCAAAGTAGTTTCAATTTGATAGGATAAATGAAATGAAAACCATATGTGAACTATCTCGTGACAAAGTCGTACAAAACCATTCCATATAATATAGAGTTCAAAGGATATAGGTGTTATGGTATGAATATTCTAGTGATTTCCTTTCAATATTTTATAATCCATATTGATCGTTTAGTATTTTACACTCGAGTCAATGTTTCTAATGGTGTACATACACACTCTAAACAATTGATCCATTTCTTATTTTATGAAAGGATTTGTCACTAACCAACCGAATTGTATATCAAACAAAGTTGAATGCATTTCACATTAAAAATTGTCACAGTGCGCTTTAATAAAATAAAGCGACCCTCGAAAAAATCAAGACATGTGTATTTGCTGTGGATTATAATATACTTCAAGATAGTTATATAAGATCATTATTCGTGTAATATATATACACTATCTATATCATTTCGTAACATTGGACATATTTCACTTTTGTGATTCTTTAAATGATTCTTCTATTACTCTTATCATGGTTACTTGAGGCCTTTCAAAATATCTCACTCAGTTTTTAAATTCATATTGAGCTGTTATTTAGGATCACTGCTTAACATGTTGCACTGGATGAGGTCAGGTCTAGAATAAGGATGAGCAATTATGCAGAAGAAAATCTGTAATCAGGTCGACCAATATGTCGCAACTGGCATTGGGTGTCATAATTATTTATTCCAAATTCCAAAAAGACATCCAATAGATTAACGTCTATATACCAGCCCAGTTTTTTCTCCGTACAATACAATGCTGATATAGATCAGTGAAGCTTAAAATGGATTGTTAACAATCCAATTTTCAATGGAAAGTCTGTGGTTCTCAAAATTCCAAAAGTGTTTGGTGACAAGACTAAGAGCAAAATTTGTGCGTATCGAATAAGGCCTTCGCTATTAATGACAGTTTAGGTGGAGTGTAGGAACCATCGACGTTTGATTTAAAAATTGCTCCAATACGCATTCAAGTTTTAGAAAACCTCACTACAATCCTGTTAATTTACAAAATATAATTGATTCTTACTACTTTTCGCTATAGAAAATATCACAGAAGTCAACTAAGAAGAGATATGACATGAGCTGGTGTACCAGTTTTAGATGTAATATAATCACCTTCTGAACAGGGCCATAACCAATCAGAATTTAATACGGCATCAAGGGTGGGTCTTGCCTGGGGATTCGGATGAAGAAGACTGCGGATCAGGCTCTGGCATTGTTGATTAACTACTATTAAATCATCTAAAGGAATGGCGATTTGATGCTTTAGTTGTTTCCTGATCATAGCAATAAGATCTGACTCATCGAATGGCATCTTTTCACAAACCAGGATATAGAGGATACATCCCAAACTCCAAACATCGTTTTGTTTCGGATCGTAAGGTATACATTGAAGAACTTCTGGTGAAGCGTAGGCTGCACTCCCACAGAAGGTTTTACTGAACGTTTCACCACTACTTTCTACTTTTCGAGTGAACCCAAAATCACTCAATACTAATGATAAATCACTTCTTACTAGAATGTTTTCAAGTTTCAAATCGCGATGCACAAAGCCTTGTTGGTGAAGATACTGTACAGCTGATGTTATTTGTCTAAACATGACTTTCGCTTCTTGATTATTAAAGGCACCATGATCTTTAATGTAAGATAAAAGATCGCCCAAAGCTGCAAATTCCATAATAAGAATATTTGCATAAGGAAGAACAATTATTTCACTGTATTTTATGATATTTGGGTGGTCGAGTTTTATAGCTGCAGTAAGTTCGTGAGACAAATGACTGGATGTATGCTTCCGTTTTATAATCTTGGCTGCATACATTTCACCATCCACAGTCTTTTTCACAATCCTGACCCGAGAATAACTACCGTTTCCGATTTCCTGGCCTAACATGTATCCCTTTTCAGCAAAAAGCAATACGAGTTGTTGTAGGCCTAACCGTTGTTTCTTGGGTTCCCTTGGTCTCCTCCTCTTCACTTGCTTTCGATACAGAACAGTAACGGGGTCGGAATATTTTCGATTTTCTCTCTTAGTATCACCAATTCCAGGTTCCATTCCATTATGGTCTATTAGCCGAACTGTTGAGTTAGTTATTATTCCAATTTCGGAGCAGAAAGTGATTTTTGGTCTTAAACTTTGAAAAAATTGACGTATATTTTGAAGTACATTAGATCTAATTCTTGGATTGAAGACATCTTGTTTAGGATAATGATTTTTTTTTCGGTTTAAATCTTCAGAATTATTTCTTTTCATAGAAATAAACTTTAAAAAAAACGAAAAGAAAAAACGCTTATACAGAAAACAAGCTGCTAAATACTTGAAAATTACCTCCACCGTTGCACAGGATCTGTAAAGACCACGACGTTTTGAGTTTTCAACAATGTATTATGATGACGTTATATCAAAAGGTATTACGTTTACTACAATACAAACTCGCCAAGGCTACGTTTGTGACATCACAGATATTATATGAGTTTTTTAAAGAGATACTGCGACTTAGCATGAATATAGGATTTTAATTCTCAAGAATGGTCCATATATATTCATCAGTGAAATTCGGGTGTCATAAAGTTATAGAATCCCTTAAAATTTGGAAAACTCACAAAACTAAGTCATATTTTAAAAACGCTAAATCAATTTATAATCAATAATCAAATGCATCTTTATGGATAATTACATAGATTGTTGGATATTTATTTATATTTTATATTATTTATGGCAGCAGGTTTATTTTCTGATGAATAGAGCTCTTATTGGCCAGGTTTAAAATTTTCAAATTTAATGTTCATTCCAAGACCTTGTATCCCTTTTAGAACATGAATGAATTAATCTAGACGCTGAAGAGTGTGTGGTCTTTTAGAACACATTTAGCAGTAAGTGCATAGCCTATATACTGGTAACTGACTTTAAGAATACGACTTATATCCCTGTGTTAGAAGCCATTATAGAAATATTAACAACCATTTTCACTTAATTAGGCAAGTCTGATAGTGTTCTTTATTGTGGGAACTTTTTTTTAATTTGGATTTTTTCTTTTATCCGGCTAGATTTTAAATTCCAAAGTTCTGGTTGTTTCATCTCGCTTACAGTGGCACTAAGATTTAGGAGATTTTAAAAAATGGAGTTTCCTCCCTTTAACTGAAAAATGGTTTTATTAGTTACAAACTGAGGGACTCGAAATTCAACCTTCCTACAACTTTTTCCAGAAATCTCTTTGAAAACTTTCCAATTTATCACATGAAAGTTTGCCCAATACTTGGTTTCTGTACATAAATTCAATATAGCATGACAAAGAAAATTTAGAACTAGTCAAAATGAAAGGAAACCACTACCGGATATCAACATCCACTTGACTGTCACTACACCAAAAACGATTAGCTTTGAAAATAACCTTTCGCCAATAAAATTCTCATTATCTCAGAAATTCTGAGAGAAAATGCAATTTTAGACATCAATTTCCAAATCTAGACCAGAAAGAAGTCTAAAATGGGCTTGCAAAATCTCCTAAGGAAGAGAAAAAGAGAATTTCTAAAAATAGAACGGACTAAATTCGTATACAACCAATAGCATAAAATTTGTTTTGTTTTGTTTTTTTTTTTTAGAATTGACTGCATAATTTGTGATAGGAGATGAAAAGTCTCCTCGAAAGTCCTATTAAAGAGACGTGATTGCGTTGGATAAAGAGTTACTTCCCTGGGACTACATAAATGTGTTTTACTCATTTATTGATTCATACCATACATTCCCATCATAATTAATTAACAAAATATACAATTTTATACCAATAATTATTAATAACATTCATCATAATCACTAGTCAAATACATCACCTTCAAAATTAATACCCCATATTTTCTAGGTCAAACATTATAAATAACACTCCTCACATTGGGTAATAAATGCAGGTATTATAGAATACAAATTTAGTTTCTGAGAATGGCAGACCAAGAGAGTAATTACCAATGTGTTGGCCACCATGATTTTATAAAGGAAATAATAATAATAAAATCATTTTGGTCTGAGAGTAAAGCCTCTTTGCAGAATTTTCAAAAAGTTTTCAAAACATAACCTACAAATAATTGTCCTTCGGTTGGTTCATATCCCTTTTAACTATCTTAAGGAATATACTAGTCAAGTCCTTCTGAAATTACAAGAACCACATGTCAGAAAAGAAATTGGAATGTAAGCTAACTTTTCATTCCGAAAAACATTGTGTTATTCCTTAAAATATCTAAAATATGTTATCTATATTCATGTCTCTACTTGAGCAAACTGAATATTTGACCAAGTGTTAATTAAAATGTAACATACGAATACCGGTAATAAATTAAGCAGTTGGTTATGGTTTTAGTATTTTGCTCAATATTAGTAGTTAAAACCATCAGAAAAGTAGAAGACATATTCTCTACAATAACATGTTTATTTTGCTTATTCAGTTATTTACTTGCACCTAAATCAAGAACAAACTCTAAAAAATTATAAAACTTTAAGGATAGTTATTGCAGATGGATTTATTTAGTGAAAGATTTCTCTAGAATTTGGTGTAAAATACTTAATGCCCCTTTTAGAGTCTCTGATATAAATACAAAAGTTTAAATAAATCTATTTTGAACAACAGATACATAAAATCACTGACAACATAACACACTTTAAGTTACCATTACAAATCTTCTGAGTCACTCAATATGTTGATGTTCTTGCCATAATGTTTTCACTTTTTCAATAGCATTTTGTCCATACTGACTTTTGATGAACATATTAGATGAACATAAAATTACAAAGATCCATGCACACCATAATAAATAATCTGGTTCAACAGTGGGTACAGAACTTAATGGTCCTATATAGTCTACATCTTCTACTAAAACTGACTTGTTTGGTTCCAAACCTACAATAATAATGTAATTATTATCCAATAGGTATTTGATGGCTACAAAAATACTTGGAATGAAAATAAGTAACGCTCAAAATAAAGCAACAATAGTACGGATTGTTAAAAGTAAATCTACCATAGATGCTTAGTAATCTCCAGGTTGGTCCAGCTTTTTTGGTACCGATAACAACAGCACTTTTACCTAATCACTTGGAGACAAAATAGTCTGTTGCTTTGCAACTTTGTAAATCCAGAAGACTGACACATAAGTTTTCCCATTTACTTCTATCCTAATGAACAAATAAAAGACAAGAGTGACTACATACCTGTTACATTCATAACAAATTCTACTAATTTTTCAAATGATCTGTCTGTTTGATTAAATCTTATAGCTGATCTTGAAGAATGAAATACCATTATGTTGGGTACAGCAACTGTTCCAAATCTTGCATTTAAACTGAAAAGACATGATTCAAATTCAAATTTTTTTACCTGCAAAAAACATAGAGATTATAACAATGAAATATCAAAGAATTAAACAACTTATTTTATTTTCACACAAAAGAGATATATTTTTTGGCATCTTTATTTAAGGGGTACTTAGTTTACAAACCAAGTCCCACAACAGTATCAAGTTTTTCAAAAGTCATATGCTTTTACATTTCTATAATTTAAAGCTAACAAATATTATCAAACCTACTTGCTAAAATGTACAGCATCAACAGCCAAGACATCCAACTGTATAAACGTTCGACCTAATGCATTAAAATTGGCAGCAGTCCTGGCACAAAATTTACACCATGGTGCATAAAACATGATTAAAATACAATCAGTAGAATCATTCTTTTTATTAAAGGCCAAAAAATCTAATAAAACTGAACTGTTTACGAGTCTAACAACGGCAGTTGTATTTTCAGTCACATTTCTACCAGTGCAATTAAATTTCACTCGCTTTCCAATATCAGTCACATTTTTCACAAGGCTTTCTGTATTGTTTACTAAAAAAGTATTGTCTTGTGTCATGTTCACGTATTCTGTGGACTCATTTTTATCTTTGGCCACGTTTAATCCTTCTTGAAACTCTTGTAACACTGGATTGAGCCAACTTTTGATAAAATTTGTCAATGAAAACACTTTTGAGGTATCCTTTTGAGTGTTTATAGAAACTGACTCGTCTATTGTATCCTCCAATGTAGACAGTTGTTCATCTGTTTTGTGATCACAATCAGATGGAGATTCACCATCCTCCAAGTTCTGTTTTAAGACAGCTGTTTCAGCAACAGTCTGTGTTACAACTGAATCTACAGGCGCATCACTGTATTCATCTTTATGATTATGAGGATCATTTCTATGATGTACTTCTTCAGCATCTTCAACCACATGTGAATTGCTGTCCTGACTGTGATGAATGTCTTGTTGACTCACAGTTAACGGCAAAAGACAAATCACCACTAACATACAGCTCACCATTTTTCTGTAAAACAAGAGATTGAAAATATAGAAATTTCTGTTATTTAAAGATGGGTTGCCTCATTAATTAGAGTCAAAGTAAGCTTACTTATTGATTAATTGGGGTTTCTTATGAATAATCCATGTATTCTGAAGTTCAAAAGACATATGTGGATGTAGACATGCTTGTGGAATTCATTTGACTCTGATCTGCTTTGAAACGCTAAATTTAGACTCCATGTTTGTTCACGTGACCAAATAATATCATATGAATGAAGGCGTCTAAAAATTGATTTTGTATTTTATTATTAGTGAGTTAAAACTTATTTAAATTAATTCATAATGTTTTTACAAAATGATATTTAAACGTTTTATTGCTTTTTGCTAGAGATAATAAATGGAATACCAAAATGCCATTGTTGTTGTGGAAAATATTAAGGAATGTGAGCAATAACAACAGCGTCCGGTTACGTCATGATTTATGTACCGATTTGGCAGACTGGATGATCAAAAAAAAGATCAACGACATTTCAACGACATTTGAGACTTGATGTACATACCTATGTTAGTACCCTACCGTGGGATTTCTGGTCATAATTAGCCTAATAACGAGTTAATAAATGACCATCTGGTATTTTTCCCAGTCACTAGAACACCTCTACTTTCTATTGATATAAGTATTACCGGTCCAATTATGATATATATATATATATATGAAAATAAGGGAGGGCAACTTTAATATTGATCTTCTATATGGTCAAACATTAATGCACAATATAGTCAAAAATTAATCACAATATCTTGTATTAGTTTATTTACAAGCAATAACGTGGTAAGATAAAAAACCCATGTTATATTTGATTCAAATCTGAAACTATTCATAATCTTTTTTTTCTGTCAGTATTCAATTCAGTAAGCTATAAATGAAAGTAAGAATTTTAACAGCAATAGTGATCACAGCACAGAGCACATACTTGCGGATGACAAAGCTTTTGAGATTTTGTTGTTTGGCCAACTGATAATCTTAATTATTATAACAGGCTTTACAGTCCACAAGTGATACACTTTATATAGCCTACCATATATACTCATGACCCACATCAACCAACCCAAAATGCAAATCTGTACATTTTTTATACTATAGTCACTATAATAGACAGCATTTGACTAAATAATGCCTAACTGCCAACCACCTAAGCCTGTTTCATAAGGAGAATCAAATAGGCCTGTCTTGTAATCCTATTTATTATAACAGACTATACAGTCCACAAGTGATTTCTAGCTTTTCTGAAGGCAATTTATATACCTAGCAAAGCCGTCGAGAACGAAGCTCTCTATTATGGTAACATGTATACATGAATATGCTTCACAAGAACTTTGCACCACTGGTAGTAAAAAAAAGTGAGAAAAAAGATGGCCGCCATGGGGCTGCCATGTTTGTTTACAACTAGGTCACAGTCAATCAAGGTATTTTCGGAGTGAATATTCTGAAATTCTTAAAATAAATTACATTTCTTTCACAAACAATTATATGGATGTTTGGCACCCTATCAAAATGCATTGCGTTTAATCTTAATTTTTCCTGAATGTTCTATGCGGGATTTCCATAAACAAGTTTATCTCATATAAGAGTTGTCTTTCCTTGCCGTACAAATTGCATTGATAGGGCATGTGAATAAGGTATGGCCTTGAATGAGAGCGCAGACTAGGGCTATTGATAATAATGACAATGAATAAGCAAAATAATGTTATAAGATAGCTTGCCACTGGCAGCATTTATTTCAAATAAAAACTTTTCAGTAAGGTTACAAAAGTGGAATGAAATATTCAACCTTCCACCATATATTTTTTTCTAGGGTCTCTAGTTTCATTAAAAACTGTCAAGAATTGTACCTAACTCAACTCATTAAATATTTTTCGGTATTTTTATGATTTGCAATAGGGTTCACCCTTAATAATATTTTGATATTTTTAATTCTTAATAAGGCTCATTCTTGGTTGATATTAAACAATTTCAGCGAGTTTTGTCAAAAATGAATGTTTAGAGTGTTCACAAGCCAAAAGTTGAAAGCGATTTTGAAAACAGGCCCAATAACTGACACTAAATATTTTTCGATTTATCTGATTTTCAATAGGGTTTATCCTTGTGAGAAAACAAATACTAAAGCCAAGCTTCATCAAAATCCATTCAAAATTGTTCTTTCTAGAGTGTTTACGAGTTAAATTGAACGCGTTTTCAAAAACAAGGGCAATAACTTGTACTAAATATTTTTCGATTTTCAATAGAGTTCATCCTTGGGAGACAACAAATACTCCAGCCAAGTTACATCAAAATCCATTAAAAATTGTTCTTTCTAGAGTGTTTACAAGCTAAAATTGAACGCGTTTTCAAGAACAAGGGCTATAACTGACACTAAATATATTTCTATTTATTTGATTTATAATAGGGTTCATCCTTGGGTAAAAACAAATACTCAAGCCAAAGTTAATCAAAATCCATTAAGAATAGTTCTTTCTAGAGTGTTTACAAGCTAAAATTGAATGCGTTTTCAAGAACAAGGGCAGTAACTCATACTAAAAAAATTTTCCATTTCGCTTTTCAATAGGGTTCATCCTTGAGTTATAACACACTCTCACACCAAGTTTCATCGAAATCCATCAAGAATTGTGCCATGTAGAGTGTTTACGAGACAAAAATCGAATGCGTTTAAAAGAACAAGGGCAATAATTCATATTAGATATATTTTGATAATTTTAATTTTCAATTAGGCTCATCCCTATATCCAACAATTTCAGTGAGTTTTGTCAACATTGGTCATGAATTGTACCTTCTAGAGTATTTATTAAAAAGTTAAACCTGTTTTCAAACACAAGGGCAATAACTGACACTAAATATATTTCGATTTATTTGATTTTCAATATGGTTCATCCTTGGGTAAAAACAAATACTCAAGCCAAGTTTTATCAAAATCCATTAAGAATTGTTCTTTCTAGAGTGCTTACAAGCTAAAATTGAACGCGTTTTCAAACACAAGGGCAATAACTGATAATAAATATTTTTCGATTTAACTGAATTTCAATAGGGTTCATCCTTAGGTGATTACAAATACTCATGCCAAGTTATGTCAAAATCGCTCAAGAATTGTGACTTGTAGAGTGTTCACAAGGCAAAAATCCAACATATTTTATAGAACAAAGGCAATAATTCCTATTAAATATATTTCGATATATGCTATTTTCAAAAGGGTTCATTCTTGGGTGATATTAAACAATTTCAGCAAGTTTCGTCAAAATCGGTCAATAACTGTGCTTTGTAGAGTGTTTACAAGCTAAAAATTGAACGCGTTTTCAAAAACAAGGGCAATAACTGATATTAATTTTTTTTCGATTTGACTGGTTTTCAATAGGCTTCATCCTTGGGTGATAACAAATACTCAGGCCAAGTTTCATTAAAATCCATTAAAAATTGTTCTCTCAAGAATGCTTACAAGCTAAAATTGAACGCGTTTTCAAGAACAAGGGCAATAACTCATACTAAATGTTTTTCGATTTCGCTGATTTTCGAAAGGGTTTATCCTTGAGTTATAACATACTCTCACACCAAGTTTCATCAAAATCGGTCAAGAATTGCACGTTGTAGAGTGTTTACGAGCCATTCAAGAACAAGGGCACGAACTCATACTAATTTTTTTCCGATTTCGCTGATTTTCAATAGGGTTCATCCTTGCGTGATCATAAACACTCATATTAAGTTTCATCTAAATCCGTCAAGAATTACACCGTGTAGAGTGTTTACGAGCAATTGTGGAGGGACGGACGGACGGACGGACGGACGGACGGATGTGGGTGACGACAATATACGCCCCCCATTTCATGTGGGCGTATAAAAATAATAATTAAGATTTAACGTAAAGTGTTTTTATAGGGTACGCGACATCTATTTTAGTGTTTGTGAAAGAAATGTAATTTATTTTAAGAATTCCAGAATATTCACTTCGAGACTGCCTTGATTGACTGCGACCGGGCTGTAAACAACAGTCACCATGGCAGCCATCCTTTTTTCTCACTTTTTTTTTACTACCAGTGGTGCAAAATTCTTCTGATTCATACACATGTATACAAGTTACCATAAAGAGAGAGCTTCGCTCTCGCCGTCGAGAGAGCTGCGCTCTCATATTAGGCCTAACTATAAAATGCCTAACAGCCAAGTACCTAAGCCTGTTTCAACATGCGAATCAAATAATTATATCTTGTTTCAGCTTCTGTTTGCTTTTTCTCATAAATCTTCAAACATGTTTTCTTTCATGGCAGTAGTTTTGTTTTCATGATATACTTTTACTTCCGGTATAATTTCAGCTGGTCAATCGAGAACAAAGTGAGTAATGCCCCTTTACAACTATCGATTGGCAGACGAATCTTTTAATGAGATAGCAAATAGGCGATTTTCACAAATTATTACTGGTTGCTATGAAGTTTGTTTACTCTGTCCCATTAGTTAAGATATTTTATAGAAAGGATGTATAATTTTTATTGGGTTATATTTCGTACTTTTGTTGCAAACAAGCGTTATTTTCATCTTCATTATGAATGAAGCCATGTTCATTTTAAATTCCACGTGTCTTTCTCATTTGTGTTATTTGATTGGCTCCGATGTCTCAGTTCATAGAAATCGTCCAATCAGAATGTCGATTTGTTATTAATTTTTGCACGGTTGAGTAATCCCTTTCACGAGAAGCCGGCCGGCTCGAGGTCAAATAACTTAACAAACGCAAAGAAGGGTGGGATTAAAAATTCCTGAAATATCTTAATCAAAGTGATAATCAGGCTAAATTCTGATTTGTTTTATATAGATGGATAACGATATGAACATAGCGCACAATTTTTCTTATGTTTTCTTTTTTGAGAAAAATTGGCAAGAGGCAGCATTTTGGAAGTATATGGTTGAACGGTGGACAGATAGCTTCTTTTATTCCGTGATTTATGTGGTCCTTATTTTTGGTGGACAGTATGTCATGCGAACGCGTCAAAAGTTTGATTTGCGTTCTGCCCTTGCCATGTGGAGTGGAACTCTTGCGGTGTTTAGTATTGCAGGTGCTATAAGGACCATTCCTGAACTAGTATCTGCATTACGCAATCATGGTATGCAATATTCTATCTGTGTTCCAACATATTTCAATGGTGTGACGAGCTTCTGGGCGTTTATGTTTACAGTATCCAAGGTGTATGAACTTGGCGACACAATATTTATAGTGTTAAGAAAACAACAATTGATCTTTCTACATTGGTATCACCATATAACAGTATTATGCTATGTATGGTATAGCTATACAGATCATACAGCGCCGGGGAGATGGTTTATGGTTATGAATTACACAGTTCATTCAGTTATGTACACCTATTATGCTCTCAGGGCTCTGAAAATCTATGTTCCTAAGAGAATCAACATTCTGATAACAACTTTACAACTGATGCAGATGATAATGGGATGTGTTATCAATTATATGATATACAGTATCAAGAATCAAGGCGAATTTTGTCAACAGACCTACACTAATTTGCGGTATTCTTCCATGATGTACTTTAGCTATTTTGTGCTTTTTGCACATTTCTTTTATAATACATATTTATCGCCACACAAAAGATCTGTAAAAAAGGGTCAATAATGGAGAACTTAGGCAGGATTATGTTTTATATTTATTTATGAATATCAGTATATATGTGAATGCTCGAGTGACTTAATTTAAGAGCTTGAATGTGTACACACTTGCACGAACATTTTTTATGACAATGCTCTTCAATTGCGCTTTCATTTGTACGCTTTTTGTATGTAATGATAGGCCTTTTTTTTTTAATCGAAAAAATGTTTGCAATTTAAAAATTTGAACGATATTAGGCCTACATCGTTCTATGTTTCTTTGTGATTGTGTGTGAAAGTCCCTATACCGGTTTCCTGGCTGTTGTTGTTGCTAGGTCTTCTTAGAACTTTTGTTACTGAGAAACTAAGATCTGATTTTTCTTTACCAGTGTTATAAGTTAAGACGTTTAATTCTTACTATCTCCAGAAATGTGGCAATCGATTTAAAAAGTGATTTTTCTAGTCTATACACATTCCGTTTGTATGATTTTACCCGTGATTTTACAATAAGTAGATCTATATAAATTGTCTTTCATCGATAGTAGGATTTTTTCTAACATTTTTCTGTTGACAAATATTGTACTTTTAGCGGAACATTGAATTTATTGAATTACTCTGATAAAAAATTGTTAATGAACGTCCAACCCTGGGGGTTGTTATTTGGGGCAAAAGTCACTAAAAGGTAAATGTATGATATGAGACTGATCTGAGCATTTTATTCATGATATATAAGTTCTCTAATTACGATTTTAAATGATTAGCCCTAGTACATACTTCATATTAATGTCGACATTAGTTGCTCACGTTGTGGAACACTAGGTGTGAGACTTTTTGTAACTCTACTTCCCTTTCGTACGGTCCACAGAAAAAAATAATTTGTATATTAACATAAGATGATATTTAATCTCATTATTGGTTTTTATTTCTTCCAAATCTTAAGTATTATCTGTTATTCATTCTTGAATTACTCATGTACCTTTACCTTATTTATTCCATATTTGCCAAGACTGTATTTCAGGAACCGTTCGTAATAAAATTGCATATTTTTTGCAATTATCTAATAGCATGTTTTCTATATTGATTTAAAAGGTAGTATCCAAGATAGACCTATTGATGTCAAGAAACATGTGGTATTCACTTTCCCATCTGTGCTTACGTGGTCGTTACCGGTACTAATAATTCAAATTGCCATATTAATAAAATACGAATACTCTAACAGATTAGACGTACATTAACAGGCAATGCTTAGACAAGTGGAAACTTTCAAGACTGGGTAAAATAATTCGGAGTAAATGGGACCTCTTTTCATTTACCTGTTGAATAAACTCTGAAAAATGCCTTCTACACAATCACATCTATTTCGATCTTTTTCTAATTGCATTACCGCACTTCCTCTATAAACCCTTACTATAGTTATTTTCTCCTCGCTTTCTGATCCGTGTGGTCATTATCATGTCGAGGTATATAGACTGATTGAATAGAACAAGTTACAATTGTCCAAAATTATTATGATAGACTTTAAGCGCTTCATCCCAGACTAAAATTTCAAAATTACCCCAGACTGAAAACTGAAGTAAAATCCAAATTAATCAACACCTCTATTAGTTGAGAGAAGATGTGGTTCAACTTGACATTTGTTTTATTTTGATACAATCCTTTTCGAGATAAGTTTATAAAGATAATGGATTGATAACCGGTCGTATTTGATTGACTTACATTAAATTAAAGAGGTTGCTAACTATTTCCTAGTACCTTTTTCTAATAATTTTTTTTTTCAATTATTAAAAAAATGATAATGGCTCTTATCTAAGATCTTATATCATTTAAATATTGTGATTACCGAGTTTTGTCCAAATCCGATCAAGACTACGTTTTTCTCATACGATTGTGTACAATTTTGTAGCGAATGCTCCCGGGGGCAATTCAAAACGCACACGGATGGTATAAAGATAATGGTATAAAGAAATTCCCAAGAAATGGCGACAGAACATATTTTAAGAAAGGCTTTCCCTTGTCAATTGATGTTAAACTATAGTTCTACACATAATTTGATTCGAATTTTACAACTTTATTCTGATAACTCAATATTGTTGAGATTGGAAAAAGCACATACATACTGATACACATTAATACAAAACGCATACATAGCGTAAACGCATAAATGGACAGTCATTATAGCTCGGCGCTGGAAACGTACGTAGGGTTGGGTAAAATAATCGAAATTTACAATTTCGATTACTGATTTCATAATCGATTGATATTCAAAGTAAGTAGACATACGCCTTACGGAAACCAACGAGGAGTGTCCACACCAGTTTCAAATTTTACTCCACGTGATGAAATTGCATAACTAAATTAACCTATGAAAAAAACTAGGCCTATATTGATTGGATTTTATCCTCCACAAGATAACAAGAATGTTTTTTGCCTCAATGCTGTAAACTAAATCGTAATGCAAAGTAAACACACCGATGGCGATTTTGGATTTTTGAGTAATTAACCCTAGACACAGTAGCTGGCAGTTTATATGTCAGGAGTCCCATTACTGACCAATTCTTTACCAGCTAAATTGGATTTCAGTTCGGCTTGAGCTCCATCATTTGACAACTTATCTAAATACTTATGGCAAATATCAAAGAAAGAATGCTACATTTCCCTAAGATCTAATCATGATGAGCCAAATACTTAAACTTGCTAATAAAAAAATGGCATTCAAATGCTAAATGAAATTCAAATTAATGAAACAATGGTTTTATTTTGCTTTTTAATGCTAAAAATAATAAGACAGTATACATCATATTCTGTAAATGAGTGTCCATTTACTCTTCAATAAAACATTTAATTTACATTAATCAGTAACATAAAATCAACAACTTCAATGATAAAATGAACCTCTTAGATATTCAGACTTTGGACTATTGCAACAACGCTTTGTACAGGGTTAAAGATTGCAGATGGGTCACCAAACTGCAAAACCATATAAAAGGGAATTAATTTTTTTTTCAAGCTTTGCATGAATAATCGGAAACAAATCTATAAATGATGACATTATTTCGAAAACCACTGCTCATAAATGGAAGTTTCGTAAGTAATGAGTTGATGTTTTTAAAGGTAAAACTTCTGTTAAATCTCTATAAGAAATAAAATGAATTGAGCTTTACGTCCTACTCTTCTGCTCCTTGTGTTCCTAGGGAGATAGGATAAATCTCTGTAGGGGAAATGTATGATATAGATATATTTTCCAAAAAATATAAACTACGAAGATAGTGTTAAATGGGGCATTTAATAATGCAAAAAAATAACAAAATATAGCTACGCAATGGAAATTTCGTTGGTAATTCAAAAACTTAACATGGATATTGGTTTTCAAATACAATCTTAAAAGATAACGATCCGTTATACGTTTACCTTCAGTTTGGTATTAAGTCACAACCGTATAACACTTAAAATATACACTATTATACACTGATAAAAAATGTTATGTTTGAGAGGAACGAAAATGAACCTGTCATAGAAATAAATAATAAAAAAATAACAAAAACAGTTAGTCAGATTTGCGTTGCTTTCTACCTTTTGGAACCATATAGGTTTTGTAAAAGAAATTAGCAAATAGTATAAAATAAGAGAAATACATGGCAGTGGACAAAACCAAATTCATATCAGATTGTTGACAAAATTCACCCCTCCGTTTATATACAAATACCATAACATTAATTATACATCCCATAATCATTTGTAATAACTGCATAGAAGTAATCAATAAACTAATCTGTTTAGGAACATAGATTTGCATAGCTTTCAGAGCATAGTATGAGTACATGAAAGAATGAACAGTAAAATTCATAACCATGAACCACCGACCAGCAGCGGTATGCTGACAAAAACTGTACCATGAGTAACACAGAACTGTAATGTGGTGATACCAATGTAAAAATACTAAGGGCTTCTTTCTTAACACTATGAACAATGTATCCCCTAACTCACACACTTTAGACAGAGTGAACAAACTTCCCCAAAATCCGGCTACACCATTATACCAAGTTGGCATACACACTGAATACTGAAAACTCTGTTCGTTTATGGCGAATAAAAATTCAGGTACCGTTCTCACTACTCCGGCAATACTGAAAACAGCTAATCCTGTGCTCCATACTGCTAGTGGTTGTCGAAGATCATATTCCTCTCTTGTTCTCATGTAATACTTTATACCAAATATAACAACCACATACAACAACGAATATATGAAGGGATCCATCCATCTGTTATTCAAATACTCATTAAAGACTGGTTCGTCCCACACTCTTTCAAACTCGAATGCTTTTGAGTAGTTGTAGGTAACACTGGATAAATCAGAGGTCGCCATTTTTTAGGTGCAATAAGATCCCTCTCAACCTGTGTGTTGACTTCTTTAAAGAGTAGGCCTAGTCAGATGTAGCGCAGCCTTCCTTTAAATACACTTACTGTGTACCTGTTTCAAAAATAAGTATAAGCTTAAAAGGGTAGCCTATATTATATACAGAAACCTACAATCTTTACGGTTTGATGCATGACTTGTCGAATATATAGATAGATATGACTATATTGTTATAGGACTATTTAAAGTAAGCTGAATGGCTAGTATAAGATAACATGTTGCTTATTGAGGTGATAATATAGTCCTTATAATTATTTCCTGTTATCAGAAAGTTTCATTCTTTTTAAACATGTTCATGTTATAGGCATGATGTGCAATATTATCAACCAAAACACTAATAAGGTCGGGCATACACATACACATAACAGTCACCGTGTATATTTACCAGTGTTTGAAGTATTTTCGTCCTAGATAAACATACTCTAGC
This sequence comes from Nipponacmea schrenckii, assembly GCA_030562195.1. Classification (NCBI taxonomy): domain Eukaryota; kingdom Metazoa; phylum Mollusca; class Gastropoda; family Lottiidae; genus Nipponacmea; species Nipponacmea schrenckii. The sequence continues at coordinate 38,087,280 of JAUJPP010000003.1, read as the reverse complement.
TTATTGACAAGGACTTCGTATTATCTTTCATTTCCAATGAAATGATGCATATAAAGTAAAAGAAATGCATCAGAACTTAACGATTTAAGCAGGATTTATTACACGAAGAAAAAAAAGCTCTGTTCAAAAAGACAATCCTAATATTAAAAATTGTTTTATCTTACGTCTTGAGCAGTCTGTATCCTGCGTTTTAATATGACGTTTAAGTATACGAATCCTCGTGTTGCACGTTTAATAACATTTTGTATATTCTTTCATTTGTCGCGCGTTGTCAAGAACCAGCTTGTGTTTACTCGCACAAATACGTCTGGCTTTTTTATTCATTCGAATAAAAGAATTCAATTAGGTTTCGCCCCATTTATTGTGATCGAAAAACAATCTTATAATGGTTTAATGAAAAAGAAGTGTTGCATTGTGAATCTGCACGTGACCAAATATTTTTGTCAAGTTAGTGCATGCTCGTAACTACCGTAAACCAAAAACAATACATTGTAATTCATGTGAAGTTAACTCAACTAATCGTTTTGGATCCGCGGTGAATTATATATGTGAATTTTTCGTATTTATTGACTCGGTTTCCGCCTGTCAGTGATGCAGGATCAGATAGGACAATATGGCAAGTTAAAGATCCCTTGACAGTTGCATATTTCAAAAAGGGTAGGCTAATGCCGCATTCCTTGCAAAATTTACCTAATTGCACCCTGCACGTCGTTGCCCGTCCTCATAAGCCTTTTAGATGCAGAAGAGAAGGCTGTAAATCTCCTTTCATTTCATTTGGAATTCTCAACCCAAATACATTAAATATAATGTCAAATAAATTTAATAGTAAAAATGTCAGAACGAAGATGAAATACGAAATCAGACTTTTATAATTTCATTCCCGATTTCCTTACCTTCATTATAAATTGGACAATAGAGGATGCAATGCATGTCATTCTCAACTTGATTGGTATTGCAAAGTCTGCAGTTGCGTTGCTCTTTGGGGTTGTCTTGACGTCGACCAAGTTCAATTTGCAGGAAATGTGTTGAGCATTGTAAATAAGCCAGATGAAAGGGCAGCCTTTAAGACAGGCCTATTCAAATAACTCTCACAATAAATGACGGTTTTATTCTGCGGTACAATTCAAGGCGAAGAGATTTTTAAAGTTATTCTATTTTTGTATAGGCCTATTAACATCCCTTAAACGTTGTTTGAAACAAGACAAAATCGGGGAATATCACCTTCTCTTTGATTTCACCAGACATGGCCAAACCCGTCACTAAATAATATTGATTAAATTGAAGTACATCAGTTTGATTTACTGTTTAAATCCTGCTCATATAAAATGGGACAACCCGTAAATAACGGGTTCCCAATGGTTATGTGTACAAATCTTCTAACTTCTACCCTGGTAGAATTTGTCCTGAACATACATATATGTCAGGTCGAAAAAATGAGATCATGGCACAGTTTCATGTATATACGAGGATTCTGTATCATTTGTTATCAAATAGAGTTCAGAAATAATCGTGCCGATATATCACAATTATTTTTATCCGTAATAATTCAACGATAAGACTGAAAACATCGCGGTTACTCGTTCCAGCCTTACGATAATAACTAAATAACACTCTTGTCTTAAAAAAATAGACAATAGTAGAAAATCTTTTAAAACATTTTTGTTTTACATATATTTGGCAAGACTTCTGGTGAAAAATTTATTGACTAGTGTTAAATGTTACCCTACAAGTTCTAACCTTTATATGGCATTGGTAAAACAATACAGTTTTACATGTTACCTTTTTTTTAAAACATTATTATCAACTTTAACAATTTTTTTTTTACTTAGTCAAGGAAATTAACACAGAACCAGTTTATCGCAAAAACAAATTGTCATGCTGGGTCGTAACATTTTTGGGGAATCGCCTGGCGACCGAGGACAATTAATTCGCTATGGAATCTTATAGATCGTTATTCAGATCGTACCACCCACCCCAAAGAGATCTCTGGCGCTATACTTGCGAGAGCGTCGATCTCCGCCTACTGGAGTGGGCGTATAAGAAAACGTTATTGTTGACCTGCGAGGCTACAAGTTTACTTAAAAACGCATTTGAGGTAACTATTCAATGTTTTAAAATAATCTCTGTGAAATTATTCTTTATCATTCTTAAAAGAATGACTGAAGGCTGGATAATTTTTACTTTTATTTATTTTTATTTAAAATCAAAGCTGCCTTGGAGCTTTATGTCTTGGCAAGCTACCTTTTGAGTGGTTCAAACTTCAGTCAGTGGTGCAGGAAAGAGTAAAGTGATGCGCAAGTCTACCCTTATAATGTTTTAATAATGAAATAATATCAATAGACACTCCTAGTATGCTGTAGGATATAAACAGACCGATATGTACAAAATGTGTGATAATCATGGTTCGATAGAGATCGTTGTTATGGTAATTTTATAGGGTTGATTTTTCAACCGTGTCTTTATTTTAAATGAACAATATTATCTCAATAGAAACTCTAGGTATAGAAGGTATAAAATATATTGTCACTTTCAGTGGACCAAAGAATGCAAACTCTCCATCATGAGGTTGTTTATTCAAAGAAGGACAGAAGAATACGAAATATAGTTGGCAATCATATACAGCGAACTTTTAATTACTTGTATTTTTGGACATTGTGATTTTCAACACTATACATTGTGATGGAGTTTGAAGTGTATAATAATTACTCTTACATCTTTCCATTTGAAAGAAACTGGAATGAAAGTGCTTTTAGTGAATATTGCAGGGAAAACTGGCACCATTCGCTAATATTTTCGCTGATTTACCTTATACTGATCTTCAGTATTCAGCACGAGATGAAACATCGTAAAGAATTCAATTTGAGAATACCTCTAGCAATGTGGAGCACCATATTAGCTGTGTTCAGTATAGCTGGAGCTATAAGATCTTTTCCGGAATTTATTGTGGCTGTACATGAAAACGGTTTCCAGTATTCATTGTGTATTCCAGCTTATTCTGGGCCAGTTCCAGGATTCTGGGGAAGTCTTTTTACAATGTCCAAAGTGATAGAATTCGGAGATACTTTGTTCATAGTGTTACGAAAGAAGCCGTTAATTTTCCTACATTGGTATCACCATGCCACTGTTTTGATATCGGCATATCTTGTATACGGTGAACATGCTGCTGCAGGAAGGTGGTTTTATGTTATGAACTATGTTGTTCATTCCTTCATGTACTCATACTATGCTCTGAAAGCTATGCAAATCTATGTTCCTAAACAGATTAGTTTATTGATTACTTCTATGCAGTTATTACAAATGATTATGGGATGTATAATTAATGTTATGGTATTTGTATATAAACGAAGTGGTGAATTTTGTCAACAATCTGATATGAATTTAGTGATTTCTTCTCTTATGTATGCTTCATATCTTATTTTGTTTGCTGATTTCTTCCGTAAATCTTATATAAAACCGAAATTTTCAAAACGCATAAAAAATGAGTAAGATATGAATAGAGCGGTAGTATTGTGGCCTAGAGCTATCAAGTAATATTTTAATTAAAATTGGGAAACAACACGTTTTGGAATTAGTTTCAAAAGAGATTTAAGAAAAAAAATTCTTTCAAATTAAAAATTATTTTCTCTCCTTTACCGTGTCTGTATCAATACTCCTGTCTGTATACCTTATGCCAAACCATCGGAGCCGTGTGTCCAGTGTTGGAATACTCCATTGAAACTGCGAGAAATCCCTCTCTACATAATTTAGAATTTCCTTTCTCTGGTAACCTTTTCTCACATATTCAGACAAACTTTTCTGAAGGTCAATGTCTTGTTTCCACATATTATGAAGTCTAAGCTTTGTTTTACTGACTTAATCCATGGGGGCTGTCATATTGGGAAGGGAAATACTAGGTTCAACAAAACAAGTCGGGCTTATCTAGACTCAATTGATAGTTGTCGGCTAACGATTCTATGATAGAAGTAGGCTGTTAAAAAATTTTAAATTTTATTATTAAATGAATTTTTGTGTTTGAATAATTCTTTTTTTATAAACGACTTTAATTTGAAATCAATTTAAAGTGAATTGATTTAAATTTAATTTTATTTAATTTTTTAAAATAATTTTAATTTGAAAGAATTTTTTTATAAATGACTTTTATTTTAAATTAATTCAAAGTGAATTGTTTTTTAATTTAATTTAATTTTTTAAAATAATTTTTAATTTGAAAGAATTATTTATTCTCAAATCTCTTTTGAAACTAATTCCAAAACGTGTTGTTTCCCAATTTTAATTAAAATATTACTTGATAGCTATAGGCCACTAGAGCGGCATATCTCACAGGAGTCGCAAAATCTCATAAATCTGGAGCCACTAGTTAACAATATATATATAGTGTAGATATTTTATAATTACAAATTTGACTCACCTTGCCTTACTCTTTTATATTGAGCCGTCAGTGTGTCCGTCCATCCACAACTGTAGTAGACACGTTAGAGAACTGGTTTTTAAATGGATTTTAACGAAACTTGGTGTGAATCTTTTTAATCACACAAGGATGAATCCTATTGAAAATCAGAACAATCGAAAAATATTTACTTGTTGCCCTTGTTCGTGAATTCTTTGTGTACACGATATAGACCTGCTTTCTTGATGGATTTGATGAAGCCTGCTTAGAATGATTGTAATCACCCAAGGATGAACCCTACTGAAAAACAGACCAATCAAAAATATAATGAGTTATTGCCCTTGTTCAAGATAGAGAGCTAGTTTCTTGATTGATTTTGATAAAACTGATTACAAAAAAATCTTTATTTACTGGCATTATTTTATTTATAACTCTTGGCACCTCTCGGATGAAATGGCTGTCATTACAAATGTGGGCCTATTATGAAGGCCATCGCTTTTTTATAGTTATAAATTCAAGCATATCTTTATTTGTACTGCTTACACTTATAAATTTGACTACTACTACTACTATTAGGTATGGATGGTGTCCACTTTGGGTAAAATAAAAAAATTCGTATCGTAGACGTTGGGTAAGAAGAGACTTCTCTAATATTTTCTTCTATCTTGATGCTATGTTCTTCTGTATGTTCTTCTTCTGTTGTTCTTCTGTTGTTCTTCTTCTATAGTACCTTTCTTAATTGATTCTGTATGGTGAAGAGCGACATGCTCTAGGACTTCATCTGTGTCTTCTTCTGCTATTCTTCTATACAATCTATCGGGGACGAAGTCCTCAATGATCGCAACAACCACAGGAGAGCAGGGCGCTCTTCTGGTGTGCTACTCATGTAATCATTCCTGACTCCTTTAGAAAATAATAGATTGTCTCACAGATTGTTGCCATACCCTCCTCCGTATGGAACAAAATATTCTTTAAAGTGTAATCCAATTAATATTTTTTCATTCTATCGACCAGTGGTTGCCTTATTTCCCTTAGTTGCTCACAGTGGATTAACAGATGCTTGGCGGTGCCAGCTTATCACAAGGACATAGCTTTAGTTCGTATCCGTAGTTTCGTACCCCACTCATCATGCTTACGCGCCCAGTCGATCGACAGATCTGCTGATTGAAGTGGTGTTAAAGCACTTTATTCTATCTTTTAGTCGGAAACGGGATGAATCAGCATCTATGAGAGTTGCCTTCCATGTCGATCGGATGCCTTTAGTGATCATGCTCCGTATTTCAAATAAACTGTCCTATGGTCCTTGTCCTATTTCTTCGGGTTCATCTGCAATCTCGTTCCCTTGTAAGCCGACATGAGACGGGATCCATCCCAACTCGATTGATTTGCCTTGACTATGTACAGAGGAGAGCCCTTGCCTTATTCCACATGTAGCTCTGCTTGGGAATTAGATGAATAGATGAATCATTGAGTATCGATGCTTAGCGAGTCGCTTAGTACTACATAGTTTGGATGATAGTGGCCTGCGGAATATTGCACCGCATACAGGATAGCAAGCATCTCTGATGATACCCTTTGTAGTATTTATAGTTATATCTTCAATCATTCCTGATTGAGCAGTTTATATAATAATTCCTGTTTGTGTTATCTTTATAGTTTTAACTTCAATCATTCCTGTTTCTGTTGTCGTTATTGTTTTAACCATCAATCATGTCCAGTTGTCATTGTCAGATCCTCAGAATCTTACTTTTATGCCCTCGCGGGTCTGAATTGAATGACATTGCTAAACACCATAGGCACTATTCCCAAATACCTTCGTAAATATTAAAAAAAAAAAAAATACAGTACACATGTACATAATGTTACGTGGTCCGCTGTTCAAACAATTTATCATGAAAAACAGCACTAAGCATCATAACAATGTATGTATTTGATATCCCACCGTAATATCGACCTCAGTCAGACGTGTCTTCCACTTACAGTAAAAGTCCTTTAAAGAGACCACCCAGGAGAAATTCGCGTTAATTAATGATTAGCGTAGTCGTTTATTAGGCGATAATTGGCCAATTTACTTCAATTTCAGTGGTCGCTGGTCGCGTTGAAGGAGTGGTCGTTTAATAAGCATAAATTTTATTTAAATATCGTCGGGGGGAATATGAGGCGGTCGCTTACAACGAGCGGTCGCAGAATGGGCGTGGTCGCATGAAGGACTTTTACTGTATACATTATCTATTATCTGCTTGCAAATTTACCTATAAATCTCACTACTGATTAAGAAAACCTACATGACTACCTTTTTTGAGAAACCATAAGCAGATAACCAAGCTATCCTATACCTTAATTTATTTATACAGCTCAACGGTGTATATCATCTTCAACATTGCTGCCAGACCATTTACGTCAATCTATAATGATGACCTGCATCAAATTTATATAAGGTTTATTTTGATTTAAAGTGATACATTAATCAGCCGTATCCACCTCCGTGATCTCTCCCTATGGAAACAGTTCTAACATATTAAGAGAATATTAAAATGTATTAAAAACAACAGATGTCACTGAAACTACATTTGCATATTAGACGGTTTTCCTCTTTCAAAGTATCATAAAATAGAATTGACAATACTGATAATATGAGTACGTATGTACATGTTACGTGGTCCGTTGTTCTAACAATTCCCCATGAAAAAATGCACTAAGCATCATAATAATTTATGTATTTGATACCTCACCGTAATATCGACCTCAGTCAGACGTGTCTTCCACTTACTTCACTACACTTGTATATATTATCTATTATCTGCTTGCAAATTTACCTATAAGACGACCCCCTGCTCACTACTGATTAAGAAAACCTACATGACTACCTTGTTTAGAAATAGCGAGAAACCATAAGCAGATAACCCAGCTATCCTATACCTTAATTTATATATAACACAGCTCAACGGTATACTAGTATATAATCTTCAACATTGCTGCCAGATCATTTACGTCAATCTGTAATGATGACCTGCATCAAATTTATATAAGGTTTATTTTGATTTAAAGTGATACATTAATCAGCCCTATCCACCTCCGTGATCTCTCCGTATGGTAACAGTTCTAACATATTAAGAGAATAGTAAAATGTATTAAAAAAACAACAGATGTCACTGAAACTACATTTGCATATAAAACGGTTTTTCTCTTTCAAAATTCTAGCAATGTGGAGCACCATTCTATCATAAAATAGAATTGGAGCACCATTCTATCATAAAATAGAATTGGAGCACCATTCTATCATAAAATAGAATTGACAATACTCATAATTATATAGAGGGCTGTTGTTTCCTTTTATATTTGGACATTGTGATTTTCAACACAATACATTGCTATGGAGTTTGAAGTGTATAATAATTACTCTTACGTCTTTCCATTTGAAAGAAACTGGAATGAAAGTGCTTTTAGTGAATATTGCAGGGAAAACTGGCACCATTCGCTAATATTTTCGCTGATTTACCTTATACTGATCTTCAGTATTCAGCACGGGTTGAAACATCGTAAAGAATTCAATTTGAGAATACCTCTAGCAATGTGGAGCACGATATTAGCTGTGTTCAGTATAGCTGGAGCTATAAGATCTTTTCCGGAATTTATCGTGGCTGTACATGAAAACGGTTTCCAGTATTCCAGCTTATTCTGGACCAGTTCCAGGATTCTGGAGAAGTCTTTTTACGATGTCCAAAGTGTTAGAATTCGGAGATACATTGTTCATAGTGTTACGAAAGAAGCCGTTAATTTTCCTACATTGGTATCACCATACCACTGTTTTGATATCGGCATATCTTGTATACGGTGAACATGCTGCTGTAAACAGGTGGTTTTATGTTATGAACTATGTTGTTCATTCTTTCATGTACTCATACTATACTCTGAAAGCTATGCAAATCTATGTTCCTAAACAGATTAGTTTATTGATTACTTCTATGCAGTTATTACAAATGATTATGGGATGTATAATTAATGTTATGGTATTTGTATGTAAACGGAGGGGTGAATTTTGTCAACAATTTGATATGAATTTAGTTTGGTTGTCTCTTATGTATGCTTCATATCTTATATTGTTCGCTGATTTCTTCCGTAAATCTTATATAAGACCGAAAGGTTTAAAACGCATAAAAGTCGAATAAAATGAGAATAGAGCGGCATATTTCACAGGAATTGCAATAAATATAATAAACAATATTTTGTTTTCTTCATATTATTGACTTGTAGAGTTATCGCCCATTATGTTGTCAAATTAAATCATTTTTAATGCATTGAATCTGAAAGTTAGTTTCGAATTTAGCCCTTTTAGCTGGTGCACCGTATAATTTATGCGATTGCATCAGACCTTATCCGATGTTTATATATGACCCAATTCATATCCGTTTTTTAGTTATAGTTTTCAATTAGAACCGTATAATATGTAGCTTTCATAGTTATTAGTTTTAAATTTAATAATTTCATTTTTAAATTCACCAGTTTCTGTATGTGAAGATTTCGAATTTACAATATGGCTTTACATAGAACTATTTAAAAATAAATATTGCATCCTGTGTTATTTTTTATATAATATTGAGCTCCGTCATTTGAATTTAATGATCTAATGTTAAAATTAAAAAATACGCTCATCAATAATTAATTCGTTTTTTTATGAATTAAACATCTTAATCAATTTATGATTAATTTAATTTGATGTTATTAAATCAATTATAAAATATAGATATTTATTGTTGATCTAATGAAATTTCAATAAAAATAATTTATATTGTCTGCTGATATCTATTAAAATTCATTTTATCTTATAATTTTCGTATAGCGTGCTTTTCAGATTTCGTTTTCAACAGCTGACGATTTCACCTGGTCGTATGATGTTAAAGGGGCAGTATGCAAAATATTAGAAGCGAATTCTTCTTAAAATGATATAATAATAGTGAAGTTTATGTTGACATCACTATTATAAGATCTAATTAATGATCTTCATGTATTATTTCAAATTTCATATGTATGTAACTTTAAGGTCTTTTTTATATTTGTGTTTTATTTGAGTTGACTTTTGCTTTAATCTTCTATATTTTATATAATTATTTTATGCTATACATATGCACCTTTCTAATTATTATTTTACTTTTACATATCATGCTACACTTCAATCTGATTTTACAATGGAATCTAAGTGTGGGCAAAGACCGAAATATTATTTCCGTTAAGTTGTCAAAGTGTTAGGAGCTGGGCTTAGGCTAGGTGTTTCTTACTACAACTTATATATATACATTACGTACAATTTTATTGTTTTTACGCTTTTATTACAATTATTTGTATACTTAACAATTATTTTACTTTACATTTTCAAGAGAACATTTATTGCGCTTTTAAACGATTCATGAATCAAAGCGTATGTTGCACATTTAGGAAACTAAATACAAGTAACCTTGCAACGAGTTCTCATAGACATAGATATAAAACATATTAGATGTACTTCTAACAAGCGAGTACGCTACTTTCGACAAGAAGCTGCGACCATTATTACAAATTAGCTAAGCAGATTCCCGTTTCTGAAACCTATTAACGATTTATTCCTGAAAATTATGAATCTCTCCCTTTAAGTTAAGGGACACACTTCTCTTGATGTTGGTATATATAGTTTTCATTAACTTAATCTTTCAAATCTACTAATATTAGAAGGTCCCTTTGAGATAGTAATGAACTCGTGTCAACAGTCAATGAAGCCGGTCAAAGTTCATAGTCCATAATATTGGTTTGATTAAAGGGATTGTAAATCGATTGCATTAACTGTTTGGTATCTGAGAGACTGTCAACATCGATTTAAACCATTTCAATTTTCGCCAAGACGTTTGTGGTTTTGCTATTCCACTAGAAGCCCCATGTGCTTCAGACGGCACAGGTTAAAGATTCTTAAACAGTTGGAAATCGTAAAAGAGTTGGCAAAAGCCATTGTTCAAACAAATAACCCCCATAGCACACTTCATGGCTCATGAGCCTTATCAAGTGCAGAGAAGTTAATTCATTTCCAATCTTCCTCAAAACCCTTGCAATCTCATATTAGCTATTTTAATATATCATATATAATAGGGTAACGTTATCTAAAATAGATACGATAAATATTCTATAAACGTCTATTGAAAAAAATATACCATGTGTAGGTCATTAACAAAGTGGGATGTCCTTGGATTTTGAGGCTAATGGGTTACTGGTAACATTTTTAACAATAAAGAAATCTTAGTAATAATCCGAACCCCAAAACGAAAACCCCTAAGCAATACATTAATTTTCAACTAAAAAACCCTTCATTGCCTATTTCAAGTTAGTGAGTATTTCATAATGAAAAGTGGTATCACAGATATAGTATCAGTATAAGCATGACACCACACCCGCAATTGTCACTAGACAGTAGCAAGGCCCCCCCCCCCCTCAGCGAATAGAAACCAGCGGGCTTCGACGTTGCAAGGGGGCGCCGAAAGTCCTCAGAAAAAAAATGCGTTAGTCACGGTAAGAAATAATTCTTGTTTTCGAGCTTATTCTAATAGTCCCCATACAACATACGAGTAGAGCAGAATATAAGTATAATCATTCTGTGGCTACTGTTTTAAGATTGAATTGTTAGTTTTTTATTTTGTTCTGTTATAATGTATGTTGAGTAGTTGTGGTCTGGGCATGTATTACGATCACGTGATAGAGTTATTTGCCCTTGTGTTTCCGAGCACACCATTTTAAATGTTTACATTTTGGAGAAACTTTTTCTGTCAAATCAGGTACTTGTAATAATATCATCTTAATAACGGTCGTTTATATTTTCATACATATATTTATTGCATTTGTCGTAAACTATCGCAATGTAGAGCCAATTATGGAATCGAAAGTGCACGTTGCGATTTCCCGCCAACCTTCTGCGCATTAGAACTAGTTAGGCTAACCTATTCAGTGATATATGATTTAGAGTTGACTTGTCACTTGAATACCCCCTGTTATTTAATGGTCAGCTTTGTCAATACTATTTTGTGCCTTATTTTTTATTACATTGTATTGTATGTCGCCCATCAGATTTTAATCGTCTTGTAGGCCTCCAATTTCATAGATTCACGTAGTAAAGGAAATAACTAGGCCTACATTTAATGCACGTTTTAGCTGAGGAGTTACCTCCCATATAAAATAAGCCGATGGCCTTCTCATCAAGGGAAATAAGTAAACTTTGTGCCGGTGTTACAAGGTCGAAGGGCTACGGAGGTTCACATGTGTTTCAGTGCATTCATGCGTGGTATACCTGAAAAAAATACCTTAGAGGGCGTGGGTGGGGACAATGGGTTGCAGGAAAAGTTTTCCTTGGAGCGCCAAAAAAGGTTTGTGCAATCCCAATAGCCAATTTTGAGCACACCTCAAACACACAAAGTGGTGACGTAAATACAAATAGTATGACTAGAGCCACTTGTGGCACAGAGTGGGACTTTGCTAACGTCGCAAATTGCAACAAACAGGCCGAAACATCTGATTTTGTGGGATAAACTGGCCAAAGAAATGAGGTATCTGTGTGTAGGGTACTTTTTTGAAAAACGTTATTTCCTACAGACGTAATTCGCTGACTCATATAAATGGTAAATTGGAAGTTTACCCTGATGTGCCACGCCTATCTCATTTTTATTTTTTTTCGTGAAACTAATCACATTCAAAATGTATATTTACGGTACAAATTTAAAGCTTGTACATCACACAAACGTTTCAAAAAAGCGATAACAACTACAAAATGTACTTCAATTTTAAAAGTGCAAACTTTTGGAAAGAGCACTAAAAGCACCTTAAGAATCTGAAAAAAATAACTCTAAATTAATTAGGTCACGCTCTAGAGCAGTCTAAAGTTGTGAATTTTGTTTTTTTTCGGGTGGCCATAAAAACGAAAGTTGTCGTGGGTGGGCAAATGTCAAAGTATCAACTGATAGCCATAGTCAATGACCTTTAACCTTCCAAAGGTCAAGGTTACCAACGGTCAAGGTCACGAGATACAAGCCTTCAAACTTTGAAAATATTCACATGGAAGTTGAAAAAAAGAAAAATCAAGAATTTTTTGCGCAATCAAACGAACTTACAAAATAAACAAACATCACTCAAATCAGACTTTACCCAAAGGCCCCATTTTTAGTTTTACAAAAACGTAAATTTTGAATATGGCGGCCAAAGTGTCATTTCCGGTCTGGTTTTTTTTTCTTAACTCGGCCAGTTTTTTTTCAAAAGATATTGTTCAGCACAAGTTTCAATAACCTATGATAATTAGACCGAAAGTAGGATGGAAACAGAGATCTGAAGTTTGCACCCTTTTTACGAGTATACCGGAAGTGGCGTAAAATATTTGACAATGCTATTTTGTTTAGATTTATAGTCTCTCTTTGCAACAAAAATTGACACTCCAAAAATAAAATAAAAACGTTAAAAACTTCGAAATTCGGTAAAAAATGTCTGGTACGAATTTTCGAAATTCGAAACTATTTAATTGCTATCTTATTGGATATTGTATGTAGATTCTGAAAATGAAAACCCGACCAAAATCGGGCTTAAATTGCTCCTTCTAGAGCCAAAAAACTTTTTTTGTCAAATGTTGCACTGTGGTACTTCCGTTTTTGCAAACATGTTCTAATTTATATTCATTAACAACTTTGCATTTCGAAAACAAAATGAGACAAAAAAAAATGACATTTCGAAAACAAACTGGGACAAAGTTTCAAAAATAGGGCGATGAATATAAATTTTAAAATATTTTGATATAATTATACAGTTCATGTAGTTAAAGGGAGATAACTGTTTACAGAAGTAAATTCATGATTAGAAAATAATTGAATTCAACAAAGCAAAGAATCGTTTGTTGTCTATAGTTAACTATATCGTTTCTAATTATCTCCCTTGATAGTCGTGACTGACCTAAATCTGTTTATGAACTGAAGTCATTCGTTCGTGACTATTCAGGTACCGGTATATCGGCCTAATTATTTCACTGGTCATTGTTTCGGGTCTTATTGTCTTTAGCTCGTCCTGGACCGTCGTCGAGTAAGACAATGGTGTTATCCTGAAATATTTCATTGTAAATAATACAGGAGTTCCAACATCCTTTTCAAATGTAGTAGGAATTGAAATAAAGTCAAGTCGGTACAGGCTGATTGTCATGATTACATTATTTGTTCATATTGAATAAAAGGTCACATTTGCTCCCATATTGCACCTTCTCTTTACCCAATTGATACTAGAATTAACCTGATACTTAATGTCGATAATGTGTTGTAATACTTTAAAATACGATTATGCAGATCAAACAAATATGAAATAGACTTTGAGCCACACCATGAACCACGTGTTTTTTCGTGATCTGTTTGTGTAGCCTTTCGTATACAAAGTGTATATGCTTAGATACCTTTCAATATAGTTGGGACATAAGGCAGAACGTTAGGATTCGGCGTGACTAGGAATATCCTTATTAGTAATGAAGACAGGGGTCAACGTCAGACAGATGAGAAAAGTTGAAAGTACGTGTGGTAGTTTTGAACAAGGAAGAAGAAAAAGAACGTAGAAAGTGTTGGAAGTCAAATTGTACCGGTATATAATCAATGTGGAAAGCAATTAGAGCAATATGAAAAGTGTATTGGAAATCACTCATGTTTGAATAAAATTCATTGAGAAATAGGGAGTGTTATTGTGCATGCGTGATATTTCTGTCGTGACTTGTTCGAGGTGCAATTTTCCATCATGAATTTCGAAGTGTACAACTACACCTATGTGTTTGATTTTGAAAAACAATGGAACGAAACTGCTTTCAAAGAATATTGCAAGCGAAGGATAATGGACCCTGTTTATTATTCAATGATATATTTGACTGTGATTTTTTGCCTCAAGCGATACATGAAACACCGTATAGAATTCGATTTAAGACAATTGTTAGCTATATGGAGTACTATACTTGCGTTATTCAGCATATTTGGATCTATAAGATCTCTTCCAGAACTTATTGTGTCTGTGAGGAATAAAAGTTTCCAGTATTCAGTATGTATTCCAGCCTATTCAGGACCAGTTCCAGGATTTTGGGGAAGTGTGTTTACTTTGTCCAAAGTCTATGAGTTAGGCGATACCATTTTTATCGTTTTACGGAAGAAGCCCTTGGTGTTTTTACATTGGTACCACCATATTACAGTAATGCTCTTTACATGGCATAGCTATAGTGAACATGCAGCGGCTGCTCGTTGGTTCTACACCATGAACTTCGTCGTTCATTCCTTCATGTACTCATACTATGCTCTGAAAGCTATGCAAATCTATGTTCCTAAACAGATTAGTTTATTGATTACTTCTATGCAGTTATTACAGATGATTATGGGATGTATAATTAATATTATGGTATTTGTATACAAGTTAAAAGGGGAATTCTGTCAACAATCCAATACTAATTTAATGTTATCGTCATTCATATATATCACATATTTTATATTATTCATAAACTTCTTCTATAAATCTTACCTTGTACCGAAATCGAAAACACTAAAGCAAAAGTAGAGTCAATCAAAATGGTTGCCAAACTTGGTAATTTTAACATTCTGTTTACCACAGTATTAATATGCACCATAAGTTTTATAGTTTCACTTTTGAACACGTGTTAGTTTTATTGGTATGCTTCTTCTAGGTCTTTTTGCTTGGCTTGTTCATTATGTATTTTATCATCGTACTTGAATTAAATATATTTGTTGTTTGTATATTTGCAATGAATAAACATTTCCTGTCGGTAATTTTTTCATGTATTTTTTTTTCAATTTTGCATAGTTATATAAATTGTAGTGGTAGTTACTCAAGCTCTAGTGGATATTCGAGGGTTGAAGAAGGTTGATAACTGTATACTTCTCTCCCACAGGTCCCGATATGAAAGCTGACAAAATATTGAGCCGAAAATTGTCAAATTATCCCAAATTTTCCTTACAAGGTTCTCAGTAAATGCCGAATTTAATCGTCAAAGAGTCGTGTGATTTAGACCTATCAAATAAAACCGGGCGTGGACAGTCAAATTCCTAACTAGGTCGGTATGGACAATATCTCGTCAACAATGGCTCACATACAATCTGAATAGGCCGACCAAAGGTCAGTGAATTCCATTGTGTACTCTATGGGATCAACTAACGGTCAATGATAATGTCATGCTCAATTTAATATCTCGGCCCCATGGTCGAACTATTTTCGTGAGAGGATAGAGCACAGTACAAGTTCATTGATTTGTTGCTTGATATGTCTGGATATAATGTGGGACCATCAATACTAAAATTGGTCAGGTAGGTTTACAGTGCCGTCAAATATACTGACATATACTGCTTTTATTGAGGAAAGGTTGGATTTTATATGGCAGGAAGAAGGAAATTGGCCATTGAAGACACGATAGTCTCAATGTATGTCTCTAGCTTGAAACGAAATAACTTTACTTCTAAAATATGTAATATTTGGATAAAAGATGGGTGTGGAGTATAAACGTGTTTTTGAGATATTACAAATCATATAATGGTGACGTGCATAATGTGTCATAATCTTTATGGTTGCAAGGGAATATAATATGTAAAAATATACATGTATATACACCCCAATGGGTACGAAATGAATCCTTGCCAAAAGCCCTTCTCGCTTTTTTCACGTCTCTAATACAAACATAGGCGGCAGGCCTAAGCACGTCCATATGACAACTATTGTAACCTGCGTACAGGCAATATCTGCAAGAACAAGGGTGTCATTATTTCACCCAACTAAATTCATACGATTTACCCTAAATATTTCAAATCCTTTTTGGAAAAAGAAACAATAACTAGTAAATATAATGAAGGTGTGTCCCGACTTGGTCAGTTTGATTTTCTCTCAAATCGTCAGTGTATGTGATCGAATATAATCACACGATCATTATATATACCCTGTTTGTTATTTTAACCGATACAAAGTCCGTCAATCGCTATCAATATAGCTTGAAGGTTATATTCTGAAGTCGATCATTTGTCTGCTTCAAAATCGATCTTCATTTTTATTATTTCATGAACTTTAAATTCCCTAGAATATATTAACACGCCCTGGATGAAGCTCCTCGTCTTGAAGATCGAACTAAATAAAGAGATAATTAACAACACTGTTTGCATTGTGTATAGTCCAACCACTAACCTCACGCTATAACACACGAACGGATTAAAGTTTAACGTGGTGTGAAAGGTCCCTTTCAAGATAACGTATAGGCCTATATGTCTCGTGAACTAAGCCAATGAAAATCTTTCTAATACTATCGTACCATACCTGTGACCTACACACTACTCGTCATTTAAACTATACTTGAAATAGTGGGTTACATTGTGGCGGTGATTATTGTGCATTCGGCATAATATTCGAGTCAAGAGCAATGAATTCTTCGCTTGGCTTGCACGTTGCTGCCCACAACTATTCTTATGTGTTCGAATTCGAAAAGAATTGGGATGAACCATGGTTTTTGGAGTATTTAAAGGAGAGATGGACAGACAGTTTTATATATGCTGCAGTCTATGTTGTGATCATTTTTAGTGTTCAGCATGTTATGAAGAGCCGGCGTGAATATGATTTACGACAAGTATTAGCTGTATGGAGTGGAATACTTGCTTTATTTAGTATTTCTGGTTCACTAAGAACACTTCCAGAGCTTGTTTCTTCCATTAATAATTACAGTTTTCAATATTCAGTGTGTGTGCCAAGTTATATTCTCCAAGGCGTACCACGTGTTTGGGTCTTTTTGTTCACCATTTCGAAAGTTTACGAGTTGGGAGATACGATATTTATAGTGTTAAGAAAGAGACCCTTGGTATTCCTACATTGGTACCACCATGTTACTGTGTTGATATATTCCTGGTATACGTATACAGATCACACCGCGGCTGGCCGTTGGTTTATTGGTATGAACTATGTTGTCCATTCTGTCATGTATACATACTACTCTTTAAAAGCTCTGCAAATCCACGTGCCGAAACAGATCAATTTAGTCATCACCGGTATGCAGTTATCCCAAATGGTAATGGGCTGTGTTATAAATTTAATGGTTTATATATACAAACAAAGAGGGGACTTTTGTCAACAAACATACACGAACTTAGCATTTTCAACTTTAATGTATTTCAGTTATTTTATATTATTTGCCCGATTCTTCCATAAAACATACATAGTACCAAAATCAAAAAAATCCAAACAACATTAAGTTATTTTTAAAGTGCTAGTTTAAAAACATTTCTTTGTTATTGTTGACTTTGGTGAGTGAGTGCTCTGTGGGCCATTTTATATAGTTGTCACTTTAGTGATTTTGATGGTTTATAGTTTTTGAGTGCTAGTTTAAGACTTTATAGTGTATAATCAATATGTTTAGCGGAATGTGTACCTAATATAGCTTAGTTTGTCTTTGAATTCCAGGAAAACCTTGAGTATTACTGAAATTCACTCAAGAAAGTTCTGTCTTGTAGTAATAACTCCCCCAGGAATAGATGGCATCCCATCCATTTTGACCTCCTTGGGAGAAGAACATTCTCCGAGACCAAACTCAGCATTATTAGGTATTAAATCCAGCTTGAGATGTTAACTGTTGTTTTTACACGAGTTGAATATGTGAGCATTTGTGTGTTGTTAATGACATCAATATACGAGTTCTATCAATTTGAATACATGTTACAAGCAATACCAATATGAATAGATGTTACGACCAATATCAATATGAATAGATGTTATGAATTGCAATAGTTGTTTTACATTGTATGTAACTTTATGTCTTTCAGAGTCAAATTCAATCCATAGTGTCAAATTGACTGTCACAGTATGTAAAACCCATAACCCAGTCCAAAATATCATAATATGAAAAATAATGTAATCCTATACGAAGTTTCTTACCAATAAGATATAAAAAATAATAATAAATAAATAAAAACCTGGGCCCTCTCTCTAGTGTTTTGTTAATGTATGGAAATAGTCACCTTAAATGCATAATTTGTTTAAGAATTTATTTAAAATGTCGATTTGATTTCAATGTTAAAGCGAGCACCTGCTGTACATTAATTGCCTTACCAAGTTTCAGTGTAAAATGTAAAATTTTAATTCAGTTCAAATTAAAACTGAATCAAATTAATTCAGTTTGATTAATGTCAATTAAACACGTGTAAGAAATATTGGTTAGTTTTGTGGTAGCAGGATAATTTGTCTTGGAGAATAGGCTAAGAATGGTGTGCGATTAGTGATTATCAATAAAGTAGAAAGTAAAAACGAATTTACTTGGTATGGGATCTAACACCATGCGGATACGTTTCTCCTATTTCTACTGTACGTATAATCCCACACAGTACACCCTATTGGACATTATACCTATAATCAATTCGTACAAGAAGTAATGTATTAGGGAATATTTTCAAATCAAACGTGTTATCTCTTGATGAGATATCGTCATATTTTTAGTCACGATAATGAAAACAAATTGAATTTATTTATTATATTGAACATAAATAGGGAAAATGAAGTTATGTAAAATCTAGTTCGAATTACCGTGAAAGCCTTACTAAAAGTGGTAAAAACATATCAGATTGTAAGACACTATAGACACGATCTTTGAGCCAAGCTAATTTTACGCTATTTGAGCTAATTTTACGCTATTTGAGCTAATTTAACGCTATTTGACCCACTTTTACGCTGTATGTGCTGATTAAATGCTGCTTTAGCTCCTCTGGACAAACGAGTTTTTGGATAATTCCATAGTCAAAACTAGTTTGCTTTAGGTATTCCATTTGATAATGTCTTTCATCAATATACTCATACATAGTCAATTCGGTGAATTTATTTTTTTACTTATTAAATTATTAAGACCTTTTAAAGGCAAAATGTAAGGCAAAATTTATAAAAATTTTAACACTTTTTATAATCTTGAAGTATGTATATGAATTGTAGAACAGTTTTAGAATGAAGAATTGGGTTTTTATATTTGTTGTTCATCAAGAATTAGCTTTCATGATTAGAATATTAGTCACATCTAGTATATTATTTAAGAACAGTAAAAACATTATTATTGATGAGTTGTACGTAAAGATTGCATGAAAAACTGAAGAAGGAAGTTATTTGTAATAAGTTATCTTCGATATAAATGGAAAATATTTTTTTTTATTAAGAATGAGTGCAAATGTCTATCAATTCGCATTAATAATGTATGTGTTGAAGCGCAAGTTTATCAAGAAGCTATGCAATTAAGAAACCCAGTGATCATAATAACTGTGTAAATCTAGTTATTAATATAAACCAAAGAAGTAAATCGATTGATATTTCCATTATGTAAAGCACTATCTTTGTTCGACTTGCTATTTTACCCAGTAACAGTACTTGAAGCAGTCTGTTATGTCGTACTAATGAATCAAGTTTCAGTCAGATTCTTGTGATCAAGTCGTATTTTCTTAATGAATGGTGTACAAAAGCCAAATTTAAATGTTTTTTTGTCTGTTACATAGATCTAGCTTATCCGAACACATGATCAGCCCAATAATGGTTGGTGCCTTAGATGATTTCATCGAATGTTTATTTCGATATTGACAGTGTACCTCTGATCTTGAACGCCTTAAAAACTATTTTGTATCAAATTTATGGCATAATTGTTACCCGGTGCCTTAATCATTATCTTATTTTTTTAATATATTTTGTTGTGTTTAAGACAAAAGAAAGAACAATATTGCAAAAAGTTGTTGTCCAATTTATGATTTATTAAATTTGATTTTTGTGAAATTCTTTATTTTAATTCTTTTGATTGAAATAAATAGATGGAGGAACACGTGGTTACTCTCTTGGCTGGTCTAGCAAAATAAAAAAGAAGCCTATAATAGACTTGGGACCAATATAATCCTTGAAGGTCTATTTCGATTCTTTATGAATCGCCATACATTGTCATCATATACCCAGGATCCGTACCGAAAGAAAACGTGTGGATGAAAGCTATTCAGCATTTACAAAGATGGTATTGAGTAGATCTGAAAATTACTATATCTGTCATGTTTCTGCCCAGCTTTCCATGTTAGAGATGCAGGTCTCAGGGACTGAAAAAGTATCTAAAGTCGCTCGGATTGGACAATAAACCGAGGACCCGTGTGCTACAGGCTGTGCACGTTAGATCCCTAGACAGTTGGAATTCGTAACAATAGAGTCTATCCAGGCATTGGCTGATATAGCATACTGTATAGCGCTGCGCGTTTACATTTACCCATAAGGTGATAACAGTAGCACATAAAACTCAATTTCATTTCATTTTTATACGCCCACATTATAATGTAGTCGTATATTTTGGTCGCCACTGTAGGTCGGTCCGTTCGTCCACAATTGCTTGTGGACGCGATAGAAAATACAGCTTTCATTTGATTTGAATGAAATTTGGTATGATCAATTATGTGGATGAGATCTTGGACAAGTTCGATAATGACGATTTTTAATGAATGGTTTTTGAGTTATTGCCCTTGACTTAGTTACAACGTGTCAAAATTGGCTTGTGAACGCGATAGAGACCACAGCTTTCCCCTGACTTCAATGAAATTATGAGTGATCATTTATATTGATGAGCTCTTGGGCAAGTTCGATATTGACGATTTTTCGATGAACGTTTTTGACTTCGGGGAAGGGAGGGATTGAATCTCCCAGATGTAAAGGCCTTGGGTGGAACAAATATTTCATTGGGAAATGGGGATCTGGATCTGTTGGATGATTTTCTTCTCTTCTCATCTGAAATGGTCGAGAAGTATAATACCTGTTAAGTACAGATTGTTTTTAGTCTGCTATGACCAAGGTTATCATTTAAGTTCTGATTTTTTGAATATGCCACTATCATTTTATGCTTATAGACATTGGGAAATTTTTCTTGAAGACTCTTATAATGGGCATGAACTATCTTGCTTGCTTTATTAGATTAGAATAGAAACAGGCTTGTCTTTTTTTGATTTAATATCTGATCTGTGAGCATTAAAACGAGTGCGTAATTTGTTCTTTGTTTCTTCGATATATTGTTTGGGACATTTTTTACATGAAGTTAAGTATACATGTATTACATTCGAGTTTTCACATGTTAGGTGCTCTTGGATCGGGTATCTTTTATTCTTAGAGTTACTTAAAAAATAATGAGTTTCGGATAAAGGGACATGTTTTGCATCTGGCGGGGCACTCCTTAAGTCTGGAGGTTCTTCGGCATAAAGTCTATTTTTAGCTGCTCTCTGTGCTAAGGTGGAATTTTTTATGTTTCGTAAAAATCGTTTCGAGTATCCACCTCTTTCAGTTTTGAGAAAACAATCGTACAGGCTTGGTTGAATTCAGAAGACCTTGTGCAAATTCGGTGAAATCGTAAAACATGTGACTTAATAATTCCAGAAAAAGTATGTTTTGGAGGAAATGAGCTCTTATGCAAAAGTTGAAAACATGTCAAAATCTGTTTGTGAACAATTTTCTTCCGATTTAAATTAAATTTGGAGTGATCATGTATATTGATGAGATCTTTCGATAAATAATGTTAGAGATTCAACTTGTGTTTAAACAGAAAATATAATTTCAAGTAGGCGTATCTTGCTAGGCGACCACTTGTTACTACGACTATCAATAAGTCAATCTGGAATTTCTTGTCAATAAGTGACCCTGAAAGTTGCTATTGCTGTCAATAAAAGAATTTTAATGAGTAGATCTGAAAATTATTGCCAGTAGGTAGATCTGATTATTATTGCCAGTAAGTAGATCTGATTATTATTGTCAGATAACTAGATCTGATTATTATTGCCAGTAAGTAGATCTGATTATTATTGCCAGATAAGTAGATCTGATTATTATTGCCGGTAAGTAGATCTGATTATTATTGCCAGATAACTAGATCTGATTATTATTGCCAGTAAGTAGATCTGATTATTATTGCCAATAACTAGATCTGATTATTATTGCCAGTAAGTAGATCTGATTATTATTGCCAGTAAGTAGATCTGATTATTATTGCCAGATAAGTAGATCTGAAAATTATTGCCAGATAAGTAGATCTGAAAATTGCTGCCTATCATTTTACCGTGACACAACATATGTTTCACATTTGGTGTTAATAAACAATTTACACGGATTTGATTATTGATGTTGATTGTTAGAAACTTTCACCCATGAAATATTGCCTTCATAAATCAATTTACACGTATTTGTCACATGTACATTGTGATGTTTTCCTTTCTAATTGATCATTCACCAACGGAAACAGTTACTTGTTCCTTTTTTAACAATATATCAATATGTCATTGACGAGAAAGATAGCTTGGCAGGCAAGGTAACATACGCACACTAGCAGCATTGAATTTGAATAATAAATTAAGCAAAAACTCAAAAAAATTAACTGAATATTGAAGTCAAAGGCAAAAAGTAAAAAAAAAACATTCATTAAAAAAAGTCGTCATTTTCAAACTTGCCTACTGTCTTATCAATTCAAATGCTTACACCAAGTTCCATCAAAATCCTTTGAAAATTGTAGCCTATATTGCACCCACAATAAAATTTTGACGCGATTTTACTAAGTCAAGGGCAATAGCTCGCAAGCCGTGAATAGAAGAATCGTCAAATTCGAAATTGATCGCCATCTTATCATTTTCAATGTTAACACCAAGTTTCATCAAAATCCATTGGGAATAGTAGCCTCTACTGCACCCACAATAAAATTTTGACGCTGTTTTACTAAATCAAGGGCATAAACTCGCAAACCATTCTTCGAAAAAGGGTCATATTCTCATTTGACCGGCGTTTTATCAATTCCAATCCTCATAATAAGTTTCATCGAAATCCATTAAATATTGCACAATAACAAGGGCAATAACTCGAGAACCGTTTTTCGAAAGAATCGTTAAATTAGAACTTGATTCAATTCAAATACCATGTTTCATTCAAATCCATTGAAAATTGAAGCTTCTATTGTGTCTACAACAAATATGGAGGCAAAGGCAATAACTGAAACCGTTCATCGAAAAATCGTCAAAATCGAACTTAACCGCCGTCTTATCAATTCATGTGGCCGTATAAAAAGGTATTCCTTCTGTCGAACGAAGAGGTGGGTAGACTAATCCAAGACTAAAATAGACTACTGTCATGACAACACCAATATGCAGTATCTTTCAAGGATAAGATTTCAAGAGGACAAGGTCAAATATCGACACATTTTCTCTCCTACTTTGATATTTGTAGAATGGGTATAATGTTGTTTTTTTTACTTATCTTGATCTAGTTTTTTGAAAAATTCCATTCGGGTCCACAAAGTGTATCTACTAGTCGACAAAACTATCAATCAAACATCTGGGGTCGTGTTTCCTGATCATGTTATTAGGTTTAATAAAAAGATGAATAGTCCTCTAGAATGGACATAAAACCGGTCAAATAAGTATGAGAATATATTCATTAAGTGTCAGGACTAAAGAATATAATATCTATATAACATGATATACCCATGAAAAAATACCAGAGCGTGTATGAAATTATATAGTTTAATGGATTATTACTTTTTATTGAAGTATTGTATTATAGCATGATTCTGAATTTTTTGGTCATCCTAAAGAAGTTTTTCTTTAAAGGGATAATAGGTCCTAGAATGTTCATAAAATTTTAGACTAATAATTTTTTTCCAAATAATTCAAGGTTTGTAAATACGTTTAAAGGGGCACAATCTTGAATTTTAGGGGTCGTTTTGGGCCTTTGTTACATTTAAACAGTCCTTAGAAATACTCAAGCTCTAAGAAAATCGCAAAATACCTTGAAATATACCTCAAAAATTTCACTTTTTATTTTTTTCCGTGCTGTACGCGGCTGGTCTTCAGTCAGTCTGAAAATTGTGTGTCCTGTTGACAAAATCTACAATTGCTATTATATGTACTTTCTTTTTGTTTTATCAGTGTGGGCCTGCGCAGTAGTCTATTTATAACTCTTTGATTTTCCAATATGGCGGGACGTTCATAATATCTTAAGACATTATGATTTTCAAACACGGATAAATATGTATACCCATGGATTTGAAGGCTCAAATTTCAAAGGTAAGCTCTGTAGACTATTTCTGATTAGCTAAACAAAAGATTTCATGTGTTTGAGGCTGTCGGATGATTGTCCGAAACAAATCAAGACTGTGCCCCTTTAAAACCCCCGCATCTGCGGAGGTGCGGAAAATCCCAAGTTTTAGTTTTTCCGACTCTCCCCAAGCCATATCTGTCCAAATAGCTATCAGAGGCTGGGAATAGAGTCAGCAAGTTTCGGACTGTGGGGGGGGGGGGGGGGTGTGGGGGGCTCTATACCGTAGAGATTGCACTGTAATATTAATCAACTATCACTACTTTAGAAGATGACCCCTTCTCTTCGTTGGTAGCATGAAACGAGTTCCATACTAAGAAGTCTCAAAGACAAACATATTTTTAAGACGAAATGTTTTATGTTATAAAGTAATGTAGACTACACATTAAAGAAGGAATAATAATAAACACTATCGGTCCCGATGTAGTCACCTTAATTCTTCAGATAGTTCTAGTATTTATTCAACAGTGTAAGCATCTACTGGTTTTTTACCTTGTGATGTTAATTCATCTAGATAATCAAATGGGTCGATAACCTAAAATATAAATAGATAAGCTAGATAATACATAGTGTTAAGTGGTGATATATTATAGTGTTTACGTCATGGTCGTTACAGGTAATCTGTAATCCTGAACCCCGATTTCCAGGGCAATGACCAAATTATAAAGGTTATGTCGCTCTTATCACTTGACGTCAATGGAATGTGTTTTAAGGACAATTGGACATACAGTCAAGTTAATTCAATATAGTACATTCATTAGTTAAAGCGATATAATGACCATTTCATCATTGAGTTTCAGTTCCCTCTATTGTACAACAATATTAGCAATATGCAAGTGATTTCTTCCTGAATAACCAACGGGTAGCCCAAACTAATTTAACCCGAAAATACCAACCTGATTGTCAATTATCTTGAAGTTGTTTTTAAATCGACTGTTAGTAATGATCGAAGCTACAGTTCCATCTACTGGTCTCAATTCTCCAGTCTTGAATACAGAATTGAACATTATGTCGTAAACAAAATCGAATGTGTCATTACAAAATCTTAAAAAGTAAATCTATATATCTGAAAAATTCTTATTGCCTTATTATAGTGTCTTATGATGGACATAAATTAAAAGTCTCCAAATAGCCAATAAGAGTATTCATCAGTTGGAGATGGAATCTCTGTAGAAGACGATATATCCAAGCAACTCAATATTAAATTGAAAAACTCTTATCGTCACAATTTCCTGGTTTTATAGATTATGACTTTATTCTCAACTTTGCCGTTTCATAAAACATGCTATTCGATTACAGGTGAACCTCTTAGGTCTATGAAATTATACTATACACCAAAGAATGGGGAATACTTATCATTTTATTTGTATGTGAAAAAATAAATAGTTATCAGTGATTTAATTTAAATTTGAGATCAATGGTAAAAGACATTCAAAGTCGGTATGTTTTTTTAAACTCTCCTATAAGGTCAAAGTGTATTAATTTATGAGACTTCGTGTTGAGGTCGTCCTTTATTGCTGATAATATAATGCATTAGATATCTCAACAGTTCATAGTCCAAAGTATCAACAGTGAAGTGCATGTGGTAATTCATAATTTGAATATTTTGTAACAAGGGAGGCTACTTCGTTTTACTAACAGGAAATACGTATCTTGACATTTATTATAAATATATAATTATATTTTATTTGTTTATATGACATGACATCTAAAGTATCATTACCTGAAATAACATTGCATCCAGTAGCCTATAAAGTTATACTTGCCCGGACAATATTTATAAAATTACATTTAAAGTCTGGAAAACACCATATTTAAAATTATACTTACACCAAGTCTAACGTTAATCTTACATGGAATATACATAATAACATCACGTTATACTTAAAATATTTCTAACATTATATTATACTCACCATGTCTAACATAAAGTTTAATGTTATACTGAAACTTAACTTTCACAGACGGATAAGTATGTATAAACAAAGCAAACAAGGCTCACATTTCGCCATTTAGCTGGAATGATATCACAGATAAGCTTAGCTGAACGATCTCTTATCTGAGAGATTGGGGCCAAAAGGTACACCGAAAATGGCCAATCTGACTGTAATTATACTAACCGGAAATACATTTCTAACATCCAATTTAAAGTTATTTTCACAGCCTGGTATATCACCCTGATATTGGAGTATAACAGGAGGACATTGGTTTTCAGGAAGTTTGTAGAGTCTGTAGGTGGCTGACAAAAACCTGGCATCACCTATAAAACAAAGGGGCTTGTCTTAACGAAATAAAATCCATATACTCCTATCAATTTCCAATTATCGAAATCAAAGTCGAATGTCACTGTCTAAGCTGTAACAGCAGACAAGCTTATAAAGTTGATAAAAGGACACAAGGATTAAATCTACTTGACCAACTTCATTCAGAACGCAGGCTGAAAATAGGCTGGTTGACTCAGCATTGTATGAAACTCTGATAAACAATATTTTCTTAGGTTCTATTATAATAAAGGACACATATAATTATAATCTCGAAAATTATTTTTTCTATTACCTTTTAGATGTATATGTATTTAATATGGATCAGAATATAAATATTTGTAGTCTTTTAGTTACTTTTCAACGAAAACATTATTGGTTTGAGCACTAGTTTCTGATAGGTAGAGAAGGAATAAGTTACAATTTGTAGTAGGTCTGAAGTACAAATTTTGTTGTTCTGGACACAAAATGTATGAGTAAAGGTCATAATCCTATTAATTTTCAAACGAGATATGAGGTATAATGCAATTATGGTAACTGTAAGCTGTGTCTCAATTGCATTAAAGAAGCTTACCAAGTAATTCCTTGAATTTGGGATTACAGATGGGTACCGGGGCCACTTCAACCAATCTTGGTTGGGAAAAACCAACTTCCTTTGCCAAATCAAACAGAATCTTCCACCATAATGTACCAGCTATACACTGTCCTAACAGGAATAATCAAAGACTGTTAAGACACTAAAAAACCCTAAATTGTTCCAGGGCAAAGATTTTGAAAGTAAATGACTTCACTAAAGCGTTAATTTCAGTTAAGCAATGATAGCCAAACTATTTGCAGGGTTAGTTATAAATAAAACCATTTACCTTTTGTTTTTAAAGTGTTTTGATATAAATCAGATTTTCGTTAGCTATAATTCAACATCTTGTCATCTAAAATTTACATAGTTTCACTATCCTTACCCCATAGATACTGATTCTTGCGAACTTCTTCAGATAAAACCATATTACAATAAACATCAGTAAAATATAATTCACCACCATACTGAAATACAAGGTAAGTGAATTTTTTGGTATGCATTATACTTACAGGATAATTTGTAGAAAAGTGGAAGTGGCCTTTCTATTTTGTCGTTGAATCGTATGCCATGTTTGTCAAATATTTATATTAGTTTATCGATGCTCATTAAGAGAGTCTGCCATTACATAGATCTGGATAAAGTAGCATCCATCACTAACTGTGAATTAGTTTGATATTTTACAATTGAGCTGGGACAGTTCGATGTCTACATTTAGAGAACGTGTATGTAGTATATAAGCATCGGTATCAAATAAAAAATCACATTACTGTATGGTCAAACTGAAACAAACCTTAAGAACACGGTAGGCTTCTGCTAAAACAGCTTTCTTATCTGGTGTAAGGTTAATGACTCCATTGGATCTAAAACAAGAGATAACATTAGCTTAAATACATCGGTTTGAAAATAAAAATCGGCAAGGATACATAATAGCGAGTAGATCCTTACCCCTCTGTTCATGATACAATAACAACATGAAACTGGTTAAATTATGAAAATCTGTGGTCTTATACTAGGTGTGATGCCCTCACGCCTGTGTATACAGGGTTGAAGCCGCTGAGAGGGTCCCGTAGTTCCTTACCTACCATCACCCAACATCTCCTCCGTAATATTCTGATTAATCACCTTCATAGAAGTCGTTCCGATCCGATATAACTATTTTTAAATATTTAGCCTATAGGCCTAACTGCTTTCTTTGAAGATAAAAATCTTTCTAATCATTTGGTTAGATGGCGTAAAGTATTTGCAAACAAAACACCGAGTATTGGTCATACTTGCAGCCATGTTCTCCAAATCGGTGCTATAAATGGCCCTAATGCTTGTCACATTGCTCCATGAGTAATAATATGATCGATTATAGTCGAAACCGATGTGTCTGGACGTTTCTCTGCCCATCTAACAAACCAGATAAGATTATTTCTGTCTAGCTTATTTCAATTTAGTCAAAGTAAGTCAGAGTAAATTATGTTGCCCAATTCTATGGAGAAGAGTCTTATAGGAAACACATTGAGATGAATGTTATTCATTGCCTTTGTCAACCCAAGCACCGTCAACTATAGCACCTACGAGATAAATAAACTATTCTCGCACTTATATTAGGCTAACATGACATTTAAAATATTTAACGCTCTTTGTCTTGTAAATGCTATTTTATTTACCCTTTTACCTTCGGCATCATTACTTTATTCTACTTATCTTACCTCAGTTTAAAATTTTCATCTCATTTCCTGGTATTCCTTTTGTTGTCTCTGTGACCTAAATATTATATTGTAAGTTTATTACCTCCCTTGAAAGACTAAAAGTTTTTCAGATGAACAAGAAAATCTTTTCTTTTTTTTCAAGGGAGGCAATAAAATGCCAAGGTCACAGAAACATAAGAAAAGGATTGCTAGGAAATGAGGTGTGTCGTTTCTCGTCAGATTACTGTTGATCTTCGCAGGGACAATACCTATTCACTTATATGTCGTTTTTTTTTTTAAGGATAAAGGATTTAGTCCCGAACACTTTTACTCCAACTGTATTGACCTCTTACCTACCTTTTGCACGTCATCGTGTGAATTATTTATTCGCTTGTTTAGGCCTACAAGTGGAGCGGTCATTTTATTTTTCATTACACCTAGATATACAGCCCGACCAACACAAGTACTTACACTAAAACATCTTGTGATTCAGAACCAATGCCAATTTCATTCAATTTCTCAATAAATCCCAACTTAAATTCAACATTTGTCTTGTCTTGTTTATACTTCTCTTTATGGTAATCTATATAACTATTGGCTGTCTTCACCTGGAAAGCGAGAAAATGAAATTTAAAAAATGGAGGTTAACGTCCTACTCTTCTGCACCTTTTGGGACTTCCAACTGTCGAGGGATCTTTAACGTGTAAAGCTTGGAACACACAGGGTCTCTGTTTATTGTCCTATCCGACAATGGAGAAAAAGGCTATTCATTTTGTCCTTTCGCGGAAGGTTGTGAAACATCAAGAATATTAACAATATGGGTCAAAGATTTTAATACAATAAACAGAAGGAATAGAAAATAAATATTTTAAACGAATACTGAATCTGTGATGCCATCACTTACCAAATCGTCAGTCATATCGACGCCAATAACTTGTCCATTAGGACCAAGTAAACTACTGATAATAAACGATTCTCTTCCAGAACCACTACCAAGATCTACCACGTTCAATCCCTCTAATTTCTCGGGAACTGCCACTCCACAACCATAGAATCTGTAATCGAAAAATTTTCAACACATTTGGAATCTCGATCTCATCATCGTGATTTTGGATTTTAAGTGTCATCATCAAGTGCCCTTTGCACCAACATTCGGATTTCGTGTACCTGATCTAATCTAGGGAATGTTAACACATACAATTATTTAACCATAAGATTTTAAACACAAACT
Source organism: Nipponacmea schrenckii (assembly GCA_030562195.1). NCBI lineage: Eukaryota > Metazoa > Mollusca > Gastropoda > Lottiidae > Nipponacmea > Nipponacmea schrenckii. The sequence goes on along the minus strand of JAUJPP010000003.1, from coordinate 38,057,030 downwards.
GGAAAAAGATGGCAAGATCGGTGACATTTTTATCTGTTGATTCCATAATTTACTCAAATATGGTTGTATGGCATTTATCTCATCATCTGTTAAAAGTAGAAATGCCTACGTTTTGAGTAACTTAAATTTTATCTCGTTCCAAAGGACAGATTTGTCATTTGTTTGACCAATCATAACTTTGTCTCAGAAATAAAGTCTTTACAGCTAACAATCGAAATAGGAGCCTTCAAATCCGTGCGCGTCCAGGATTATCCGCGTTTAAATGTTACGACTAGTCATTCCTTTAGACTGCGATAGGAAAAAAAGACATCAATTTTCTAGTACTTCTGAAGACTATTTAGAAAATGTATTCAAGACCAAAATCAGTTCCCGAAAATGACAACCTGTCGTTTTAAGCTTCAAATGGATTCCCTTGAACTTTTTAATATGTTGTTGTTTTTGTATTTATTTTTTTAGCTTTACAACATGTTTATTATTTTGTTCTTATGTTACTGATCTAGTCTAAATGTCATGTTGAAGAATATGGACAAGAGCTAATTAATTTCGTGTTCTTCAAACATTAGAATGTATCGTTTTTATATATATATTAATTAATGATATTAAATCTATCTATAGACCTTTATACTCCTTGGTGCATATATATTATTCATCCTGACATTTCAATATCCTTTCTATATGCTATTATATCAATACTACATTATATATCCAAATATCAAAGGTACACTGCCTTTTGGAATGACCAACAAGTGGTTTCCTAGCACCTTCCATCATACATTTCAGTATATCAACGGCGATAGTTCCAAAGATTTAACTTGTCCAAGATATTTTAACATTTGAAGCGTATCATTTAAAGATGGGTTGCCTCATTAATTAGAGCCAAAGTAAGCTTACTAATTGATTAATTTGGGTTTCTAATGAATAATCCATGTATTCTCAAGTTCGAAAGACCTATGTGGACGTAGAAATGCTTGTGGAATCCATTTGCCTGTGATCTGCTTTGAAACGCTAAATTTCGACTCCATGTTTGTTCACGTGACCAAATGACATCATATGAATGAAGGCGTCTAAAAATTGATTTTGTATTTTATTATTAGTGAGTTAAAACTTATTTAAATTAATTCATAATGTTTTTACAAAATGATATTTAAATGTTTTATTGCCTTTTGCTAGAGATGGAATACCAAAATGCCATTGTTGTTGTGGAAAATATTCAGGAATGTGGGCAATGACAACAGCGTCCGGTTACGTCATGATTTATGTACCGAATTAAATTAAATTCCTGTTATCAAATTCTAAATTGAAATGGATATTTTTGTTATTGATGATCACATAAAATAAGCTGAATTCTATACAGCGTTTACATACGAATTTTGACAATTGTTTTTTAAAGTCAAGGGCAATAACTCAAAGAGAATTCACAAATCGTCAAATTAGACATTCACCAAGATCTGATCATTTTAAATGATCACACCGAATTTCATTTAAATCGGATGAAAACTGTAGTCTATTGTTTAAAACTTTTGACGCGTTAAACTAAGTCGAAGGCAAATTAATTCAAAAAACATTCATCGAAAAATTGTCAAATTGAACTTGACCAAAATCTCATCAATAAGGATCATACCAAATTTCAGGAAACACTTTTTTATATTATATATGTATATAAGGATGCTATTCTTTAGTCATGGCGCCACGTAGTAAATATCCACATAAAAAGCCTTACATCATGACATGACATTTAGTAAATTCTAATAGAACTGGGAAGAAAAGTATTCTAACGGTTAATGATTTAATGTAATTGTAATTACCAAAACTGTTAAAGATAGCTGAGATTGAAGCTAGATGAAAATATTCCGTAACTTTACGATGTTCAATTTTCATATTGGAGCAAATGTTTTTAAAATTTACTTGTATGGGAAAAATTGGACATGACAAGACTTTCCCGAAACTGACCTTTTGGTGACCTCTGGGTGAACAAGTGATAGAGCATCTTTAATCTGTTCTGCCAATGTACCGCTATATCCATATTTATGTTCTGTTCCAGATAATGACCAGGCGTTATAGATATCTTTCACTGTATTTAATGTACAAGCGCTCATATTTGAGGTTATGATTCTACCAAATGACTATTTCTGAAATAAAAAGTATGTATTCCAAATACACATAATAATTGAACTGTATGAAAAATGGATTCAAATAACAGACCCATAAAATACTAAGAAGCAAAGTTGCCGATTACCAAGTCAGAATAAAAACGCTCTTTGGAAATAGCTTCAATATAAAGATTGGGTGACGTTCGCGTAGTTCTCATGTCATAGAAATAACAGATTCTAGTAACTATAGGTCAGACGTGTTTTCGTATATAGATATTTAATGTATTGTTCGCTCTTTTTGGGCAGCATACAGCATGTTATAATAATAATACAAAATATAATGTGGTAATAACTTGTTATTTTACAAGTCCCTCCGAATATAGAGAAAAGATATTAATAAAACCTACAAGAAAACGAGAGTGGTAAGGGTGTATGAAAATAGTTCAAATATTCTAGATTCAATTTCACTGAACTGTGTAAACAGGGATTTGATTGAGGTGACGCAAAAATGCTCGCGATCTCTTGGCTTCTTAAGGTGTAGGATAATTCGTTAGAGGTTAGACTCAGGGTGGTATAACATTGTACTTGTTTGTGTAATATATTCGATGAGGTTACAACCTTGACCCCAAAGTAGCTAGGTAATGAATATCCAGCGCACGTACATCTGGTCAAATTTTTGAAGAGTATTTGTGACGTCATTATATCGGGTAGGGACAAACCTATTAATTCCGCGGGAGGTTATGTTATACCCTCTTGAGTCCCAGGTTCATTATAAATACATTGTTTTACACTCCCCTTTTTCTACGGCAAGTTTTCACAATTCATATTCATAAACGACACAAATTATTATTTATTGGTCTCAACTGTGTTGTGGCTATAAACTTATTGTTGACGACTTGGTTGTTGCTGACTTCATGAAATACAGAACTAGTAATGATTCCAGAATACTTCTTATGAATACTCTGTTTTCGAGTGCAATCCTGATATCATGCAGACGACAAGAGTCACCTTCCTCGCCAACGGGTAGTCTCGTTGGTCGTCCATGTGTCTTGGATTCCTAGTAGCAAAATATGTGCTAGAGCCAGTGAATTTTAAATGACTATTTGAACTAAACCGGTGTGCATTTAAGTCACTACTTTGAGTGTCTTAACGAGTGCCTATTAATCTCCTTTAACTTAGAACAGCAATTACCTTCAAAAAGTTCGTCGTAATCGGAATATCGAGTTGGCAAATCTTACGATATCGTTCAACCATATGGGGTTTCATGGTGTACCCTCGTTTTTAAAGATATACTGTAAAAAGGATGTCCAATAAGATTTGCCAGAGAACAAACTGCTAGATTTAACAGGGTCAATTGTTGGCGTAGGTTTTGTTTTCACAGACACAGAGACATTGATAGCTTTTGCTATCATTGATTTCTGGAGTATTAATACATGTAGTGTTAAGAGTGAAGAAAAGCACTGGCCAAGGTCACAAATAAAGAGATAAATGTTCGATACAAGATAAGGTGAAGTTAGCATAGTTAGTATTGAGTTAAAAAACACCCACAAGTAATCTACAAAAAAAAAAAAAAAAAAAAAAAAAAATCCATAATATGAAATTTTTCTTGTTACCAGTCTAAAAGAAGAGAGTATGATTAGGTTCTGAAAAGATAAAACTCAATGTATAATGATTAGAATATGTTATACTTAATGAGCTAGAAAATAAGGAGAGGGGTCAAGTAGTGTTAAAACCAAATGCTAGTGATGGTAGCTGAAAGTTGGCGATTTCTCTTTTGGGTAACCCTATCAAGGTTAGAAGCCAAATCGGTAACGACCTTCCTAGGGCACTTTGGAGGTAGTAGTTTCCTATTAAGATTATAAGTCCCACTCTCTTTGTCTTTTTGGGTCTGATCCTGTAACAATTCGGCGAATCCGCTTGGAAGGACAAAATGTCCATATCATCATCAGTATCACCCTTACTAGCTATAAATAAATATGATGAATATTATATTTAAACAGACAACGTCTTAAATGAACAGACAACGTCTTGAATAAACAGACAACAGAGAAGGCTAAAAAATAAATATTTTAATAATACATGTACTGAAAAACAAAATTGAGCTAAACCACAATTACCTTACAATTACCGACAAGATGCACGTGCGATGTATATAATATATGCCCCAACTATTATGGGGTCAAGGTTATGTTTTAACCTTAACCTTTATGAAAAGATACGTTTAGTGTAGCCTATTACTTGCCTTTTTAACAGAAACAAGCGCGATGTTGCCTACCCTCGCAGTAGCCGGAGGTTTTAAAAAGCATTCCCTTACATCAAATGTTTGGTAACTGCGTACAAAATAAAATACAAAACTGGGTAATATTCTTGTACAATGGTAGATTAGATTCCTTTCATTACCTCCCTGAAGTAATCGCTTTGTATTTTTTATAAATATATATTAAGTAGATGTTTGATGATTAGGAGGCGGAAGTGTTTTTAAACATCTATAAGCAACAAGACCCCTGAACAGATATGAGACTAGGTAAATTCCCTACACAAGGTGCAGTTTTAGATATTTAGAGTTGTTGACAAAAAAGTCAAATATACCATGCAAATGGTCCAAACGTTTCATTTCCGGCTTCGACCTTGTCATAAAATATCCAAACTAAGAACATTATTAACTCATAACTGATGACATGAAAGACATATTTTAGTAAAAATATCTTCATATAGGATAAGACTTGTAATATCAGCTATATCCATGTAAAAAAACAAACACAATACTGAAAGTAACCGACATAATAAAAAGTAGGTTATTGAAAAGTCGAGTTGCTTCCATAACATATTAATTGTAGTCTGCAGTATATATGTATATATCACTTGTTTCAAAGTTCTTATTTATGTGAATCGTTTAATGTCACTCGTTTAAAAAACAGCTTACATGACATTACATTACAATGTGCTTACCTCGTGAAAGTTATGAACAAATACTCAAGTTGCTCCGAGGGCAGATGAGAACCGATCCCGAATTGTGCTTCTTATCACTCTCTATGAAGACATATGTCAGCGGTTTATGAATGTAAAATTAGTATGCTATTAAATCGCTGACCTATATATAATACAAATATAAAATATCCTCATGATTTAAACTTTCGCCGGGTTAGAGATAGTATCGATGGGTCAAGGGTATTTTTGTCACATTCACATTTTGTAGTAAATGTATAGGCTTTTAGACCGTGTGTATGGAGGTATAACGTTGCCAAAATTCTTGATTGTGGTTGCAGCTTTAAAATATACCAATAAAATGCATTTGTCAATGCTGCAAAGTAGGCCTACAATTGCCCATTTGTAACAATGCAAAAGGTATGAGTATTCTCCAAAATCCAATGATATGCCACAGGTTTTCATGTAACATTTAACACTTTGCATTATACACTTTTTTTTATAAAAGAAAAAAAAAACATTTGAGATTCCCTCATTCGAAATGTTTTCATGATAACTGTTCTGGCAAGATAATTGTGACCTTCATATCCAAACTGTGTACTGTGAATACGTAGCCGACATCTGATTGCACCAAATCATGGGACTACTGAATGACATATGTTATTATAATTGTGTATACTTTTAACTTCTAGCTCAGAAGTAGCAACAACTTTAGTCTATGTAGACCTATTATTACGCTCTTTTCTTACAAGAAAACGCGTTCTTTTGACAGAGATGTTCTACCACTTTTACCACCAGTCAAAATCATCAGCAGCTCCATCACCTATTGTCAAACTTGATCTCTGCTACTTTATTTATATCGGAAACATTTCCAAGTTCATTGAGACTGAGAAACACTCTTATGACTTTCATAGAAAGAAAATGAGTTCAAGAAAATAGATAGTGACAGTAAAACGCTGAATTGGTCTTCTTCTCTAATTCTTTAGGTTATCCAATTGTTTCTACTGACAGCTCCAGTCATTACAGTCTGTTATGGTCTATTCGGCGTTTTACCGAAAATTAACACTATGGTCTTTCACTATCTCCGTTAACCATCTGCTGGGTCGATCGTAAAACTTTTCAATACTTACTCTTATTGGCTAAGTTTGAGATTTAAAAAAAAGTTCATTCTAAGAGGTGGTATTTCTTTATAAGTAGCTTTACGTGACAAAACAAACAGGACTTCAAATCGGTAAATGCCGGAATAAACAGCGCTCTAAATACGATTGCCTTGTTCCGTTGTTGTAACTGAGAATCGAACCGCTGTGTCGTCTTTGTTGGTGATGGTAGATTGTCATCAGATAATCAAAATTCGGATTACAATTCCTTTCGGATATAGATTCAGCTTTACGACTAATTTACGAGAATATTTTTGCAAGGAAAAAAAAGAACAACTCTCTGACTAGACATCCCATTGCGGTCGCAATAAATTGCCATTATATGAGTAATCACTATAATAAGGTGGAATGAAGTTTGAATTTTTTAATTGTTGACTGTTGTTGGCCATACGATGATTGCTTCAATGCTTAGAAATAACATAGTTTTCTATTATATATATATTTTTTGATATTCTTTGTTATGATAAAAGATAATGCACGTGAAAGAACTGTATCATAGTATATTTAACTATATTTATTGATAACAATGCTTTAGATCTGAACTGGATTTTTATAAACTACATCTAGATGTTGATTATTGTAACGACTATACTGTCATCTTGTTATCTAAACTATTGGACTTAGTTATCTATATAAACCATCAAGTCCGTTAATAATTTGATTTTAAATCTATAAGCGTGATATCATTACAGAATTATAATCAAAGTCCTCCTGAATTGACTTATAGAAAGGTAAAGCCATCATCACTTTCAGGGACTTTTATCAAGACAATTATCAGGGACAGAACTATGAAAAGCAAACATTTCAAAAGCTCCCTCCAACAACTTCCTAAACCATATGATATTGGTCTTGCATCAAAAGAGTTGGTTGGATTGTGCGCATATGCCCTCGAATCGTACAGCTATCAGCTAACCTTACAGCTTTATTGTCTCTTTACCTAGGGCAAAGATTAGCTGAATTTTTTAGCGTACAATCTAATCAAACTAAACATTGATAAAAATTGGGTTTGAATGATGGTTCATGACTTTTTTCAATACATGAAACAAAAATAAGACAGATTTGATATCAATACATTTTTCTCTGTGAAAGATACAAACGGCCTCCATGAAAGTTACGCTTTTGCTCTGCAACAGATTATGGTTTACGGAGGATTGCCGATTGTGAAAGATACATAGTGAATTATCAATTTCAATATAAAACTATAATACACAAAACATTAAAAAATGAACAGATAAAAATATATTGAAGTAAGAGTAAAATATATCAAACTTTTATAGACTTTTAAAAATAAATGTGTGAAAGGTGGGACTGGGCCAGCTCTTCTGAGACTCTTTGTCTTACTCCTTTGTTTGGAAATATTTCTACTTGGATATACTATGATACTAGGCGTATACGGATATCAGAATTATATCACAATAGAGCATTAATGTCAATAGTATATAAATATATTATTTATACCAATAGAAATATATAGGAGAAAAACAATTTTAGCTTAATAATTTTGAAAGGTGTTGTAAGTTACGACTGCCATTTAGTGTTCAGTCAATTATTGACTCAACAGTATATAAGTTAAAATATATAAAATCAAAATTCTACCTTTGATTACTAATAATTTTTTCTGGTTCTGGTTAAACAATACAGAACTCCTCACAAAGTAGGCCTAAATATTACAATTAACAGAGCATATTGTTGGTTGAATAGTTTATAATCTTAGATCATATGTTATTATTATTTAGTGATTTTAATACAGAACTCCTCACAAAGTAGGCCTAAATAGCACAATTAACAGAGCATATTGTTGGTTGAATAGTTTATAATCTTAGATCATATGTTATTATTATTTAGTGATTTTAATACAGAACTCCTCACAAAGTAGGCCTAAATAGCACAATTAACAGAGCATATTGTTGGTTGAATAGTTTATAATCTAAGATCATATGTTATTATTATTTAGTGATTTCATTCACAAAAAAAACCCACAAAACTTTACATCCAAATATCTATTTAATAAGACTGTAGCCCAGTCCCATTTTAAAAAAATCATTCTATATTTAAATAAATGTTTGATTTTATTGAGCATTACGTACATAAAAAATAAAATATTAAAAATTTAATATAAAAAAATAGGTAGAAATTCCAACCTGAGTATGTAATATATTCACTTTAGTTTTAACTTGGATGATTGGCTGCCATAAGCTTGATTATAAAAATTAGTAAATAAAATAAACATGGTAGAATTATAAAATATACTATAAATACAATAAAAACCATTTAAATAACCATAAAAAGCTATAACAAAACCTATTACAAACTGAATAATTTGTATTTGTGTAACTAGTTTTTTCCACTTAGGTGGGTTATTTGGGAACAATGCAGTTAAACCATAATATAGGTACAGTACTACATGAACAAATGAATTGATGGCAAAAATTGTGGCAATAGAAGACCAAACATAACTATTGTAACCAATTTCACTTAATAATAACATACTAGCATGATGGTAAACATGAAGAAATGTAATTTGACGACTTTTATGACGTAGCACCATAAAAACGGTATCTAGCAGTTCCAACTGTTTTGTAGTCCAATATAACAAAAAGAATGGTTTTAAAAACGGTATTGGCTTTCTTTCATAGATATCACCTCTCAAATACACAGCATAACTCAATCCACCACATGCTACTAAACTAGCTAAACAACAACCAAGATTATAGATCACTAAAATCTGAAATGAAATAGTAGATAGATTAGTATCATTGTGGTCTGATTTCAACACTTGCTGACTTATCCCCCTTTTTAAAATGCTGTATAAATAATGAATAGCCAAATATCAGATTTCAAAGATAAAAGTCTATTTTGGAGTCACAAACTTCTTTGAACATAAACCCTATTTTGCAAGAAGTATAAATTAATATTGTCTCCACGTTGTCTTTAAATAAGCTGATAAAGCCAAATTTATGCTACATTCATAATAGCCCACTTTTCATAATTAAAATTGTACATCTAGAAACAGTCTAATTAGAATAAGCCCAAACTTTTATTTTGTTTTATTAGCTTTTATTTTTCAAATTTGCTACTTCTGTGAGGATCTAAATACAGATTTCTTGAACATTCATCCATTTGATGACTGTTTCAGACAATCAACTCCCTGCCTTTTCTTATGCTGGCATTGGTCCATTTAGTGTCTAATGCTCCTTGGAATACTATCCTAAGGTTGGAGAGAGTAGAAATTTGATTGCTTGGAAGTGTCAAATAAATGGATGAACGTTGAAGAAAGCCTTTGTTGGACCTTTACTGAAGTGGGTAATAAAAACATGCAACAGAAAGTTTGGAAAAATAAAAGTAGACTGATTCAGACTGTTATTAATTTTCACTTTTGCGACTTAATTATATGATGATGGTCATTGGTAATAACTGCAGCTACTCATTTGTGTATCCACAACTCTAGAAAACTAAATTGACTACTTACAGGTCTGAGGTTCAATGGTGAAGTGTATTTTTGCCATAATCTAGATAAAGCTATCATCAATAAATACCCACAGAACATTGGAAATGATGCTAGACTGGTAACATAGTAAACCAGCCATGTTAAAGTCCACATCAATGAAAGCATTTTTACCTCTTTTTCTCTGCAAAAGACACACAAAGCTCTATAAAAATAAAACTTACCAGCATCTTAACAACAAGATCATTACCTAGCTTTTTCACCATGAATAATTAACTGACATTATCTATTTTAAGTTATTTATTAATTTTATTCTTTATAAAGGCATAATACCATAACAGTACCCTTGAAAAAAATGCTAGTACCTTATAGCTTTTTAACTACTGTGTGCTAACATTGAATAGAACAAAAGTGTTTTGAATGAGCGTGACCTGTTTCACCTCTTCAGCTCTATGCAAAGTAAAAAAAAAGTATTTTAGCGGAGCTTAACAAACTTGTCAAATTTGGTGCTAATAATTTTATACTATCTGAAATATTTTATTCTTGGGGTAATAATATCACGAATCTCAATGACAAATATATAGTACACATGAACTAGATGTGAACTATTGGGTTAGTTAAAGGAATAATAGATACTTGGAATGAACATAAAATTTGAAAATTTTAAACTTGGTCAATAAGGGCTCTATTAAATAAATATATCTGCTGCCATAAATAACATAAAAAGAATTAATAAATATCTAAAAAACTTAGTTATTATCCATAAAGATGCATTGGATTATTGAAAATAGCTTAAAAAAATTGATTAAGCATTTTTCAAAAATGACTTAATTTTGTTAGTTGCAGATTTTAAGGGATTCTGTTACTTCATGACACCAGGTAAGTTCACTGATAAATATTGACCATTCAGAACAAGTAAAATTTTATGTTCATGCTAAGATGCAGTATCCCTTTAAATATCATAGACATAAGTAAAGTTATTAAGCATGTGTACTTACAACTTATACCAGTAGGTCAAATTATATATCCAATATCTTAATCTCAGTGAACTTCTCTATCTCCCATCTGAAGTCATGCCATCAATCCATTGAGCTGATCTCAAATCCCCAACATAACTGTAACAGAAAAAAAGCTTTTATTTACCCAAGGTTAGGTCAAACTCTAATGGACAAGAATGAAATAGCTATAAATGAAAAGAAATCTGCAGTGAAGTGTGACAGATTTAAACCTTGGTATCTATAATATATGTATAGTAAGAAGTGTATAAAACTAGTAATTACCACAGACCAATATGTACTAAGGCCTACCTAGTTATAGTAATAAACCTTCTAATTATATTGCAGATAAAATCTGATTTATATTATCGTATTTATAAGCTTACCAATACATAATTTCTGCCTAGTCAAATATATATTTGAAATAAATTGGTAATATTTTTATAAAGACAGATAAAAGTAAATTTCAACAATAATGAAATTGCCTGTTACAATGTTAATGATATCTTCTTATTCAAATATATCAATATATCATGATCTATATTTATCATGATATAAAGGTACAGTACCAGTTATTATCATGATACACCCATTATTATCATGATATACCAGTAATTATCATGATATCACCATATAGGCTTAGCTTGTTACTGATTCTTGTACAGTGTTATGTAAATAATTGTTTATGTATAACTTGTAAATAGATCAGTTATGTTGGAGAAGAATTAATAATATTAGAACTTGTTTACAACTATCTAAGACTTGTGTTTATTCAGATGAAGATTTCATGTCAGTAATAAGAACTGGATATACAGAGTGTCACAATTGGTCTCGCTAAAGCTACACCCTAGATCGTTATGAGAGACCGGTTGGTGATAATGATATGCCAGTAATTATCATGATATACCAGTAATTATCATGATATACCAGTTATTATCATGATATACCAGTATTGATAATCATATTTCCAGTAATTATCATGATATACCAGTAATTATAGTATAATTGGATATTTTTTGAAAGACATTTATAGTTTATTCTAAATTAAAAATTGTTTGAAAATCAGGAAAAACAAATCATAAGAAATATCATGATATAGGTATATATTGTGCTATTGCCTGTGTTTGATTTTTACTCATGCTCACATAAACCAATATTGCTCAATCAAAGTCAAGCCAAGACCACTCAGACAATTTTGAAAGACTGCTCAAACCAATTAGCCTACTAACTATTAGATCTAATCACTAATCATTTTACTGTAAAGTGCTTAATGGGATTAATTGTGGGATTAGACTGTTCATATGAATTGAACAGAACCAATGGATTGCAAAGATGTTATGTCAGTATGTTGGGGACACAAACTGCATTCCAAATTTCATCTGATGTCTTTGATTCTTATTACAAAGAGAGTCACAATCCTGCATATCATGTGTGATCGCTTTTAACCATGTATCACATAAGATGTAATATTCCTATTATTAGAGAAATATTTGAATTAATCCTTATAAATACTCAGTTACTAATGTTATTATCGTAGGTTATAGTATACACTGTACAAGGTTTTTTGGTTTTCAGATCACATGGTTTAACAACTGTTTGAATGATACCCCAAAATATGGCATACCAGGCATATATAGCCATAGGATTTCAAAGGCATCCAGTTAAAACAGTAGTGGATATAAGGTTTTACACTCAAGTCATAAATAGGTAATTTCTTCATGAGAGAATGTTAATGTGAAAAATTTTCAATAAACCGGGTCAAAAACATTTTTTGCATTTGCCAAAGACAAGAAATAATGCAAAGAAAGCCATATCACATCATATGTGACGAATGGCATGAAATTTGCGACAAAAATGGAATGGAAAGAAGATGAAGCAAGTGGAATTGAGCAGAGATATCAATCACATAGGGGAGCTTTATAAGTCCATATTAAAAGGTCTTGGCGATTGTATCATTTGAATGTGCGAAGAAAATAGTCGATAACATAAAAACTACCTTTTGACCCAGTTAATCTGTCGTGTTTGTTTACAAAAGTAACAAGTAAACCGGAAATGAAGGAAAACGCCGGTAAGATGGCGCTATCATAAAAAATATTCCAATAATTCGTCTTTTACTCCAATAAGGAAATTTTTTTACGCAAAATACTTTCAACTAACGATGTAATCGACCACAATTTAAAACTATTACAAAAATCGGATTATGCTGATTCAAAAGTATTAGAATACTATAAATGGATTGATTTCCACATTCTGTTCAAATATAATTCGTGGTGAACCTAATTATTCATGCCACGTCAGATACGCATGTGCAAGATAATTATTTTGTTATGTTCCGGTAGACACGAAAGCAAACCTCAAAAATGGATTATTTACGGAATATGATGGGTGCCCCTCAGGGGGGTGTTCAGCCCTCTGGTGCCGAAACGGTAATGCCAATGGCAAGCAAATCCCGTTTTTTTCTTTTCTTATATGTTGAAATCTGATGCATTATATGACTTCTTGCATATATGATAATTCTGAATTGCAAGGACCTGCCTTCTTTGAGTTTTACTAGATAGTCCAAAACATCTGCCTCTATTCATCCGCAATTCTGTTAGATCTAGCTATTTTATGCCCAATATTAATGTAAGCCTACATCCATCAAGCCTCGGAATTTGTCATGCAATACATTCATTATTAAGTAATGCTTTTAAACACAGTAAATGTGTGATTAGAGCTTGTAACTGACCAATTCTAAAAATAAATTTCTTATAAATTATTACCTTTCATTTCATGGTAAAGTAATGCCCGCCACAGCTGCTACTTTCATTATTGGAATTATAACGTGCACCAGCACAATACGTAATTGTGTCACTAGCCTAGTTTCGTATAAACATAAAGAAAAAGATGATAGAATGCAGAGGGGACTAAAATAGTGCAGGGGATAATGATTGTATGAAAAAAACGGTACCCAAATTTCAGGATGTATAACGGGATTGGCTAATTAATAATAGTTTAAAAAAAAAATCCCCAAATCATCTGTCAGAATAGTAGGTAGAGACTTGGCCCATGTTTCGGACTATGTACTGTAATGTATAAGCTCTTTACTTCTATTTTTGTCAATGCAAATTGTCTTCACTCCTGTCTATCTATCTTCAAAAATATTTTATTTCATTTTTAAATCTGTTATAAGCTTGAGCTTCATGAGCATGAGCACAATCATGCTAATAAACCTTTTAAAAACAATAAAAGTCACTAACAATGAATGTCCAAGTATTAGTAGGATATATTGAACTTACCATTAGATTGGTTGCATATTAAATGTGCCAGAATATGTGAACATGAGAAAATTACTTTTCTGTTGGATCTTAAATGGCAACTGGAACCATCTCGTTCATCTGTAGAAAGAAACATATCTGAAAATTAAATTTATTCAGAATTATTCTTTATTAGAGTATCAATGTCTAGAATATATTGCCTTTATTTATCTTTTCGTTACTGATTACCTCATGTGAAAATATTTGGACATCATTGGTTAGTGAGTTTGTACTTTTGTGTGGTATTATGGAACCTCAATAGTCTTGAAACTATTTATAATTTTGTTCTTTATGGAATTTATATTACAGGTGGAAAGACTAGTTGACAGGGCTCAATCTTCTACTTTATTAGATGATAGAAGAGATGCTGTTCGTGGCCTTAAATCACTTTCAAAGGTATCAGTCAATTCTCCACATTCTTACCTCTTTCAAATCTTAGAACATAAAATTGTAATTATCAAACTTAGCCAAAAACAGTGTATATTTATCATTAAAGCCTATTTTAATCTTTACTTTAGGTTTTTTGGATAATTACTAACTCCACTAATGAATATAATATTATCTTATTTGCCATGTTTTGAGCATTAAATATTAATTCTTAAAGGCAGTAAGCTTATTTCTTTATTTCTTTTAACTTGTCCCCAATGATCTGACAAATATATACCAGATGATAGGACATGTAAAGCTAATAATTAGAAGCCCCTGTCTAATGAAATTAATATTTTGTTAACATGTTGATTTTTATTATAGAAATATCGATTGGAAGTTGGAACACAAGCCATGGATTGTTTGGTTAAAGTTTTAGAAGTAGATAGGTAGGATATATATTTAATGAATGTTTCTACTCTAAAGCCCGAAATATTACTCAAAATTCAAACTTCTTGTTATTTAGCTAATATATTCTGTATCTATATAGTGGAAAGCTTATATGATATAGATATATGATGTTGGTATCCAGTGTTTCATGCTGTGCGATCTAATATAAATTTGGTATGTAGTCTTTCTTTGGAAAAATATTTGATGTCCATGTATCAGTTTTTTATTGAGGTGATGCTGAGATACAGTATGTAGTAATGTGATGTTTATGTATCTGTTATTTTTTGAGGTGATGCTGAGATACATTTTGTATTTAATGTGATGTTTGTGTATCTGTTATTTTTGAGGTGATGCTGAGATACATTATGTAATTAATGTGATGCTTATGTATCTGTTAATTGTAGAGGTGATGCTGAGATAATTGGTCTAGCTTTAGATACTTTATGTAATGTGATGTCTGATGAACCTACAGAAGAAGAAGAAAGTATACCCGAATATTTACAGAATGGAGATCTTGGTGCTAATTTTACAGAAATATATATAAAAGATCCTGAACATGTTTCTCTGTTATTATCATTACTTGAGGTAAAGACAATGTTAATAACTCACATATTTAGATCTATTGTAACATTGTAGGAATGCTTTGTCAAACTTATAAAACCAAGGCCAAACAATTTAAAAACATATCTTTTTACATGAGATAAGCTCTGTGTTTTCTTAATCCCATTCATATATGCTCATAAAAAAGATGCAATTATCTGAAAGGGTAGGCCATATTTATAGTGATTTAGATATTTAAAGATTTATTGAGTAAGAAGTGATGCGCATTATATTTGCTTGGATACGTTGAAAATGTCAGACGTGAGTTGTAATCTCGATCGGTGTGTAAAAACCTGATTACTTGGAGTAAGTAATCTTCACTCATAATTCCAGTCTACCCAGCTGTAAATGGGTACAGATAATCTGGGAACGATCAATGTCGAGAGTTTTTGCCAAGGACAAGCTGGTAGAAAGGATCCTTGTTAAAAAATGTACAGTACCGTAAAAATGAAGATCTATTCCACTTGCTTTTTTAAAAATAATATTTGATTATAGGAGTATGACTTTCATGTAAGATGGCCTACAGTTAAACTATTGACTATATTACTAACTAATAAAGGAAAAGGTATTCAAGATTGTATATTAGTTAGTCCAATGGGTGTATCAAAATTAATGGATTTATTATCAGATAGTCGAGAAATCATTCGAAACGACGTAAGTAATAACAATATCCTTGTTTGAATACATAATTACAGTATATTATGTTCTGACACCTTGATATTGTGTTCTATAGTTGTGTTGGCATTCTGAAACATAACGTACCATAGAATTTTATTCTCCTTGCTCTGTTGTATCATTGCTTGATAAAGAATCTAGTCGAACGTCACAGTTTAAATTACCTCTAAAAAGAGCATTATATATTATGATTTGAATTACCATAGATGTGAACAAATGGTTTATGTTATGGTAATCTCTTTCAGGCCTTATTATTATTAATACAACTAACTAAAGGTAACGCTAATATACAGAAGATTGTAGCGTTTGAGAATGCGTTTGAAAGACTATTAGATATCATATCAGATGAAGGAAATAGTGATGGGGGTGAGTTGAATAGAATGTGAATCACTTTCCTATACTCTTGAATTCTTCTTCAAAAAAATAATTATCAGAATGCCTATTAGTATAAATGCCATTGACAGCTATGTGACTTTTGTGACTGTATTGAACATGGATGCTTATAGCAACAGAGGGCTGTTTTTGACACACTTGCTGGTCTCTGTGGTCAGAATGCAAGAGCAGTATTCCATCTTTTATTCAAAATGCCTAGTTTAAATCATTTTATATGAATTATCACATATTATTTACTTATCTTCTTTTGACTCTTTTTTTATTAAGTAATTATTTTAACTTCTCTCAGGCCTGTTCTAGGCTGTGTACGATAAAGATCCCTCGACAGTTGAAAATCGCAAAAAGAGTAGGCAAAATTTGCACAACTAGTAGTAATGTAATGTATGACAATTTGTTCAGAAAATTAAAGTCCCAATTTTGATGAATATAACTAAACATTCATGGAATTGAAATACATTTTACAGTTGGATACTAGTTGAATAGTACTATGTGTAGTAGTTTTGACATCAGAAAAACATCGTTAAAAAATGTCCGGCGGCTGGGAAAAAAATAAATCAGCAGCCCTGTCACCTACATTCATCTGTACTTCATCTTGATGTAGTCCTCTATAGGATAGTTTGACCTATGACCTTATATATTTCAGGTATTGTGGTAGAAGATTGTTTACTGTTATTGTTAAATTTATTAAAGAATAATTCATCTAACCAGAATTTCTTTAAAGAAGGCAGCTATATACATAAAATTACACCTTACTTTGACTTGAACTCTGACCCCCACAGGTCACAGGGTGGTTGGTCAGCTCAGAAAGTTACCAATCTACATCTTATGTTACAAGTGAGTGTGTGTGATAGTTGCATGTCAAGGCCGGACTTCAAGGGGAACAAAATATATATTTATTTTCGAAGATTATCATTATACATACATTGTATATTATCAAACTTTATTAGCTATGTGAAGAGTCATGAAAGACCTGCTGAGAAAGATACTCTAGCAAGTTTTCAAGAGAAGACCATTTCAGCTTTCAAAAGTGAACTCAAGATTTATGAGAGAGTACCAATTTATTTTTTTGATCTATTCAATACATATTGCATTTTTAGAAGACGAAACAGAACAAAGTTATTGAGCTATTAGAAATCAAAATCAAATTTTGACTTAAAGTAATTTTTCGTATAATTATATCATTTTTGTTCTCCTTGAAGTTGACAACGTTGATTTGAAGCTGTTAGTTTCAAACCAGTTTCTGTGCCGTTGTTTACTAACATGCATCATCATAATGTCAGAATAAGGGTGGAAATTGGACTGACTTGTTATGGTTCTTCTTGATTTTTCATTTGGTTTATTTGATAATGGCATGTTGTTGGTGCATGTGGATTATGGTGTTTGGGTGATAAATGATTAGATGGGGAATGAGATATATTTATTTATATTAATTTTTAATACATAGTAAATATCAGTCTAATGAAACTTAGACGAAACTTTCATTCCATATTTTTATCTTTTATTTTTTAATGTAGCCACTCCATTACTTCAGTTAGTGTCTAAAGACAGGCCTCTTGAATAATAATCACCATAACCTTTTGATTTAACCTGATGACCTTTGCTTTAACCAATCAAATTCCTACACTCTCTCAACAAATTTCAGTGCTTGAGAAGACAGAGATTTGATTGGTTAAAGCAGAGGTCAGAAGGTATTTGTGAGTAATGCCGAGACCCTAACTGAAGTCCTATTAAAGCTATATTAAGAATAAAATAAAATAATAACAAAAAACAAAGAGAAGTTTGGCCAAGTTTCTATATCTGAGTGAATCCTATACATCTTGATTTTTATTTATTTAATGTAGGATAATTTAATTTCCTTGTGTTTTATTTGTTATTTTACTGTTCAATTTTGGAATGGTTAAATTGTTTGTTATTCTGCGCATTTTACACACAACTTTACAGTATATTGATATTCTATTTCTGCTTCTTTCTGCCTGCTTTCTTTACCACTGCTGTCACCTTCTGCCTTTCTAGCCCAGCATGTTTAAGATCTATAATTGGGACAAACCATTTCTCTTTATCCTTGTATAGTATGTATAACTTCTCTCATCAACTCATAGCTTGATATGCATTTGCTTTTATATGCATTTGCTTTTAGCATAAATCATTCATTTACAACATCTGCTTGATTTTAGAATATCAATTAGAAATTCAATGATAAGACAATAATACAGTATATACTGTTCAATTTTGAAAACCTTTCTGTTCAAATTGTTCAAATCACTTTATAAATAGTCCTAAACTGCCAGATGAAATATTTTCTTTTCATAATGCATGTATTTAAAGTGCTTGATATTTAGAAATATATTTATGATATAGAGGTATATAGTTGTCTAATATTTGATTCAGGTGTCTGTATCAATTTCACTATAAAATCAGCTGAAATGCAGCAAATATATAGATGACTATATCCCTTATACATTTTATTTCATGTTTGTTTTCATTTTCTATAATCACTTATTTAATTTTTATTTGTACCTTCTTATCCATCATAACCTTGTCTTAATTTATTTTATAAAAAGGCATGGCTTCTTTTTATGAATTTTCATTTCACTACCTTCTCTGGTTAATTTTCCACTAATATTCTGGCTCACATACTGCTATATTCATAGAATGCTTGGTAATATCTAGAGTTGCCATGGTAACAAACTGTATCAAATTATAGCTAAATGTTTATAATGCTTAAATTTGATACAGTTTGATTTACTAGCCACTAACATAATCACTGCTTATGTACTTAATAACTCATTAGTAGCTATTGTATTTACTCATAATTGCTGTTCATATGATCGCTACCTCTCATAAAAACTCAAAATTACTTCTTTATTTAATCACTATCTCATCACTGGCTATCATAAACTCATAATCACTGTTTTACTTACTCATATAAATTCATAATCACTGTTTTACTAACTCATCACTGGCTATCATATAAATTCATAATCACTGTTTTACTAACTCATCACTGGTTATCATAAACTCATAATCACTGTTTTACTAACTCATCACTGGCTATCATATATACTCATAATCACTGTTTTACTAACTCATCACTGGCTGTCATATAAATTCATAATAACTGTTTTACTAACTCATCACTGGCTATCATATAAACTCATAATAACTGTTTTACTAACTCATCACTGGCTATCATATAAATTCATAATAACTGTTTTACTAACTCATCACTGGCTATCATATAAATTCATAATAACTGTTTTACTAACTCATCACTGGCTATCATATAAACTCATAATAACTGTTTTACTAACTCATCACTGGCTATCATATAAATTCATAATAACTGTTTTACTAACTCATCACTGGCTGTCATATAAATTCATAATAACTGTTTTACTAACTCATCACTGGCTATCATATAAATTCATAATAACTGTTTTACTAACTCATCACTGGCTGTCATATAAATTCATAATAACTGTTTTACTAACTCATCACTGGCTATCATATAAACTCATAATCACTGTTTTACCAACTCAACACAGGCTGTCATATAAATTCATAATAACTGTTTTAACAACTCATCACTGGCTGTCATATAAATTCATAATCACTGTTTTACTAACTCATCACTGGCTGTCATATAAATTCATAATAACTGTTTTACCAACTCATCACTGGCTATCATATAAATTCATAATCACTGTTTTACTAACTCATCACTGGCTGTCATATAAATTCATAATAACTGTTTTACTAACTCATCACTGGCTATCATATAAACTCATAATCACTGTTTTACTAACTCATCACTGGCTGTCATATAAATTCATAATAACTGTTTTACTAACTCATCACTGGCTATCATATAAACTCATAATCACTGTTTTACTAACTCATCACTGGCTATCATATAAACTCATAATCACTGTTTTACTAACTCATCACTGGCTATCATATAAACTCATAATCACTGTTTTACTAACTCATCACTGGCTATCAAATAAACTCATAATCACTGTTTTACTAACTCATCACTGGCTATCATATATACTCATAATCACTGTTTTACTAACTCATCACTGGCTATCATATAAACTCATAATCACTGTTTTACTAACTCATCACTGGCTATCAAATAAACTCATAATCACTGTTTTACTAGCTCATCACTGGCTATCATCATATAAACCCATAATCACTGTTTTATTAACTCATCACTGGGTATCATATACTCATAATCACTGTTTTACTAACTCATCACTGGGTATCATAAACTCATAATCACTGTTTTACTAACTCATCTCTGGCTATCATAAATTCATAATCACTGTTTACTAACTCATCACTGGCTGTGATATAAACTCACAATCACTGTTTTATTAACTCAAAACTCATCATCACTGCTATAAATAATCACTAACTTAATGCTCATAATCACTGTTTTATAATATAATCACTAACTCATCCCTGGCGTTATATAGGCTTACCTCAAAATTTTCTCCTAAGCTATTCTGAAACATTTTCATAGTAGCTCTGTATGGGCGGTAACTTGAATGGCTAGGTTTTGATCCATGGATAGTTCAAGTTGGTGCCTTATTCCCTTATCACTTGACAGTAATTTGGGCTTTGCTTCTAGGTAATCTTTCTCAGGGTCCAAAAAAGTTTGTCTTCGGTTCTCTCCTGTGTTCTCCATCAATCTTCTTGTTTTCTTCTGTTCCATTTCTTTCATCTGTTTTAGCGTCTTCAT
Organism: Nipponacmea schrenckii; assembly: GCA_030562195.1. Taxonomy (NCBI): domain Eukaryota; kingdom Metazoa; phylum Mollusca; class Gastropoda; family Lottiidae; genus Nipponacmea; species Nipponacmea schrenckii. The sequence goes on along the minus strand of JAUJPP010000003.1, from coordinate 38,035,888 downwards.
TAGCCCACAGAGTGTAGAAGAGTAGGACGTCTTATTCCATTCATTTCATTTCTTCTGTTTCTATTTCTTTCTTCTATTTCTATTTCTTTCTTATGATTTGTTTCTTTCTTCTGTCCTACTGTCTTCATAAGTCCACCAGGTGCAGAAGAGAAGGACATATAATTCCATTCATTTCAATTCTTATATTCTGTTTCATATGTTGTATTTCTAACTACTACTGTATTTCTTCTGCTTCAGACCTCATATAATTTAAACTTATTTGTATTAGATCACATATTCCACATACACAAGACATTAGTAATACATGTACCACTGTATGTTTATTGTATTAAACTTTATTTTTTTCTGATAGTTGGTTAGAACTATGGTATCACCAAACAACGCCCAGCAACAAACAGCCTCTTGTCAGAAAGCTTTAAATCAATGTGGTTTACTACAGAAATTATGTTCTATCTTAATGGCTAGTGGGGTACCAGCAGATGTTTTAACTGAGGTAAATGCATAATTTTCTGCAGGTGTTTTTGTCAAGACATGTTTCAGATATAAAATCCTCATTAGGATTACAACTTGTTAGTGATATTAATGAACTCACTAAATAGGTTAAAGGGGTTTGTTTTAATGAATTGCACAATGACAAATTATAATGAAGAACCTTGTTAATAGGTTAATTTAAATTACTCTTGAACAATTTCAGACTATTAATACAGTATCAGAAGCTATTCGAGGTAATCCACCAAATCAAGAATATTTTGCATCTGTTTTAGCTCCCTCCAACCCTCCAAGGTAAAAGTTTATATCTTTGTGTAACTTGTTTAAATATCTATTCTTTATTATGATATTTAGTTATTAATAATAACTAAGTTTTATGGAATAATGATTACTGGGTTTATTTATTCTGCGACGTTTCAACAATTACCTCTTGCCGTTATCAAGCAGGATTTTATTATTGTAACAAGTTTTTGTCTATGTTGTATTATTCTCATCTAAGGTGACAAAATCAGATGTTTTTAGTACCAGTATATATATCCTTATATCTTATTGTGATTCACTATTAATTGTAGTTAAATTCTTATACATATATTACATGTAGTGTTGTTTAGAAACATTGGCAAATATTACATTTTGTGTTTTAACAAGAAAGAAATTTGAAACAACAGAAATCCCTCTCTTCTTATATGAACCATTTAACAATTGATTATTTCAGACCAGCCATTGTTGTTTTGTTAATGTCTATGGTGAATGAAAAACAACCATTTGTTTTACGTTGTGCTGTATTATATTGTTTTCAATCATTTCTATATAAAAATGAAGTTGGTCAGTCTCAGATAGTACAGACCTTATTACCAACCACTGCAGATGGTAAGATATTCTTCTATTTGTTTTCTCTTTCTACCTATTGCTAGCTGGATTGATGAAAATGTGACATATATTTGTGTGTAAAGTGCCCAACTGCTTCTGGAATTGTGCTACATAAATCAATTTGATTCCTATAATACCCAATATTGAAGATTTTAAAAGTTAATTCCCTTGACACAAAATATAATTTCAAATTAAAGCACATCAATAATATAATAAATATTTTCTATTTGTAGTTAATACTATAACAGCAGGCCAGTTATTATGTGGTGGTTTATTCAGCAGTGATTCGCTATCAAATTGGTTTGCAGCTGTAGCCATGTTACATGCTATTTTAGAAAATACTACACAGAAGGAACAGTTATTACGTGTACAGTTAGCCACTAGTTTAGGAAACCCTCCTGTATCATTATTACAACAGTGCTGTAATATTTTAGCACAGGTTTGTTGAACTAGACATACATTGTGTAAATTCCAAGATATTGTTCTTGTACTGGACCCTAAACTAAATTTTGAGAAATACCATACTTATAGCAATTAAATCTAAGATTTTAATGCAATTCAAAGTTCATTGTATGTAAATTTCCTGCTTTATGCTCAATACAGGGATAATAGGCGTTAGAAGGAACATAAAAATTTAATTTCACTCAAATTTGGACAATAACAGTATGTTCCCATCAGTGGACTTACTTTTTGTCATAACTATACATCAAAATCCCTCTATTATCGGATAAATCCACAAAATCAAGTAGTTAATCTTAAACGCTTGAGCCATCCATCAAGCGATTTTCAAATTGTGTAAATATAAAAGGAAGTAACTCTAACATGTGGGTTTTCACGCATCCTTGACCCCTACTGTTGAATTATGTTTTAGCGTTGATTTACCAGACGCTTTTATTCTCAAACTGAATGGAATCGTCGCTGGCTCATTTTTTTTTTTAAATTTCGTATATATTTTTATTGTCGCTTAGTGCAGGATGCATACTTATTTAACTAATAGTCAATATTAACACAAATAAAAGTTGTAGGACGAGTGTATTCTAACGCCTATTATCCCTTAAATGCAAGAAATTTAAAAAAATGGTCCTTAGAGGACATTTAAAATGGATTTTCCTTGCAATTTTACTTTCTTACCTTTCTTACGTTACAAACTTCACAATTTGCTAGATTTACATGATATTAGCAAACCACATTTATTGTAGACTGCTTATTTTTTCATTCATGTTAAATATATCAGTAGCTACCCATAAATGTATGAATGCACCTCCCTTTGCACCTCCCTTTGCCTCTAAAGATGATTAATCTATTCACTATGTTTATATTGTATAGGGTGGTAAACTACAGACACGTATTGGTTTATTAATGTTGATGTGTGGTTGGTTAGTAGATTGTCCTATAGCTGTTACTCATTTCTTATCTAATACTGCTAATGTGCCTTTTGTATCCTTTATTTAATGATATACATACTAAAGTATGCTATGTTAACTGTACAGATTGAAGAATTTTCAAAAGATTCAAAGTTAAGTAGGGAAGCTATATTATATAAACAGCTTGAGGCAATTCAAATTATGTGCATTTATAATCATCTTTATATTGAGGTGAGTGGTAATATACATAATATATGATTATAAGCCATTTCTGTATTGAGTAAAGTCAAATAGTTGTTTGTACATTGTTATATTTCCTAACAACACTTTTAATGTGAGACTAAACGAGAATATGTCTAATGTCCTTCTAAGAATTTAAAAAAATAGTAAAAATAAATTTTTTTTGTTTAATACAAGCTACTGTTTATGTTCAGAAGGTTGTTTATGCATAAATTATTATGAGAATATGTGTAATGTAAACCTTATGGTTGTATGAGCCCTTCTATCTGTTTAACTGACATATTCCTTAACAGTATTAATAGTTAATATCTCAAGTTATAGCTACAGAAAGTGAAGAACAAGAATTAATAGTACAAGGTTTATGTACATTTTTAATAGGAATATGTTTGTTATATAATGATGATCAATCTGAAACATTCACCAAGTAAGTATTGAAACATATATAAGGTGTTGTGTGCATTTTGTAGAATCATATCAAATAAACACATTATATTTCTTTTTAAAGTTGTAGAAATTATAATTAAATATTCCTTATACTTGGGCATGTTTTATCAAAATTTCCAGAAAAAAAATCAAGATTTTAATACATATTGTATTGTGATTGGTTAATTTCACATCATTTTAAGTGACCATTTTTAATGACCAATCAGATGACTACATCATTAAAATCACCTAAACTTAAGTATTTGAAAGGCTTATTTATAATAAGTCATTCACCAGATACTTGTATTTTTGAACTAATTTGTAACAACACTATGATTATCTTGTTCCTTTCATTTCTTGTGTTTTTATTCCAGAGTATCATTAAAACAAGTGATAGAAGATAGAATTGGTATAGAAAGATTCACTGATAAATTATCTCAGATATTAAAAAGTGAAAGTTATACACGAGCAGCCAAAAAACCTAATTTACATTATAAACAATCTAGTGAAGTTATCTTTGATTATGCATTTACCAGAATATTTAAATCTTTAGAAAGTAAGTTTTTTAGTGAGTCTTTTATGAGATAATTTTTGTGAAATATATTTTTTTCTATATTTTTTTACTATGCGGCAATAGGACCTTTTATTGGTTACATTTGTATAATAACATTACATGTCCCTTTGTCTGTCTAAATATAGTCTGTCAGACATCAAGTATGGGTCTGTGATGTTCCAAAGATAATTATTTACCCTACTTCATGCAATAAACAGTAAGATCAATGAGCCTCCGAGAACTACTCGTGAATTGCCATATGATTCTGAATATAGTGCGCAAGTTTTTACCCTTAAATGGGCCAAACAAAGAGGGTGTGCACTATAAATAGTTCAATAAATTTGGATTATTTTTTCCCCACGAAAATGCAAGGAAGAGGTGCGCATTATACATGTTTGCGCATTATATTTGGACAAATACAGTAATTCATTTAATTAAGTGATTACCAGTAAAAGTTGTCAATAAACAATGTATTTTTGAGTATTGGCCATATTTATTTGGCTTAAAAAGTTGTTTAATCATGACCTTCATTTCAAAATTGTAAAGGGCACCTAATTTGGATAGAATTTTTACCTCTCATATTTAAATGAAATATAATTTGTTATTGTAGATGAAGTATTAAAGTGTATATCTACAGATGAAAAATCACCAGAGTATAAAAAGAAACTTGCTAGCTTAAAAGAACATGAAAATATTGTAGATCAATATAAAGAATTGATAAAAGAACAGGTATAATTGTCTTTGTCTTTGGCTTCAGCAAATCAGACATCAGGACACTGCTCTTCCTTGGAGATTATGGTTACAGCAGTCAAGTCTAGTCCACATGACATGTCTCCAAATCTTTCAAGATTAAAAATTTCAATGAAATACAATATGAAATATCAAAAAGTAAAGTTAAAAGGCAGTCTAACTAAAATAAGGTCAAACTTTCATGGAATTTTTTGTATACCTTTGTTTTGATTTAGCCATTTATATTACAATGATTTGTTATTTTGTTATCATGTAATGGTTAAATATTCAAGGAGGCTGTATTTCAACACAAAGTGACATGACTAAATTAAAAGAAGGACTCATAAAATATATGTTCATATTTCTGACAGACTTAAAATGTTTTAATGTAATTTAGAGGGTACCAGTGATTGCCTCAGGGGACATCTGAGAAACTTCCTTGTAATAAGGTGATCACTTTATCAAATGTTAACAGTTATTGGAATAAATTCTAGCTATCACACCTTATATATTTAGGATGCCAAACTGAATGAAGCCAGAACAGAAGTAACAGCATTACACGCTAGACATACAGAATCTGCTAGACAAATAGAAGAATTACAAAACACTGTCCAACAATTAAAAGACCAAAATGCTTTATTGAAAGTCCAAAAAGGTAAATTTCATTTCATGATTCATGAAAATTCTGTGTAAAATAAAAAATATTTTAAGAGGTACCTGTATTTATGTTGTGGGACAATAAATCTTTTGTCAAGCGTTGAAATACTTTTAAAATTTGGAATATGGAATATTTCTAGTTTCTTTTTGTGGAACTATTAAATATTTTTAAAATTAATTTTTTGTGAAATTATTATATAATATTTCTAACGTTTTTTTTTTTTTAGTTCAATTTTTGTGGAACTATTAAATATATTTAAACTTAATCTTTAAAATTAATTTATTTTTTTGTAAAGCTATAAAATATTGTTAGAGTTCATTTTTTGTGAAACTATTAATTATTTTTTTGTTGTAGCTATTTAATATTTCTAGTGTTATTTTTTGGAGGAACTATTAGATTTTTCTAAAGTTCTTTTCTTTGTGAAACTATTTAATTATTCTAGAGTTTATTTTTTTTTGAACTATTAATTAGGGTTCCTCGCAGCGCAGCGTTTCGCGAGGAACACTATTATTTCTGTAAAGATTATTATTATTATTTTTTTTTTTTTTTTTTTTACACATTTGAAATTCTCAAAATCTACCGGTGCGATCTTTACGAAACTTTCATATTTCCTGATAATGTTGTTACAACTTAGATTTTAAATGTAATTCCAGACTTCTGCGCATGCGCGAAGTATGCGATTTTGGATGCGTTTCCATTTTTACAAATGTCGTTTTTTCTCAGCAACTAATCAATGGATTTGAAAAATGATTTCAGATTATACACCGGGCAATGTTAACGCAAAAATAAGCTTCTTTGACTTTTCACTTTTATGCAATTTTTCAATGTCATTTTTTGAATTTGCATATTTTCAAAATTTCAATTTTTTACATTCTCAACATTTTTTTCTTAAAACAACGTTTGCAGATGTATATTGACTTCTTATACATACTCATACAAACATAATTGTGATAAGTTATCTCCCCTAATAGATAATTGCATAATTGCATAACTGGTCATAACTTTGACAAATATCATTCAATTTGTATAAAAGTGGTGTCAATAGATGCCAAATTTAAATACCTATCTATTGTTACCAAATTTCTTGCCATATGTTGACCGGAAGTGACCCGAAAGTAAGAAAAACATCATTTTTTACAATTTTTTGATACTCAAATTACTACTAGTCTTTGGATTAAGTTCAAAACCAAAAAAGCATTATTGTATTAAATAATACATTTATTTTACTAACTTTTGCTCGAAGGGAATTTTGAAATTTTTTTTCGTTTTTGAGAAAATTGAGTTTAAAGTTGAGTAACGTTATAAGATTTACTATTGCTGTTGGGGTTATATCAGATGACCTTGAAATTATCAAAATCTACCGGTGCGATCTTTACGAAACTTGAGTGGAACACTGTCATGCAATATTACTGGAAGTGAGGCCAGTTGAACTTAATTTGAATGGCAACACATGAATTGTTAAAAGAGTTCTAATATCACTTGATTTTGTTAACATTTAGACATATGTTAACTTTTTAAATAAAACCTTTAAGAGGAACCCTTCAGTACTGCAACGCAGTTCTAGTTATTTTTGAAATTATTTTTTTGTGTAGCTATTTATTGTAAATATTTCTAGTCTTATTTTTTTGAGGAACTATTAGATATTTCTAAAGTTCTTTTCTTTGTGAAACTATTTAATTATTCTGGAGTTTAATTTTTGATGAACTATTAATTATTTTTGAAATTATTTTTTGTGTAGCTATTTAATATTTCTAGTGTTATTTTTTGGAGGAACTATTAGATTTTTCTAAAGTTCTTTTCTTTGTGAAACTATTTAATTATTCTAGAGTTTATTTTTTGTTGAACTATTAATTATTTTTGAAATTATTTTTTGTGTAGCTATTTAATATTTCTAGAGCTCATTTTTTGTGGAACTATTAGATATTTTTAAAATTAATATTTTGTGAACCTTTTAATATTATAAAATTTGATTTTTTTAATTCATTATTTTGTGAAGCTATTGAATATTTCTAAAGTTAATTTATTGTGGAACTATAAAATATTTTTTAAATTAATTTTTTGGTGTAGCTATTTAATATTTCAAAAGTTCATTTTTGTGACACTATGGTGAATTATTAGATATTTCTGGAGTTTATTATTAGACACATTTTTTTGTAACTATTAAAATTTTCAGGTAATAAGTATGTGAAACTATAATATAGGTAATTAGTTTTTGTGGAGATTTATGAAGTGTATGTTTATTTGTTCAGGTGCCCGTGGTTCTCCTTCCCTTGATACTACAGATGATGCTTCAGCAAAAGAAATAGAGTTATTAAAAGCAGAATTAAATGGAAAAAATAAGGAAATAGAAAAATTGGTAAGTAATCTAGCATATTTGCCTCTGTTAAAATAGAAATTCTATGAACTGTTCTAATTTTGATCTAGTTAAGTTTATTACATTCTATATTCATGTTTTCTTATCAGAGGAATAACCTGACATCAGCAGAAGTGAGACTTTTATCTCAAGAAAATGGAGACGAAGATAAAGAAAATAATCCTAATGAGGTAGCAGTTGTGCAAGCAACGTTACAGAAGATAAATTCAGATCTCGAAAAATCTCTGTCTGATAGAGATAATGAAATATCTAGATTACAAGATTTATTAGATGATAGTAACCATGAAATACAAAAATTGGTAAGTTATGTAGATATAAATTCAGATCTCAATAAATCTCTGTCTGATAGAGATAATGAAATATCTAGATTACAAGATTTATTAGATGATAGTAACCATGAAATACAAAAATTGGTAAGTTATGTAGATATAAATTCAGATCTCAATAAATCTCTGTCTGATAGAGATAATGAAATATCTAGATTACAAGATTTATTAGATGATAGTAACCATGAAATACAAAAATTGGTAAGTTATGTAGATATAAATTCAGATCTCAATAAATCTCTGTCTGATAGAGATAATGAAATATCTAGATTACAAGATTTATTAGATGATAGTAACAATGAAATAAATTCAGATCTCGATAAATCTCTGTCTGATAGAGATAATGAAATATCTAGATTACAAATTATGTTCTTGCTCACTCTTGCTAACTTGATACGATTTTGAGGTAAAAGTTGTCATACTGTGAGTCTTTTCTTGTGAATGTTTGTCGACTCAATTCTCTGTTTTTATACGCCCACATGAAATGGGGGGGCGTATATTGTCGTCACCCACATCCGTCCGTCGGTCCGTCCATCCGTCCACAATTGCTCGTAAACACTCTACACGGTGTAATTCTTGACGGATTTAGATGAAACTTAATATGAGTGTTTATGATCACTCAAGGATGAACCCTATTGAAAATCAGCGAAATCGGAAAAAAATTATTATGAGTTTGTGCCCTTGTTCTTGAATGCCTCGTAAACACTCTACATCGTGCAATTCTTGACCGATTTTGATGAAACTTGGTGTGAGAATATGTTATAACTCAAGGATAAACCCTATAAAAAATCAGCGAAATCGAAAAACATTTAGTATGAGTTATTGCCCTTGTTTTTGAAAACGCGTTCAATTTTAGCTTGTAAACACTCTTGAGAGAACAATTTTTAATGGATTTTAATGTAACTTGGCATGAGTATTTGTAATCACCTAAGGATGAAGCCTATTGAAATCCAGTCAAATCGAAAAAAAATTAATATCAGTTATTGCCCTTGTTTTTGAAAACGCGTTCAATTTTTAGCTTGTAAACACTCTACAAAGCACAGTTATTGACCGATTTTGACGAAACTTGCTGAAATTGTTTAATATCACCCAAGAATGAACCCTTTTGAAAAAAGCACATATCGAAATATATTTAATAGGAGTTATTGGCCTTATGTGTTGGATTTTTGCCTTGTAAACACTCTACAAGTCACAATTCTTGAGTGATTTTGACATAACTTGGCATGAGTATTTGTAATCACCCTATTGAAATTCAGTTAAATCGAAAAATATTTAGTATCAGTTATTGCCCTTTAATGAAACTTGGTCTGAGTATTTGTTATCACCCAAGGATGAAGCCTATTGAAATTCAGTTAAATCGAAAAATATTTAGTATCAGTTATTGCCCTTGTGTTTGAAAACACGTTCAATTTTAGCTTGTAAGCACTCTAGAAAGAACAATTCTTAATGGATTTTGATAAAACTTGGCATGAGTATTTCTTTTTACCCAAGGATGAACCTTATTGAAAATCAAATAAATCGAAATATACTTAGAGTCAGTTATTGCCCTTGTGTTTGAAAACGGGTTAACTTTTTGGCTAATAAACACTCTAGAAGGTACAATTCATGACCAATGTTGACAAAACTCACTGAAATTGTTGGATATCGCAAGGGATAAGCCTAATTGAAAATTAAAAATATCAAAATATATCTAATATGAATTATTGCCCTTGTTCTTTTAAACGCGTTCGTTTTTTGTGTCGTAAACACTCTACATGGCACAATTCTTGATGGATTTCGATGAAACTTGGTGTGAGAGTGTGTTATAACTCAAGGGCGTATATTACCTTGCCTGGCAAGCTATCTTTAAGTGTACTGCAGATGTTGATTAATGTAACACTGAGTTACTATTGATATTTTTCAAGATGGTTTGGTAATTTTTCAAACTACAATATTTCAGAAAAATAGCCCCAAAGCTAATGACAGTGGAGTCCAACATGACAATTCAGACCAAATAAAACATCTTAAAGATGAAATAGAAAAATTACAAGCTGAGAAAACCGCTTTACAAGATAGAGTTACTAAATCTAATGAAGAAAATTTAAAAGCTTTAGATAAAGTGCGGGTAAGCTTGAAATTTTTTTTTCCAATGATTAATTTGATTGATTGATTGATTTACTAGTTTGATTTACTTTCAACTATCATTTGATTTACTGTCAAAAATCATTTGTTTTACTATCAACTATCATTTGATTTACTATCAACAATCATTTGTTTTACTATCAACTGTCATTTGATTCACTATCAACTATTATTTTATTCACTATTAACTGTCATTTGATTCACTATCAACTATTATTTGCGGGTTAGCTTGAAATTTTTTTTTCCAATGATTAATTTGATTGATTGATTGATTTACTAGTTTGATTTACTTTCAACTATCATTTGATTTACTGTCAACAATCATTTGTTTTACTATCAACTGTCATTTGATTTACTATCAACAATCATTTTGTTTTACTATCAACTGTCATTTGATTCACTATCAACTATTATTTTATTCACTATTAACTGTCATTTGATTCACTATCAACTATTATTTTATTCACTATTAACTGTCATTTGATTCACTATTAACTGTCATTTGATTCACTATCAACTGTCATTTGATTCATTATTAACTGTCATGTGATTCACTATCAACTATTATTTAATTCACTATCAACTGTCATTTGATTCATTATTAACTGTCATTTGATTCACAATCAACTGTTATTTGATTCAATATCAACTGTCATTTGATTCATTATTAACTGTCATTTGATTCACTATCAACTGTCATTTGATTCATTATTAACTGTCATGTGATTCACTATCAACTATTATTTAATTCACTATCAACTGTCATTTGATTCATTATTAACTGTCATTTGATTCACTATAAAATATTATTTGATTCACTATCAACTGTCATTTGATTCACTATCAACTATTATTTGATTCACTATCAACTGTCATTTGATTCACTATCAACTGTCATTTGGTGTTAAATCATTGGCTGTCTCTGTTCATGTTTTGAATTGTATCCGGATATGTAGAAATATCTGTACTCATAATTCACATGGTCACTAATCATTGTTTTTTCTTTTCCTTCAGAAACTAGAAAGTGAGAAAGAGGCTATTATCAAAGAAAAAACAAAACTAACAGAAGAATTTGATATTCAGCGTACAGAACAAGATGATTTATTAGTTTTATTATCTGATCAAGAACTCAAAATATCTAAATACAGAAAAATGTTGAAAGATCTTGGTCAAGATGTGAGTTGACAGTTATTGTTTCTATGTAGCGCAGTTACTCTAAAACCTTAAATGTTGTCTACAGTAGACAACTTATCAAAGTCATGACGTCATTTGCTTGGATACGTTGAAAATGTTGGATGAGAGTTCTAATCTTGATCGTGTGTGCAAATTCAATGCCTTTGAATAAGTCATCTTCACTCACAATTCCTGTCAACCCAGCTGTAAATGGGTAGGGATAATCCCCGAAAGATATATGCCAAGAGGGTTTGGCCTAGGACCAGCTGGTAGAAAGTATCCTTGTCACAGCGGACTTGTTATCAG